>CAJQZJ010004755.1:8824756-8841209 GCA_907164525.1 Lophiomys imhausi | reverse complement strand
GCCTCCCAAGTGCTGGGATTAAAGGCGTGCGCCACCACCGCCCGGCTATGATTGCCTTTCTTGAGGTGGGCCATTTCAGATCATCATGGGGTGATTGCCTTCGAGGCCCACTGTTGTAGGTATTTGGAAAATGCCATATGCTTTTCTTGGTGTCTTTAGCCTAGAGAGTAGGTCAAGAGAGAGTCAGTAAACTTAGGACCAACCAACCTTGTATTACTAATTTTTCAGACAGACATCCCTTAAATGAGTAACGTGTCTACCTGCAGAGTTGAGCAGGAATCTGATCCAGAGGTTACAACAGCTAAGACAGACAGCTGTAAGCCCAATGGAGAAGTCTGTGCTTTTAGCCAAACCTGCCTCTAAGGCTCTATTCCCCTTCCATTTCCCAGGTGATCTGCCATGTTCAAAGTCTGTCCCCTGGAGGTCTGACAAGACCCTGCCTAATTTTTTCTCTCTGCTCAGCACTCAGAGCTGTGCAGAGCATTTCCCTGACGGTTCCTTGCTAGATCAGGGAATGGGTCCTCTCCCTTTTGACTTGCGGGAGAAAGATTTACCCAGTTAAGAATACAACCTTCTTGTGTGACGGGGAGGATACCAGGTAATTTTACTGCTTGTGTGGTTTTAAAGCCAGGGAATTCTGTGATTCTGATAGATTTTTATTTTGTTGTTAATTCCAAAACTGTTTTGTATCTGCCTAAAAATGTTGGAGGTTTCTGCTCAGCCTTCAACTCACTGTTTATGGGCTGGGTGCCTCTTCTCAGCTCAATCAAGTTGGAGGGGTGTTGGTTCTGGCCTGAATGAAGTGGCAGCCAGAAAGATCTAGAGGAAGCAGCTATACATATTGTCTCATTTGAGCCACTTCTCTGTATCCATATGACACATACCTTCTGCTTACTGGTAACCCATGGTGAGCTGAGTGCTATCCCTTACTTAGAGATTTTATTGTGTAGACCAGGCTGGCCCGGAACTCACTATGTAGCCTTGTAGTCCAGGCAGGCCTCCAATTCACAATCTTCCTGCCTCTGCCTTCCTAATGCTGGGATTACTGGCCTATGCTCCCTCCCTCACCTGGATAACCTATTTTTAAATTGTGGTTAAACAAATCACTTGGTGTAAAGTTTTGCATCTTAACTATACAGCTAAGTGTGCAGTTTGGCAGTGTTGATGTAGAGATATTGTTGTGGTCAAATCCCCAGCATGTACCTTGTCAGTCTTAACTAACTCTCTCTCTCTCTCTCTCTCTCTCTCTCTCTCAGTAACCAGGTCCTCTTCCCCCTCCTCCACTACCTGACAGTCACCTTCCTATTTTTTCTATTTTATATGTTTTTGTTCTTCTTTTCATATTTCTTTTTGTTTTTGTTTGAGATAGAGTCAGGTAACTCAGGCTAGCCTCTACCTCACTGTGTAGCAGAGGATGACTTTGAAACCTTGTTCCTCCTGTCTCCATCTCCTGAGGGATGGGATTAGCCTGTATCACTGATTCATTTTATTCTGTGCTGGGGATGGATCCTAGGACTCTGTGCATACTAGGTAGACACTCTTCCTGCTGAGCTATATGTTCATTTCCTTTTTTTGCGATTTTTCAGATAATGCATTTCATCCTTATGTTACAGCTTCAGAAACAGTCACAATTTAACAAGCTTGCCTGAGATTATGAATGGCCAGTAAATAGGCCAGCTGGATTCAGAGCTTTACTCAGGCTCCACTTGAGGTCCTTGCCTACTCTACCCAATCCCAGTGACCCCTGCATTTGAATTCTATGCAGTGTACCTATGTATTTAGTGCTTTGGCACAGCAGCCTCAGGTGGGACCCTGACCTGGAGAGCTGGCCCACTCTGTAGGCTGTGAATGACCCTTGGGGCTGTACTACTTTGATCAGGGTGCCAGCAGTGTTATTTCTTACCTGACCGTGCGGCTCCTCTCAGTACCTAGAAGGCCTTGTTTCTTAGTCTTTTGAGAAACATGATGGCTGCTCTTTGCTTGTCCTAAGAGTAACACCTCACCTGGGCTCATCTTGAATCCCAGACCCAAGCTCATTAACATCCAGGAAGGTGTTGGAACAATAATTGCTGGGTTTTGAGGGATGGTTAAGTTGTATATTCGAAGCCTTCCTGCCACCCGCTGCCTGCCTTTCTGAGTCAGCAGGTCACCCTTGCCTCCCATTCTTAGTCCTCATTCCTGGGGTTGGTCCAAAATGTGGGCACCACCTGTGGCGTGCTCCCCTCTGTCATTTTTCAGCTATGCCAGGGAGCTGTGCCTCTAGAGCCTTTGGGTTTCTAATCAGCCTGTCTTTAGGTTAGATGGGCCCCTCAAATCTTCATATTGTGGGGGATGGCTGGGGCCCTGGGAGAGGAAAGGCCTCCCCAGGCCCACGGCTCAGACTTCCTGGGGGTAGCTCCCAGTTGTCTCTTTGGCACTTCATGTCACTAAATGCTTCCTGAGGCCACCATAACCTTTATGACCTGGGGTCTGACATCTCAGATCTAGAGTTGGAGTAGCTGGGATGAATGTCCAATCCAGGGTGGGCTAGGGTGGAGGGTTACCTTAGTTCATTTTCTGTTAATGACACAATGATGAGACAGTTAATGACACCTACTGACTGACAAGGAAAAAAGCTTTTTATTTTGATTAGAGGCTCTATTCCAGTCAAAGGGATGCTGCTGGTGATAGCCTTCCAATTGCCACAGTGAAAAACCAGCACAGGGGGTCACATGACAGGAGACTGGGAGCAAGTGAGAGACCTAGCCAGGCCAGCTTTTATAACAGATCCGCTCTCAAGATAATCCACTAATCCATTAGGTGCATAAATGGATTAATCCACTCCTGAGGGCAGAGCCTTAGTTAGCTCTTACAGGTGCCACCTGGTGCCACCTTTTAATATGTCTTGGTAGGGATTGCGCTTCAGCTTGAGGTTGGGAGAGGTGAACCATATTCCAGCCACCACCAGAAGCTGTGCTGACTTGCTCTTTGTGAAAGCATGTTGCACCGTGCCCAGCATGCCCTGTGTGTTTGTGAATGTCGATCCCATCACTTGCTGCCATCTGCATCCTGTCCCTCTTGATCCCCACCCCATTGCTGCTTACACAGCCTGGGAGAAGGCGGGGTGTGTACACCCGAGGAGGCACACCCTGCAGGGAAGGAGGGGGTGTGGACCTGCTGTGGTTATGCCAATGGCACCTTCCTCTCCAGATCGCATCCCATTGGTCAGGTACCCTGCTGGAGAGATGCTTGCTGGAGTGTTGTTGTTATGAGTCTGTGCACTGCTGTTGTCTGGGTGACTGATGGGGAGACTGAGCTTTAGGCAGACCTCCCCTAAGACGGCATTGCTCTTTGATGCAGAGGGATGGTTCTGACTAAGGATTTCTGACCCTACAGTCTTTGCAGTCATCCGCTTCCCAGGAGGGAGTGGGTCAGGCATTTTATTTCTTCATCAGCAAAGAGCCAATACTGAAGACCAGGGCTTTCTAGGAATAGGAAAAAAAAATCTGAGGCTTTAAAAAAAACCAATAGTGACCTTACAAGATATGAAAAGCACAGGTCATAGTTGAACTGGGCAGAAATTCAGCTTGAAATGTGTGCCAAACGCTGCATTATGCCAGCCTCCATGATGATGGCACTTTGTGGCTATTCAGCAGTCCCTGGATCTCATTTCCTCATGCGTTCATGCATTCCCAGAAACTTAACTTTTGAGCTCTGCTTTGAGGTGTCATAGTGAAGGGAATTGTTCCCTCTTTTGTTGCTGTGAGTTCCAAGGTCCCATTTGGACCTGCTGTTTCGTTGCTTCCTGTGTCCTGAGAGGTCTGGCTTCTTGCACCTCTCCTGAGCCTTGCCTGTGTTCCAGACAGGGCTGTGCCCTTTCCAAGGGAAGACTCCAGAAGACAGCCTGGATATCAGATCAGGGTCAGTGGTTGGAGGCCTGCATTCTCTCCCAGTCTTTCTTTGGCAAATCACTTCATTCCCAAGACCTGGTCTCCTCTTCTGTAAAGCAATATGGCTGTCCTCTTGTCAGAAGTCCTGGGGTATCGCCTGAGATACCATACACATTTTCCCTAAAGAGTATTTCCTTTTGTTTTTAACTGAAGGCCAAGCCTTTGCGTTACTGAACTTGCTTATCTAAGAGTGGAAGTGCTTGTCTGTTCTCTGCCTTAGAGTTATACCCACAAACCACTTTCCCTAGAGTCCTCTGGGAGGCACCTTCCTGTTCCCTCCCTCTGGCAGGGCTCCTGGCTGGCTGTGAGATTTCCTGACTCCTCTGCCCTTGGCCTCAGCTTGATAGTATTCTTTATCCTTGTAAAGGGAGGATGAGGGTGTGGGACACTCTTCACATAGGCCTAGTAAGTAGCTGTTTTTATGAATGAGGCTCTTATGTTTATGTTAATCTGTTACCAAGTTCATATATATTAGAGTGTTAGTAACAGTAAAATGAGCATTCCTAGACCTTGGTTAAGTACCTCAACTATTACAGCCTTGAATTCCCCCTCTGATCTTAGGCAACTTGATCTTGCTGGTCTAGGTATCTCTGCTTGTGCCTGGCCCACAAGAATACGAGGCCATACTTGACGCACTCTGACCTGCTAGATCCAGACAAAGAAAGGCCAGTGTGGCTTGCCCAGAGCCTATATTAGTAAATGCCAGCGGAAGCGGAGCAGGGACTGTTTGCTTCACTCTCCAGAGGAAAGGCATTTGATCGGGATGCTCAGGAGAACTCTGGGAAGGCCATTCCCTGGGTATGCTCTGGGTATGATGACGCTTTCTCTCTGCCTACCTTGTCACGCTAGCCCACAAGTGGCCTATAGCTTGTGCAGAAGAATCCCAATCAGAGAAGTTTCCATTATGCTGAGCTTGGACATGCCTTCTGAAACCCAGACAACAGAGGTGAGCTGCACGGGACTGGCAGCTGCAACTTTGAGAAGTCTTCCTGTGCTGTCTTCAGGGCAGCGCAGTTTCTGGGGAGCCCAGCCCGGAGTTTAATGGTCTGCATTAGCTGACAATGTGTTGCACAGCCAAGGTCCCAGCTAGTTGGGAGGTCTTGGCGTGAGAATTGGACAAGTCCAGGCAACATGGTGAGACCACCATTGTGAAAATAAAGTAAGTTTCTCAACCTACATTATGAAAAAGAAGAAAGAACATTCCAAGCCAGGGATTTGGTTGAGTAGAGCTCAGTTGGTAGGGTGTTCTCCTAGTGTACCCAAAGCCTTCAGTTCAATCCCCAGCTACATAAACCTGGGTCTGTAGCACCTGCCTATAATCCCAGCATGCTGGAGGTGGTGGCAGGAGGATCAGGAGTTCAAGGTAAGGTCATTTTTACTCCCATGGATAGTTTAAGACCAGCCTGGACTACATGAGATTCTGTTTTAAAATCTGTTTAGAAGAAAACAGAATGTTAAAAAAAAAAAAAAGCAATGCCAACAACAACATAAAAACTCCAGGGAAACCTGGTCCATTCTATTAGTCAGAATGATGTGAACTTATTTAAGTTGAACCAGACTTCCTTTAAAGATAAGTAAATCGTCTTAAGTTCTTGTTAAAGATAAGACACTAATGACACAGAAAGTCCTAAATTTTTATGTGTGAGGCTTGTAGTTAGGAGCTTGCCAAGTCATTAGATGCTTAAATCACACATGGTCCCTGATAGCTCCCTAAGTCACTCCTCAAACCCTGGGTGGACATCTCAAAGCCCTCTCCTCTGCAGTGGCTTGCATCCTATCCAATCTTACTTGGCTCCTAAATAGTCCCAGAGCTCTTCCTGGGGCTCCCTCTCCTGGGATTCCTCTCCTCTTTGGCTATTCTTTACAGCCACATGACTGTTAGTCTTGACATGTCCTGCCACTTGCCTGTGAATAGCTCTGTGACATTCCTGTCACCCCAAGACCAGAGGTTCATGGCCTGATCTAATATTCTGAGGCCTCTCAGAGTTTCTGTAGCCCCAGCCATCCAGGTGTAGGCTCCATGGCCACCTTAACCACCCTGCCCTCCTCACAGCCCATGGTGCCCTCCAGAGCCAGACTAGGCTCCTTGCTGGTGCAGGGTGCTGCCGAAAGGCCTTGTTTATCTGTTTCTGCACACATTGCTGTTTCAGAAAAGCTGTGAGGGTAGCGCAAGAACACCCATGCTCCATTCACCCAGATTCTCTAGTTGAGGATGATTTTCCTGTGTAGGCTCTGTCAGTCAACCTCTCTCTATATGTATCTCTGCTACTAGTACTCTTTGAATCATTCAGGAACAAGTTGCGTGAAGTTGCCCCCTGCAGACCTACAACTAAAATCCTTCAGAGCTCCAACAAGCATTTCCCCAGACGACAGCATCCTCTGACATGATGCCAATCAGCCATCTGATGGGGAGTACTCACCAGTCCTCAGAATCCTCTCAGCATCACCACCTCTGTCCATTTCCCATCAGATCCAGGGTACAGTCCAATCCTGCACTGGACCCTGTGTCATACCACCCACTCTCTTTCATTCAACAATCCTGGCTTAGCTCTTCCCAGTTTCCCATGACCTTGAAGAGAACAACTGTCTCATGATGGAGAAAGCCCCTCAGTCTATGGCCATCTATGAGCAGATAAACTGTCCATGTGGAGCCATGAATCCATGAAAGGGAAGCTGGACCTTGCCAGTGGTGGCAGTTGGTGCTGGTCAATACCTGGCAAAGCTGGAGCCCACCAGACTTCACCATCCAGTTCCCTCAGAGGCCCTGGGATCCCATCACTTTTCTTTTTGTAATGAGACGGTATTTGGTAGAAGACGCTTAGAGACCTTACTTTGTTTGCTTCGTTATGCCTCCACCCAACTGCCTTAGTGTCCTCCCACGGACCCTGCTTGGCCTGCACTTGCCTGCTCCATGATGGGTCCTTACGGGCTGCATCTTTGTGTCCACCATTCCTCATACATATAAGGCACTAGAAAGCCTTCCTTTCTCCACATCATTCCTCTGCCCTTGTCATCATTTCAGTCCATATGGACACATGCGTTATAACTTCAATTCAGTGGATTGCGATCTATTACTTTCTGTATTTTCTGTCTTTTAATTTTTTTAAGCCTCCATTTTTATTCAATGTATATGGGTGTTTTGCCTGCATGTATGTCTGAGCACCATGCATGTGCAATTCCCTCAGGGGCCCTTGGATCCCATGAGACTAGAGTTATAGCTCATTGTAAGCTGCCATGTGGGTGCTGGGAATTGAACCCTGGCCCTCTAGAAGAGCAGCCAGTGCTCTTAACTGTTGAGCCATCTCTCTAGTCCCATATTTTCCTTTTTGAGGTCCAAATAGCCCAAGGTTTGGCTAATGGCAGCACCTTTGAGGTGATTCTTGCATCCTTTTGACAGGACCTTTCTCAGGAGAGGGAGCTGGTAAATAAGATAAATATGTGCTTCTGTCCACACGGGCACACACGTGTATGCATACACGTTCCTCTCTCTTTACCTGTATTCCAGATTAACTGATAATATCTGATCATCGCCTAACCCTGTTTTTCTTTTTCTTTGTCCTCCAGCCTAATCACATTTTGTACAGGCAGATCCTCTTCTCATGAAAGCCTGGCTTTTAACTGCCTTTGATCTTGCTGTTACTGTTTCTTGGCCCATTCTTCCTGTGCTGATGACTTTCTTAGGACACTGGTCTTCCCCATGCCATTGTTGTCCTTGCCCTCTCTTTGCCATACCACTCTTGTCCCAGAGGAAGGGAAGGAAAGCCAGTGGTTTTATAACCAAACAGTTAGGGAAGAGAGGGAGGGAACTTTTTGTTTTGTTGTGGGGTGCCGAGGGTCATGGCGCTGCACTCCAGCCTAATAAACTGTCGTTAATTTGCAAGGCTCTTTGAATGCATTGGTCTAGTGATGCCCGTTGCTTGGTTCAGCTATTCCTAGAATGTTCCTAGAACCTCAGCAGACCACCTGGAAGGTTCCTGTGACAGTTTGTTCTTATGGTACCCCTTGTTAAGGTCTGACTGTGTTTTCCCAAATTCCTATGTTGAGAGCCTGTCTTAGTTAGGGTTACTATTGCTCTGATGAAACACCATGTCTGAAAGCAACCTGGCAGTATAAGGTTAATTTGGCTTATGTATTCTGAGTCATGACAGGAACTAAAACTGGGTGGGAACCTGGAAGTAGGAGCTGTTGCTGAGGTCATGGAGGGTTGCTGCTTACTGGCTTGTTCCACATGGTTTGCTCAGCCTGCTTTCTTATAGATTCAGGACCTTCAGCCCAGGGATTGCTCCACCCACAGTGAGCTGGGCCCTCCCACATCAATCACTGATTAAGAAAATGCCCTAATGGCTTGGCTTGCCTACCACCAGCTTTTTTTTTTTTTCTATAGCATTTATTTATTTCCTCAAGTTACATCTCAATCACAGCCCCCTTCCTCCTTCCCTCACAGTCCCACCTTCCTACCCTCTTCCCCCCTCTCCCTCCTAACCTCTTTTTTCTTTTAATTTAAAGTGTATCTTCCCCCCCATCTCCCCCTTTTAGGCCAATAACAGGCTCTTTTTCTTATAACAATAAATATAATACAAAACAATAAGAACAATAGGCAACAATTATGAAAATTGTAAGGTATAACATACATTTCTAATGTGCAATCCATATGTATTTGGCAACTAATAATAATATTCTATTATCTATCTATCTTGATGAGTTTAAAGTTCTGTACCTAATTCAGTTTCCATCCTAACTTGCATTACTAACTTAAAAACATCTTCTTAGACCTAGAACATCCTTTTAATTCCTAAACAACTTAAAACTTAACTGTGAGACTATAACTATCTAGTCTTCAACCACATCAGAGACCCAAGAAGGATAAATATATCTGATTGTACAGGAAATGCAGAGCCAGCAGCTTCCAGAACTAAGAAATGACAGACAACTGGCTGCCTGGACAGTCCCCAATTTCTCTCTATAATATTGGAGCATCTATCTTCAGCCTTTTGGCCCAGTATCTCTGACAGACATTAATTGCAAAGCAGGAATTATGAAGGACTTGCCTACCCTGTCTTGACAGAGCTAGGCTGTCGACTTACCTGCTTCCAAGTTTTGTCCTTTTCAGACCATATTCTGTCTACAGTTGAAGCAAGGGCATTCTCTTGCCCAGTGGCTAGCTTGCCACTAATGCAGCCATCTCCAAATGGAGATTCTTCGATGCTCATCATCTACTTGGAGTAGAATTGGGGGGTGCTGTCAGGAGGTGACAGGTCGAAATATCAAAAAATCTTAAATTAAGAAAACATCTTTGAATGCCATATTCTACAGATCTCTTGAGGTTTTTGAAGACTATCTCTGTATATTTGAATAAGCAAATGTTGCTTGTCTCTTAGCAACTTGATTTCTGATTAACTTAGAAAACATCTGTGATACCCTAAACTAGTACCTAACAAAACAAGTTTGAATGACTATTAGTTTTTATTTCTTAATTATCCTAAACAGTTTGTGATAGTTGCTATCAAAAGGCCAAAACTTCACATTGCATTTTTAAGTATTACCTAGGTACAATACCTTAAAAAGAGGTAACCTTAATTTTGTATCAATATACAAAGATCTATACCAGTGTAGCCAAGTGTAACCTTAATTTTATATCAATACATGAAGATATAAGAGTAGATTCAATACCCCTAAATAGCAACAAACATCTATAACCCATCAAATGATTAAAAAAAAAAATCACCTACCTCACCATCTGGGAATGGGATGTTGCCTTCTTAAAATTGCTTCCTGCTGATTTGGAATGTAGGAAACCTGTTTGGGGGCCCAAATAAGAATGGAAAAATGGTTAAGCAAGTTAATAGTAACTTTTGTTGTCTGGTCTTTTTGAGCTCAGCTATTTAAATGTCCTGAGAAATTTGTAGTCAGAAGCTGAACTTTGGATAGGAAAGTTCAGGGCTTTACTGAAATCCTTACCGGAACAGTCTGTGAGGTTGGACCATCTTAGCTAGCCATTTTGAAGTTGTTCTGGGTGTAGACTTTTGAGGAAACAGCTATTGAGGCAGTCTGTGAGGCTGGATCACCTGGGCTACTTGTCTTCTTTGGTGTCTGGTCACTTTTCTTCAGAAGGTTCAGTTGTCCAGTTGTCCCTGGACTCCTTAGTTGGATGCTTTTAATCTCCTGGAAAGATAAGAACAGAACCCTGCCCTAATCCTAACTCTTGGCTGCTACTTTTTTGGCAAGTAATATCTTTCCTAGAGCAAATTGGTTTTCTTTGACGATATAAAAAATATTATCTTTCAATTGAGATAAAAACATTCTTTTGAAATTTTGGAACTAAAAATACCTTTGTGTATCTATTTTGAGGTCACAAAGGACAATTCACTTTGAATTTCAGCTTGCCTTTTGTTTTAAACGTAAATCATTGTAAATCCTATGTATCTGCCTCTGTCTCCCAAGTGTTTTGATCAGCAGCATGTGCCTCCCCATTGTTGCTACCACCAGATCTTATGGAGGGAATTTTTCTTAAGTTGAGACTTCTTCCTATCCATGACTCTAGCCTGTGTCAAGCTGACATAAAACTTAGCCTGCACAGACCTGAAGGCTCAAGGTGGTTGGTGTTATTAGGAAGTGGGAACTTGGAGAGGTGGCTAGGCATGAGGGTGAACTTTCATGAATGGGATTAGTGTTACATGAAAGGAACCAGAGAGATCTCCCTTCCCCCCCTTCCACCAGATGGGACATAGTGAAATGGCGCTACGAGCCTTGAGGAAGACTCCCATCACACCCCAGATTTGCTGGCCTTGATCATGAAATCTCAGCCCCCAGAATGTTGAGAGATGCAGAGTTGTGCACCCTCACGCCCTAGAATACCACACCTGAGAAACTGTTCTTTGGACTTTGGATTTACCCCTGGATTAGCCTGTAAACCTGGAGTGCATGGTCCCATGTAATTCACTGTGGTGCCCACAGGGATCTTGATGGGGTGTGGATAGACTGTGTAATGTGGGGCCCATGTTGTTCGTTGACCCTGTCACACTAGAACACGGCTACTGTCCTCTTGGCAACAGGGCCCTTGCTACCTGAGTCTCTGTCATGGTGACTGATAGCCATGTGGAGAAGCACTTGTTGATTAAAAACTCCCCACACAACCTTTTCTGCCCAGGTTTACAGGGCTGATCCAGCAGCTGGTAGTAGCAGCTGGTGGTTGAAATCTCTAACCAAAATTTGCCCCCTGAAAAATATTTCAGTCATTCTAGATTCAGTGTTACCATTAGTAGAATTTAGAAAGCTTTTATAGCTTCAAACAGTAGGTCTGTGAAGAAATGTGAGGGTTTGTTTTTAATTAAAAAAAAAGATTTTTTTTTTTTTTTTAGCTGAGTGTAGTGGCGCACGCCTTTAATCCCAGAACCTGGGAGACAGAGGTGTGTGGATCTCTGAGTTCAAGGCCAGCCTGGTCTATAAATCCAGTCCAGGACAACCAGGGCTTTGTTACACAGAGAAGCCCTGTCTTGAAAACAAAACAAAACAGAAAAAATTTTTTTTGAAACATACTCTTTCTGTAACCCTCACTCTCCTGGAACTCACTATGTAGACCAAGCTGGCCTTGAACTCACAGAGATCTGCTGAAAAAATGTTTGTAGATTTTTCTTTATTTTATGTGTATGAGTGTTTCGTCTGCATGCATGTATGGGTACCACATTGGTACCTGGTGCCCACAGAGGTCAGAAGAGAACATTGAATTCCTTGGAGGTGGAGTTATAGATGGCTGTAAGAGCAACCAGTGCCCTTAATCACTGAGCTGTCTTGTCTCTCCAGCCCCCAAAGAAATGTTTTATAAGAAGCTCTTAACTGTCCAGAAATCTACTTAGTCCCATCCAAAGCTATCTGAAGCTTAACTAGATCACCAGGAAGTAGTCTGGAAGGTGTCAGGGCTTGTGGTCAATGTGAGTGTGGTGTGTTACGCATACACACCCACACAGATATTCAGCAATTGCCTATGGTTCTGCTTACCATATATGCACACATATGTGTATTTCAAAATCAGGTTTTTTTTTTTTTGAATACAAGAGGTTGTTTAGACCATTATTGGAAGCGTGTTAATGTTTGCTGGGCACACTGTTGTAATGTTTTCAGTCTGGAGCATATCAAAGCAGAGAGCTGTGCACACAGCAGAAAGAAGCTGAGTTAGTAAGCGGGGAGGTAAGGGACTTGACTGGACTGAGGAGCCCTTCGTGGTGGTGCAGCCCAGGCCTTCACTCTTACAGATGGAAAAGCTAAAGTCCCAAGAAGTCACCTGGCAGCGGTCTCAAGGTCGAGCTGCTCTGGAATCCAACACTCTTGACATCATTGACAGTCACTTTTCCTGCGTTGTAGCATACTCACTCACTGATGTCATAGCCGATCAGGGGATTAGTCAAAATGCCATCCAGAAACTATTTATGTGCAGAAAGCTCAGGGAAGTGTCAGTATTCTTTGAAAAATGCTATTCCACCATCTGTGTGGGTGGGTGTCTGTTTTTGGAAACTTCTCTCTTGGACCTTCATTTTCTCAGATGATGCCTGGTGAATGAGCGTGGGTGTGTTTCTGCCTTAGAATGAGGTGGGCCAAGTCCTCACAGGGGACAGCATGATCTCAGAAGTGGCATTGCTCTGCTGGTCCCCATGTCACAACACAGTCACTAAGATGGGGAGCGAAGTTGTTCCCTGGCACTTAAAATCTTTCTTAAAGACATTTTCTTATTTATGTTCATTAGACTAGTGGTATTCATTCATTCAGCATGGAACCAGAAAGCAGGGCCCATGAGATGGTTCAGCTGCACAGGGCAGCTGCTGCTGGCTCGTTCAGACTGTTGTTATTTGTGTTGCTGCACACAGACTTATGAAGCTCAGTTAAGTAGCCCATAGTTTATTTTTCCTGTTTTCAGTTAATAATGATAATATTTCCACCTGGATGTGTAAGGCGCTGCCAATATTCTTAAACTGTCGCAAATGAATCTATTCTGTGGTCGTGCTTTAATCTGATGAACTGTTCCCACTGTTGGACGCTTTGGTCCCCTCTGCTACTGTGACCACAGTCTCCTCGTTCTCAGCCTTTGTCTTCTCTTCAAACAGTATCTTAGAAAGACCATGGTGAGGGAGGCAGAGTCTTTTATGATGTCCTCCGTGTGCTGCCGAAACTCCCAGGCTGTTTTTCATCTCTAACTTATTGATAATTAGAAAGTTGATCATGTCTCTAATTTGGAGTCTCCGAGTTGTGATCCACCAAAGATCTTTGGCATCCTGGCCATTCCTCCTGCTCCGAGCTGGCTCCCGTTTTTCTCTCTTTCTATGATCTCCCTGACCCTTATGTGTAGCCATGGGGCTCTAGCATTTGCCCCAGAGCAATTGGAATGGTGAGTGGGACCCACAGCAAACAGTAATGCATACATACAGGCCTGCCCACTGGTATTTAGAACACAGTTTTAGGAAATTCCCTGGGCCTACCACTGTCACTCATGCACACACCAAGGCCCCTGATTGATGGTTCAGCATTCAGAAGCTTCAGGTTAATCCTCTGGCTTACAATCAAGTCCCAGTGTCTCCACCTGGTCTTGTGATCCGCCTCCTGGCCCTTTGTTCCCTCCACAGTCCTCTTTTGTCTATGCTTAATAACAGTGACCTTTTGCTGTTCTGCAGAATGTCAAGCTTCTTGCTAATCATGGTTTCAAATACAGGAAAGCCATGCACTGGTGGCCACTTACCTTTCTCCTTTCTCTTACTCCTCCACCTTTGGGGCCCAGCCAGGTGTCATGATGGAGAGGGTGGCTGCTGAGATCAGGCTTGAGTTACTCAACCTGCTTTGCCTTTGTGTGTATGTGGTGATAAAACAAAACAAAAACCAAAACCAACACCCCAGCACCCCAAAGAGATTCTTGATTCCTGTATGCGGCAGTATCTAGAAATGCTAACCTCCCCCTATAGGTTTCTATCTTACTTGTTGGTAGCCAGGGATAGAGCTCTCTCCCTGGACCAGCACCAAGAAGCCCCGACATCTCCTTCCTGCTAGAACAGGGCTGTGGGCCCTGCCTAGGCCCAGATGTTAAGACACATTTGCATCTCCTGGGAACATTCTGAGTTTCTTGACTTTCCCCATCCCCCATTTTTTCTCCATAGCATCCCTGGAACTGATGACGTCATCCTGCCAGCTGCTCCGGCAGACCCGGGACACCCACCCTTAGCTGACTCTTCCCTTCATGGTGACACCATCAGCTCAGTCTCTACACATCTGACAGTCCAGAGCTACAGTAGAAACATGGGTGGGGCTGCCTGAGTCCAGGTCCCATGGGTGCACCCTCCTTATCTTCCCTTCTCCCATACACCTGCCCACTTCTCACAGTGTCTCTATACCTGTTCTAAACACAGTAGGTATGTGCCAGGGCTTAGCCTCTTCTGGTGGCACTAGTTATACTCCAAAAGGACACTGGAGGCCCTCCAGAGAGTGTATGTGCTGTTTAGGGGCATAGTTTAGGGAGCTAGACACCTGTTGGCTGCCTGGTACACCAGCTGAGCCAGCTGCTTGTTTTCTTTGTCTTTGGGTGACATTCAGAGAATAGAGGAGTCAGCAAAGCATGGGAAGAGGAGCCAGGTACCTCAGCTCTCAGGAACCAGCTTTCAGCCCCATTTTCTGTCCAGTTACCTCCTGCAATCCTTCCTTTTCCTTGCCCTTCACACCCCAGTTCTTTGGCACCTGGTACTTAGCCTGGATTCAGCTTCACCTCCGTTTTGCCTGTAGCCTTTACATTTAGACTATGCTTATTCCACCATGGCCTTAAGACTTGGTAAACACATCACACACAGTCCTCTATATAAGTAATTACATGGTGCACATTCACATTATGTAGATCTCTGTATTAGTTACTTTTCTTGTTGCTGTGACAAATTCCTGACAATGGCAACTCAATGGGCCAAGGATTTATTTTGGCTCACAGTTTGAGGGTTCAATAGCAGGAAGCAGAGATAGATGAGCACTGGAGGTCTAATGGGATAGGACCACCCACTGTTAGGGTGTGGCTTTCCCCCTCAGTTAACCCAATCTAGAAATTCCCTCCGCCTGCCCAGAGACTAGTCTCCTAAATGGTTCTAGATCCTGTCAATCAGGTAATATTAACTGTTGTAGACCCTGTCTGTATATATTTTAATTTATACTTAGAAAGCAGCTGCATTTTGCCAGATCTTGTGTAGCACTGGGGAAGCCTAGGTGAGCGGGACAGAAAAGGAACTTTGCATCAAGTTCCTCAGGTCCCTTCCTCTCTAAACTCAGCTCCCCCCCCTCCCCCGTGTCTCCGCTCTTTCTAGAAGTCTGTAAGTTCCCTGTATCTAAGTCTGTCTTCCCAACTACTCTGGGGGTTCCACCAAGGGAAGAACTTGTATTCATGACTCTTGGAACTGTACACCCAACCTAGAATGGAGCCAGGGGGATGATGTGACTTATCAAAGATTGGAGAAGAGGACTAAGAAGCTCCTTGCCTTTTTACCTGTGCCATATGTGTACTGATTCCTCCCTGACTGTGTCTCTCAGGCTACTGGTGATAGGCAGGTAGCTGACAGCAGTTGAGAAGCCCTTTCCCTGGGGGATCTGCCTGGTCCAGGAAGAATAGGAGGGGAAGACATGACAGGAAACCAAAAGCCCAGAACCAGAGATTCCCTGAAAGTTGAGCACTGGCCAGGGATTCCAATGCTTTGCTCACCATGGGACATCTGAGGTTCTTACTTACGTACAGATTTAACTCAAGTGGTGCATAGAAGGTGCCTGTGAGAAGCAGGCTACCCTTCTCCCTATTCTTCCTCTGCCTCCCTGCTCAGTGATGCTTCAACTTGTTAACCACCAGAGTTTTAGGAAGGCCCAGGTTCCTCTAGCTGGAGCCATGAGTGGCATTACCAACCTTAGAGAAGCCAAGAAAGGAGTTTTATTTTCTTCTTTTTAAAAAAAAAATTATTTTTACTTTATGTACATTGTTTTTTTGACTGTATGTATATCTGTGTGAGGGTGTCAGAGTCTCTGGAACAGAAGTTACAGACAGTTATGAGCTGCCATGTTTACCCTGGGATTTGAACCTGGGTCCTCTGGAAGAGCAGCCAGTGCTCTTAACTACTGAGCCATCTCTCCAGCCCCCTTATTTACTACTTTAATGTTTTCTATCTTATATTTGGGGCAAGGGGAATATGGAGACGCCTTGGTCAGAAGATGAACAAGGACATGGCTAGATGGCATAGAGCCAAACTGAAGCCCAGCAAGGGGTATTATATGTCCTTCTGAGATCCCCTCTCTATCTTGGGACCATCCTTTTAAGCAACTTATCCCAGGCCTCTTTTTGCCTGGGACACAGTAGAATGGCTGTGTGAACCATCTTGAGTGGATCCGTGGATCCTCTCAGGGGTCATGGATGATGCATTTCACAGATGTACAGACCTAGGCTCCAAATGTTAATAGGCTCAGGTCCTATAGATGTTAATAGGCTCAGGTCCTATAGATGTTAATGGGCTCAGGTCCTATAGATGTTA
>CAJQZJ010004755.1:8782821-8814855 GCA_907164525.1 Lophiomys imhausi | reverse complement strand
TAATGTGGCATTGTTACTGACCCCATATTGATACATTTCTTGTTAACTAAAGTTTCTGTGACTTGGAGTTCTGTAGTTTGTCTTTAATGCCCTTTCTTGGTCCCAGATCTCATTCAGAACACTGTTGCCTTTAGTGTCCCCTGGTTCCACAGGGTTGTGGCAGTTTTCAGGCCTGTCTTATTTGGTGACCTTAATAGTGTGAATAGTTCTGATCAGAGTGCCACTCAACTGAAACTCTTGGTTAGACCATAGCCATGGCTTTTGGAGGAAGAAGATGGAGTTTAAGTATCATTTTCTTTAGTTTTTTTTTTTTTAACTGAAGCTGGAGAGATGGCTGAGTAGTTAAGAGTACTGGGTGCCTCTTCAGAGACCCCCCTCCAGTTCAGTTTCCAGCACCCACATACTGGCTCACAACTGCCTGTAACTCCACTTCCGAGGCATCCACCGCCCTCTTCTGGTCTCTTTTGGCACTGCATGCACATGGTTTACTTATATGCAGGCAAAACATTCACAAATGCAAAATAAAAATAAATAAGTCTTTTGTTTTAAATTTAAAGCACATGCCAGAGTATTTATTTGGAGATCAGAGGACTGTTTTGTGGTGCTGGTTTTCTCTTTCCACCTTTACATGGGTTCCAGGGAATAAAGTCAGGCCACTAGGCTTGTGTGGTAGGCACATTTATTTGCCTGCTGAGCCAACTCTCTGGCCTGCTGGTGTCATTTTTATAAGATGGAAGGTCCTAGTGTCAGCTGCTGGCTGCTGGTGCTGGCTTGGCTGCTTGGCTGAATGGCCCGCCTTACCTGTCTGTCCTGTTGCTTCTCACTGTGCAGCCCTCACTGTGCGATAGAGGCTATTCTCCCTTCTGTTGAGGGTGGGGAGGCCTCTGTAAGTCATTTGTGATCCTTTTGCATGGGAGGTTAGTCTCTTCTCCCCCATTTACTAATGTATTCAATCACTTATTTATGTCAGCATGGACTTGTGGGTCTTTATGTTACACTTTGTGCTCTAATCCAAGGCTGCTATGTTTTTGTTGCACACAGCTTTAGCCCTGGGCTTCCTAGCCTGGCTTTTAAGTATGTCCAGAGGCCTCTGGGCAAGACAGTGATGCGATCAGATTTGCATTTTTAAAAAGCCTTGGTAGCTGCCTGTCAGGGCAGCAGACACTTGAGGATTGGTGGTTGATGTGCCCCGAGGCTCCATACCTGGCTCAGCTGTATAAGACGCGGTCCTGCTGTGGTTCCGTTGCTTGTGTGTGCCCTCCATCTCTCCTCTCTCATGTTATTAGTCACAAGACCAGGGCCTGGATCCAGGTGTCCATGTAAATCATGTCTTTCCCCATCTGATGGGTCCTCGGATGGGTCCACTCTGGTTTCAACAGTACACAAATTAGCACTTCATCTTACCAAAATGGAAGTCTTGATTCACCAGCCTGGCCAGAGTCTGAGGTTCTCTTGGACACAGGGTGGGGGCTATATCCCTGTTCTGTTCTCATTTTCCATGTAGATTCTTCTGCTAGGGCCAGCTGCCTCCTGTGTTTTTATGATGCACAGGCAGCTGCAGGCCCCATGGCTTTGTTCTCCATGTTAGGGCTTGGAGGCGGAGAGACAGCAGTGAGACCTGGTGTCCTGGAAAAGGCACATCTCATGAGCCCTATGAATGCTCTGTTCTTGCAAGTCTGCTGGGCACCTTCTGCAGCCTCCTGCTCTGCTGGAGGTTGCTGTGGACACACTGTGTCACACTCCCATACTCCAGGCTAAATGGCTTGCCTCCCCACTCCCTTATGCCCACTGGTGATCACTTAGCCGTATGCTTGTGGAGAACAGATGTGCCTTGAAGGGAGAGGAAGGGGAAACCACCTAGAGAGGACTTGGCGTTTGGCTGTGCGGAAGCCAGGAGCTTCTCCTGGGAGAGAGATGGTTGGCTGCTGTGCCATGCTTCTGGCTACACCCCTGTCTCCTCCAACATGACCCTCTAGAAGGTTTTCTCTGACCTTGTAGTGCTGTTGGGAGAGCTATGAGAGGCTCAGGCTAGGTGGGGAGCCTGATCGTCAGAATCTCCAGGAATGCAAGTTGAAAGCCCTTGTTCATGCTCCTGCAGCCTGAGCCAGCCTTGCAGACTTTGGGCCAAGAGCTTGGTATGTTGGCACACAGGCCCCACTGAACACTATCCCTAACCTCAGACCTGACTTCTCATTGTCTGTTCTGGGGACAGCTATTTCTTAAGAATTGGTGGCTTGGAAACTTGGCCTAGGACTGCCTACCTGAACAGGCCTGGAGAAAGCAGTCCAGAGAGACAACTCAGTTCTCTCAGGGATGAAGCTGGTTCCTTGCTGTCAATGCAGGAGGCTCAGAGAGCAACACAACATGGGAAAGGCTGCCCTGAATCGCAGCCTGTGGGCTTGCCAAGCTTTCTGATAAACTGTTCGTATGTGGCCCAAATAGCTTTCATCCCTCTATCAAAGCTCCTCCAAGACCCAGGAGCTTTTCCTGGGCTATAGGAGAGTGGCGACTTTGCTTCTTTCCTAAGCTAAGACTGGAACTCCCTGGGAACCACCCACAGCTCCACACTCAGTCCCTTTGCCAGATCTCCTCCTCAGCAATTCATTTTGTAGGTAGAGTCTTGATTAGGTTTTGTTGTTGGTTGTTATTATAATGAAATATACAAGGCAGGGTAACTTTATAAAGAAGAGACATCTATTTAATTAACCATTTTGGAGGCTGTATGTCCAAACAGCAAGGCACGGTTTCTGGAAAGCACATCCCAACTCCCTTGGCTGCTTCACCAGAGAGCATTGTATGCAGAGACTAGTCTGTCTGTCTAGTCTCTGTCCCTCTTAGAAAACTACCCAGACTTAACAGGAGGGCTCTCTGCACTAATAACCTAAATACATCCCAAAGGCCCCACCTCTAATTCAGTTTCCACTTTCTTCACACCGTTAACTGTGGCTTTGAGGGTGGAACTCCTGTTGTGGGTTTGTGGGGATGGATCATACACAAGCCATAGCAGACCTGCATGATGCTCTTGTGCCCACTTACCCATTCATTATAATTTAAATAGAGGGCCTAAGACATGCACATATAAGTGGCCCCAGTCAAGGTCCTGCCCACCACTGACCCATCCCTGTCTGGCTTCAGTCTCATCCTATATGGTGGCTGACAAGTCTACAGAGCTGTCTGAAACCTCTTTCTGGGAGGCAGTCTCCCCCTCCTCTGGCTTTCTTGCCTTCTCAGAATGAGATTCTTGGGGAAAATCCTGTTTCTTTGGAGCCTTTTGTTTTTATAGGTAGATTTACAGATGTGTCTTTCAGAATAGGCTCATTTCTGTCAGGCCAGTTACAACTCTATGGATAAAGCTAGAGAGACATGTCCCTTGGCCTATTTCTGATCTGTGTGACTTTGAACAAGTTATCTGGCCACTCTGGGCCTTAGTCTACCTATCTTTAAAATGAGGGTAGTAGAAACCACCTTATAGGGGTTAGTGTGATAAGCGAATATATATGAACCAATAGCTCAGAGGGGTTTGCAGTGTGAATAGGTTCTTGGTGGGACAAAGGGTAAAGAAAGGCAACTTGTGCCAGGGCTAGGGGTGTGGAGCAGCCCGCAGACCCAAGCAGCAGTTCAGGGAGAATCCAGAGAGTCTGAGTGAGGGTACCTGTACCATAGGCTTATCTACAGGTTAGCTCTAGGATGGCAGGGGCCTTGCATTTGGGTCTGGGTGTCACTGGTAACCAAGATGCTGAGAAAGAAAACCCATCTATTCTCTTCAAGCAAGGAAAAGTTAGGATAGAATTTAATTTGGGATGATTTCTGATAGGAGGGGAGGGTAGAGGGAAAGGAGAGGCCACAAGTCAGAGGATTATGTGTCGGTCACGATGGTCCTGGCAGGACACAGTGTTGGCCTGGACTATGGTGGTAGCCATGTGCTGGAGAGGGCCTGAGTCTGTCTTGTGGCTAATTTCTTCATTCACCCATCTACTCTTATGTCTGTGGAGTGTCTCCTCTGGCCAAGTCTGAATCCAGGTGCTGGTAATGTAGTGGTGACCCTCCAGACTCTGGCCACGCACTATCTGAGACTCTTCAAGCCATTAGTTAGCTGGTCATGTCCTATAACCTGGGGTCTCTCCTAACATTTCCATAAGGTCAGCAAGACACAGGTCAGTCTGAGGTCACAGGACAACTGCCTTCATGGGTACAAATCAATTCCTAAAGAGCAAAGTATTAGCCGGGCGTGGTGGCTCACGCCTTTAATCCCAGCACTTGGGAGGCAGAGGCAGGCGGATCTCTGTGAGTTCGAGGCCAGCCTGGTCTACAAAGCAAGTCCAGGACAGCCAGGGCTGTTACACAGAGAAACCCTGTCTCGAAAAACAAAACAAAACAAACACCAAAAAAAAAAAAAACAAGAGCAAAGTATTCCAGGGGGCTCAAAACTGGTTGCGTCTTAAGACAGTTGTGTGCTAGTCCAGCCAGCCATGGGATATGGGTGTGAAGAGAATTACAGATAGGGCTTCTGGGATTTTTATGGAAAGATAATATTTTTAAGAGTTGATAACACACACACACACACACACACACACACACCATGGGCATGCTGACACACTCATTCACTCGATCTTCCCACAGACATGCTCTCAGTAGATTCTCATGGCTACTATTTCTGGCCTAGTGCTCTGGATTTCTGCTTCTCAAGGAGCCTTGAGTCAGCAGTTCTGAGCCTGGTTTCTGCTGCACTGCTCCCAAGTGTGTGTGTTTGGGGGCGGGGGGAGTGGCAGTGTGCCAGGCTGTGTTGATGGCTTGTGAGGCTTGAAAAGGAATCTAACCCAGAGTGACCAGACTGGCACATCTTTGCTCTCATTGGAGGGAAAACCTTCAATCCAGAGGCTTGGGGCTTGTGGATTTGCTATTTAGCGTGCTCATCTGGGAGGCCTTTCCATCCTGAGTAGCTTCCCTGTGGCCCCTAAGAACTATAACTCCCTGTCCTGGAGATGAGAGTCAACCATGCTCAGCCTGTTTCTCCAGTCTGGCTGGGGAAACCAGTCTTGCATCCGTTCTGACAGTATCCATTCTTGTCTCTGTTTACACACTAATGTTCTTCTTAAAAGACCTTTTTATTCCTAGAACAAAATAGCCTCCAAACCAGGAGGCTTAAAAGCCAGAGGAACTCAGAAGATCCACACAGCAACAAAGCAGACACATTCACGCTCTCTTAAGAACCCAGGCCTTCTTAGCGTGCATATGAAAATTGCCGTCCTTACTTTAAAAGGCTACTGAGGAGAAAGATGGCCAGCACTGGCTGTGGTTTTGAACCTAGACAGGAGCGATCACCTGGCCCAGGTGAGTCCCCTGGTATAGGAAGAAACTTGATTTTATTTCTAAGTAAGAACCCGGAGATAGGAGGGGAGGATTTTCCTGAGCCAAAAGCCTGTCTTGAGTCACCATGTTTGTTTTTATGTGTGATCAGGTGTATAAAGTTAGTTCCACGAAAGGATGTCTGGGAAAGCCCCCCAAAAAATTGTTACCCAAGAGGAGCTGCTTAAAATGAATCCCCTGAATGAACCCAGGTTTTACCACCAATAGCTGTGGAAATGTTTGAGAGTTTATGCTGAGAAAGGAAATGAAAAGAGTGACAGTGACTTTTTTTTGTTGTTGTTGTTTTTTGTTTTTCGAGACAGGGTTTCTCTGTGTAGCCCTGGCTGTCCTGGACTCACTTTGTAGACCAGGCTGGCCTCGAACTCACAAAGATCCGCCTGCCTCTGCCTCCCAAGTGCTGGGATTAAAGGCGTGCACCACCACCGCCTGGCTACAGTGACTTATTTTAACCAGATGCAGATCCGGTGGTTCTCAACATCCTAATGCCGTGACCCTTTAACACAGTTCCTCGTGGTGTGGTGACCCCATGCACAAAATTATTTCTTGTTACTTCATAACTGTAATTTTGCTACTGCTGTGAATGGTAATGTAAATATCTGATATGTGACCCCCGTGGCAGTCACAACAGACAGGTTGAGAACTGCTGCTGAGATTTTGATGGAGTCTGTCTGTCATTACTTACAGTGGATGAGGAGTTTGGACCAAATTTTTTCTGCTGGGTTCGGGGCTGCACATTCCTTACTTTATCCTGATGTCTGCTGTGCCTGCAGGTCCATAAGCAATCCCACAGAGTTTCTCGGTTCTTCGATGATTCTATCTTCTCTCTGAAGTCACCTTTGGCCAGCACCCTAGCCGGGTTTCCCTCTTCACACTCAAGTCTGCTTTTGCCAGTTGCTGCTTCTCAGGGATTTTGGTGGACATTGAATCTTTTACCAGGATTTCCTTCATGTCTCTTGTGCCAGGCTGTGGCTCTGCCTTATGGTCACTGGCAAAGAACGTCTCCCTGACAGTCAGCAAGAGGCTAGAATGAGTAGTTGAGGAGTGGTCATGTTTATTAGGGGCTTTGCTGACAAAAATGTGGTCCTGGTGGTGTCCTTTGCTTCCCTGTATGTAACTTTGGTGCCGGGGAGACATGAAAAGTGGGGATGGAACAAGTCAAACGGCACACCTTGTTGCCATGGTGACACGGCAGGTAGGGATCTCAGTATAGGATGGAGCAGCCAGACCTACTTCCCAAGGAAACTTCCTAGTGTTCTGATGTTGTTTTGTAGGGGGAAGCTCAGTAGTTCCTGGTGTGCCTGCTGAACACTGGGTTGGTGGTAGAATATTGTAGAAGTCGTCTTCCATTGAATACTTTCAGTCTCCTGGCAGAGGACTTAGGAGAGAGTGCATCAGCAATGTCCACCCCTAGAATGTTTTTGTTGTTGTTGTTGCTATTTAAAATTTTTACTTACTTATTGCATATGTTTGTGTGTGTGGTGTACATGAATGTGTTGTGTGGGTTCACATGCAGGTATACATGCACCTAGCCTTGTGGGTGGGTTGGATGCTAAATGAGTGTCTTCCCCAGTTACTCCATACTCTCTATATTGAGACCGAGCCTCTCATTGAACCAGGAGCTTGCCATTTTGGCTAGCTTGGCCGATTGCTCTGGAAATTCCCGGTCTCTGCCTCCCGTGTGGTGGAAGTCTAGGTAGGCTGCTCTGCTGTGCATGCCCAGAATTTACATAGATTCTGGGGATCCGAAGTCCAGTCCTCACACTTGCGTGGCAAACATTTTATCCACTGAGACATCTCCCCATCCCTTAAAAAAAAGGGGGGGGGTTGTTTTTAAGAAAAAGTTTCAGCTGGCCTGGGCTACCCTTGAGCTTTCTGTGTAGTTAAAGATGACCTCAAATTTCTGGTCTTTTTGCCTTCACTCCTCACCCCCCACCCCCCACGGTGCTAGGGTTATAGGTGTATGCCAGGATCAGTGTTTAAGGAACCCAGGGCTTCAGGTATGCTGTGTGGTCACTCGGTCAACTGAGCCACATCCCCAGTCTCTAAAGTTAACCTGCTAGATTCACAAGAATGGTATAACTGATTACTTTTGTTTGCTTTGCCTATTGAGAACTTAGAACCAGACTCCTAGCCACCTCCAAGGGTTTAGGTAAACACTTCAGAGCCAGCCTCACTGCCTCTCCTAGTGTCTGCTCACCTTTCCTACCATGTTTCCTTTTGCTTGGGTGGAAAGTTTATACGCTTTTCAACATCAGGGAGGGTGTATTTTCTAAACAGTTCACTCAAGAATGTTACCTACTATTTCCTTCTCAAAAGAGCAGAGTTGATTTATATAAAAGAGGATTTGGGAATGTTTAATTTTCTGTGGTGTTTGTATTACTGGTTTCTTCTTCACACACGAGTGAATTTCAATACTTATTTAACTCGGTGCATAGCCCTGTGGGTTTTCATGACCAGTTTTAATCCTCCTTTTCTTCCTTTCTCCTTCTTGTCCTCTCCCCTGCCCTATAGCTATCCAACATTGTTTCCTGGCTTCTTAATTTTAAAATAAGAATGAACATCACCTCTCTTTACTGAATTCTTTGTTAACATGTTCTGACTTCTCTGCCTGTGCCTGACAGTAAGGCCTCAGCCCCCGGCTTCTCCTGCAAATGCATTAAAGTGATGTTTTTCTCACAAAGGAAATGTGAAGCATCTCATGTGGAATTAGGGAACAGGTAGGAAAGGAGACATGATAATCTCCTTTTCACAGAGATAGAAAGAGAACCCTTGGGAGGGATTGAGAATTCTAGGCAAGTGGTAGAGCATTTACCTAGAAAGTACGAGGACCCAGGTGCTATCCCCAGCAGTAGAAACACACACACACCACACATACACCACACAAAAACATACACACATACCACACACACACACACATGCACACACACACCACACCACACAAACACACACACACCAAAACAAAAAGAGAAAGTTCTGGAAAAACTGAAGACTCACCTAAGCTTGCATTCAGCCCCAAATAGCTACCAACCCTCTCTGGGTAAGCTGATATATAAAAGATGAAGATAATACGCATGGCTTGGTGTAACAGATTCAATGGCCTTCTTTCCTCTCTCTAGTCCTAGTGAGACTAAAGACTCCCAAGACCCCCATGGCTTCCTGCGGCATCAGGCCTAGGGGGCTGTGGTGTGCAAGAGCACCATGTGTTGCTAGAGAGTAGAGGGACTAATGTGCCAAGTTGTAAAGACACTTGCTAGTAAAGTCTTCAGCTTGGCATGGAGCAGAACCTTCCCAGGATCTGCCTGGAGTAGACCTTTGTGCTTGATGCTTCTTGCCAATAAGGTCACACTGAGGCTCCTTTGCCCTACTCAAACACAGGATGGGCAAGTGACAGAGCAAAGCCCAAGCGTAGAATGGGAACTTTGCCTTTAAGGTAGCGGAAACCTTTTTGGACTTGAGTGAGGCTGAATGACAGGAGACTATCTCTCTCCAAGTCCAGGAGCAAGGAGCCCAGATCTGTAAGATCTATGTAAAGAGAGCACAGCAATATGCCATTCCTGACCACAGTCAGACGTCCCCCTGTTGCTGCGTTGCTCTGCTGGGCTCCTGCTCACATGAGTATGGGGTGCTGGACCTGGGTTGCACAGCCTCCCAACTCTTAGAGTGTTAGGCAAGCCAGTGAGTGTGCCAGGAACTGGGACCCCATGCTGTGTTGTGGAGCTGGATGTGTGGGGCTGCAGGCAGAGGGGCCAACTAGGAATGGGCAGCCAGTGTCATCTGAATGACAGCCTGCACGAAGGCGCCTTCCTGGAGAAAAGGTCCTGTGGGTCTGCCCAGCCTCCTCACTGCCTACCATGGGATAGTGGGTGCTGCAGGTTAGGCTAAAAGATACCTTGCCCAGCCTGCCCGGTCTTTAGCTGTATTTACATCCTTAGCATTCTTCCTTGGGCTGCTCTGTGATCTGACCTACTTTCCTTTCCCACATGCTTGGGTAATTAGCAGCTCTGGGGTCCACAGCGTTTCTGGGTAAAGAATGCTGTTCTGGCAGCTGTAGTCTTCGCTGAAGCCTGAAACCAGGACCGGGAACTTAGGTTTGTTTCTTGGAGTGCCAGAGACACTCAGACATGCATTTTCAAGAAAATGTTTGAGACTGGGTCTCATGTAGTCCAGGCTGGCCTTGAACTTGATATGTAGCTGAAGATAATCTTGAACTCCTGATCCTCCTGCCACTACCGTACCTGAATGCTGTGATGATAGCCACAAGCTACCATGTCTGGCTTAGCTATCATTAAAAAAACAAAACAAACAAACAAAAAAAAAAAACCAAAAAACTTTTGGGTTTGTTGGTGCACACCTTTAATCCCAGCATTTGGGAGGCAGAGGCAAACTCTCCAAGTTTGAGGCCACTTTGGTCTACAAAGCAAGTTCTAGGACAGCCAGGGCTTCGTAAAGAAACTCTGTCTCAATCTCTTAGCAAGTGGTGAGGGGAGTGGTGTCTGTCACGGACTATGGTGCCTGTTAGTGAAACACCTTACCCTAGCTGGGCTGCCATGTTGGGCATCAGTGCAAAAGGGAGCTCTTAGCCCTCATGTGACTGATGAACTGAGCAGGCTTGATAGGGTTGGGAACCCCCTTCACCTGAAGAGAAGGAGAAGAGGGAGAGGAGAAAGGAGGTGGGAGGGTGGGACCAGGAGGGGTGGAGGGAGGGGGCTGTCATCAATATATAACTTGAATAAATAAATAAATGTTAAAAAAAGAAACTCTGCCTCAAAACCAAACCAAACAAATGTGTGTGTTTATAATTTATTTATTTATATGTATGTGTGTGAGTCTTTGGGAGTGTATATGTACCACGTGTGTGCAGGAGCCCAAAGCGTCCAGAAGAGAATACCAGCTCCTTAGAACTGGAGTTACAATTGCAGGGGTTGGTTATGAGCTCCTGTGTGGATGCTGGGAACCAAACCCCAGTTTTCTGAAGGACCACCGAGCCATTGCTTTAGGCCTTAACTGGATCTTAGACCTTTCTTCACATGTGGGATGTAGAGCCTGGATCACACGGTTCATCTTACGGTTACAGGGCCTTGTCAGGCTTGCTACCAGTTAGTAACACAAGAATAAATCATCTGACTCATCGTGCATAGGCCAGGCCTGTAACATTATAGGGGTATTAATATACATTGGATTACTAATTATTTTAGAAACGATGGAGGCATTTCCTGGTTTATCTGTTGCTCTAGACTCTCTTGGCACATCAGTAGACTAGGTGGCAGTGGAGCCTACCTATGTGGCCTTGGCCTACCTTCAGGGCCCTGGACTATGCATGTATACAGGGCTCAAAGACCTTAGAAGGGTTATTTGAGGTCAGGGTCTTATGGGGTTGTTTTTGAAGGTTATGGGCACCATTGATGTGTTCCTAGAGAGGGCATACTGTGCTGTTCCTCGGAGTGTAGGGTGGAGATTGGACCAGGAATGATTGCAGGAAGGATGGGAGGAGGAGCTAGCATGTCTCAAAAGCAGGATATTAAGAGTCACCTGTGTGGATTTTATCCATAACTGAAAGCACATGAAAAGACTAGGAACTCCACTGCAGCCTCAGCTCTGGCCAGGGCTTCAGTGAATGTTGAATAAATGAGGGAGCAAGTGAGTGGGATGCTCTCTGCGGCATTTTAACACTTCTTGGTGAATCTGGGCTTTCCATCGTACAAATCCGTACAGATCTGTGATTTGCTCTTGTGTGATTTGGGGGTAAGATGAGGGAGGTAGGAAGGGGAACAGAAGCAGGGTGAGGAGTCACAGCCACTGTGGGACCTGGATCTGGGTGTAACCTGTGTGTCTTCAGGCCTCTGCATAACAGTGTCCAGGCATGCTGTTTGGAGTTTCCTTGTATGAGTTCAGGTTTTCTGTCTTAGTTCTTTTTGTTACCTATCTTGGTCCCATCAGTGTATCTGAAGCAGCGTGTCTTGGTTTGGGCTGCTGTAACAAAAGCACCATAGACTCATGGTGCAAGAGCAAACATCTTTTTCTCATAGTCCAGGGGGCTGGGAGTCCCAGACCTGGGTGTGCACATGAGCAAACCTTTGAGGCTTCTTTTGGCTTACAGATAGCCACCTTCTTGCAGTATTTTCATGGGGGTGTAGGAGATTACATGACTCTTCCTTTTTCATAAGGGCACAAATCCCATTATGAGGAGACCCGTAATGATGTTATCGAACCCTTGTCACCTACCATAGGCCCTTCCTCTGAATTCCAGTACACTAAGGATTAGGGTTCCTGCAGGAATTTCAAGAGACATTTTGAAGGTCATTGCACAACCCTTTCCCATCCCCACTTTCTTCAGCTTTGCATTTTCTGTGGGCTAAATTAGCAAATAACTAAGCTTGGTCCAAATTGCAGGCATAGTCAGCATCAGAAATTATTAATTAAGGGTCTGAGTGGCTCTTCAGTAGGGAATCACACAGCAAAAGTTTAGCTGTCATAAACTTTAAAGGTACCTAGGGCTCTCTATTTCTACCATGATTTGGGGCACAGTTTTAATATCAGTGTGGTGATATTATCTACTGCACAATATGTCACACTCTATTGTAACTGTGTGGTTGTTGGGATTCTAAATAGAAGCCTGACTGTATTATTATAATGTTATTCTACTCAGGTAACATGGTCCTTAGAAAGGAAGACCTGGTCCCAAGAGTCCATACATTGTATTTAGCATAATCTCCCAACATGCTTCCAGAGTATTATGTCCATTTTTCTGTGTCAGCTAGTACTTGCAGGCTGCATGCTTTTGGTTCAAGGCATTTGGTTCAAGGGCATATAGCCAAAAAGGGGGAAAAAAAATCAGGATTTGAACTCTAGTGTCATTTCAAAGCCTTCACTTTTGGTAGAAATCCCTTACTTACTAAGGGTTAAGACATTCTAATGGCCCTATGACCTTGCTTACCATCCACAAACTAACCCCAACTGTAATGGGAGTTAGATATCATTAGTGAATTTGTAAGGGGCATGCAGGTCAGCCTGGCACTGACAGTGCATGGTCCTGGGCAACCAATGAGAAGGCACTTTGTATAAGAATCGCAGGAAACTGCAAAAGGGCTTTTGGTTTGGCATTGCTTCTCAATGCAACCACACTTTGAAAGACTCTAGCTGAAGATTGCGGTCAAAGTGGATGGAGCTCAGATTGGACTGAGGCAACATGAAGCCTGGTTTTGGAGCCATAAAAGTCATGGCACCCTGCTGAGGGGTGTGGCTCCAGAGACCCCAAAAGAGTCCCCTGCTGAAGGGCATGGCCAAGGACTGCAAGACAGCCACAAGCTGTGAGTTACCATGAGAAACCTCAAGAGACAATGCCTTACTTAAGGACATCAGGGCAGAGCCTGAGAGCTCCACATGAGAGCCCACGTGTGAGAGACAAAGGTGTGAAGCTGATGTATGCCACCTGACAAGCTCTGAGCACTCAAATGATAGCATTTGCCCCAGCTGTAGAGCAAAACGCCATGCTTGGTTCATTCATGGTAGCGGTGAGTGTCAGCATCCTGCTGAAGGGCTTGTCTGAAAAGGCCGGAGAACCATCAGGGACCAAAGTGGCAATTGCCAGTGGAAAAGCCTCGAGGACAGACAGGAGCAGAGAGGTCTGAGGCTAGATCTGGCAATAGGCCTACAGCTGCCGAGTGAGTGAGAGAGATGTAAAGTGTGTGCATGCTCTGAGAAGACCTGGGAAACAGGCAGGAGAGTAACTCCTGCCACATGAGGGTGTGGCAAAGGCCTAGACAAGTGAATAGGCTGTGGCAAGGTGGAGACACCACAGATTTGGCTGCGCCTTGTAACTTTGATAGACAAGGCTGACTGAGGCAGACAGTGGTGGTGCTAGGCCTGAGGCTGAGGAGCCCCTCTCCCCCGAGGCTGCTCTCCAAGGCTGACTGAGGAGGCCTGGATCCCAAGCTGAAGTAAGGAGGTTACCATCATAGCAATGCCAGAGAAACCCTGTCTCAAAAAACCAACCCCCCAAAAAAAAACAAAAACAAAAACCAAAGGAGGGAAAAATAAACCAACGCCAGAGCTGGAGAGATGGCTTAGTGGTTGAGAAGAGCACTGGCTGTTCTTCCAAATCCCAGCAACCACATGGCAGTTCACAGCTGTCTAATTGCTGGGGTGTGGTGGTGCACACCTTTACTCCCAGCACTTGGGAGGCAGAGGCAGGTGGATCTCTGTGAGTTCAAGGCCATCCTGGTCTATAAAGTGAGTCGAGGACAGCCAGGGATAAACAGAGAAGCCCTGTCTCAAAAAACCAACCCCCCCCAAAAAAAAAAAAACAAAAACAAAAACCAAAGGAGGGAAAAATAAACCAACGCCAGAGCCAGATGTCTATTGAGTGAGTGATTGTTGGCTGCAGACAGACTGCAGACCAAGTTGTCCTCACACACTGGCATCCTTTCAAAAGGGTTAGGGTTGGTCCTTAGGTAATAGGTGTACAGTTATTAATAAATATAGTAATAAAAATTAATAAATATAGTAATAAAAATTATAGTTACACTCAACAGGTTCTGATCGTGACCCTGTCACCCCAGCTCACCAGTCAGAGACAAGGAGTGTTGAAGTGCAGAGTTAATTAATGTAGCAGTGTTAGAAAGAGCAGATAAAGGATTTGGTGACTCCAGGTCTGTTTTCATTGGGCTGATGGGAACTTTGATATTTTATAAGAAAAAGAGGGGAGGAGTGGGCAGAAGTGGAGGGCTGGGTTTGTCTCACTGAGAGAGCCTGTGATCCTGGTCAGGCCAGGAGGCCATTATCTCTGTTCTTCTTCTGTCCCGGGCTCTGAAAAGGTCCTTATCACTGTTGTCCCTTAAGAGGGATAGTCTGGTTCCCGGGAGGTGATTCCCCCCTACTTTGTGAGGGACAGTCTGGGTCCCATGAAGTGATTTCCCCCCTGTTCCTGATGTAACCCCTCATCGCTTGGGGGCCTTTTTGGTTGGTCCTTTGTCATAAAGATGTCAATCAGTCCAGAATCCAGGGCCACTGAGGAAGAATGATTCTAGTAGCAGAAAATTAAAGAGGCAAAATAGAGCTAGTGAGGGACAAAATGGGGTTAGTTTAGGCTGGGGACTGGTACCCTCCTTCTGCTCCTCATTTTTCCTAGCGTGTAACCTAACTGAAATCTGTATGCTACGAGCTCAGGGGAAGGGTCCCTTTTGGATCTTTTTGGATTTTTTGAATCCCCAACTGCAGTCAGTGGGGTGAGGGAGGTGGAGAAAGATGTTTTAAAAATAAAGACCCCCCCCCCCCATGATTGGATTAATGAGTTGCAGGATCCTTGCCACCAGGTGACACTAGTGTGCCGGCCTCTCTGAGAGGTGATGCCCTGCTGACACTTACCTTCTCCACAAGGCTGGTGTCATCCTTTGCTATTTTCATTTAAATTCAGAAAGAAACCTCAAGGTTCCCAGGAGATTTCATGTCACTGGTTCCGAACGGGAAGCACTTTTGGTGGTGTAGTGTTCTGACACAGAGGAGAAATATGAGCCCAGGAAATTCAGCTGGCCCTCAAACTTTGTGGCTTGTAGCTGGCAGCAATTGTAGGTGAGCCTGCCTGTTCAACACCCTTAGCCACACTTTTAGAAAACAGTCAGCATGTTGGACAGAATCTTAAAGTGCATTGAGTAGCTTTATTTTTATTTTATTGCATTCACTGAGCACTGATCAGTTTTATTTTCATCTGCTTATTATTTTGGGTCATAATGTACATACTTGATTTGAGCTAACTGCCATACGTACGGGGAGAGGGACTGTAAAACGTTAGAAGAATCTATCCACTTCCCCATAGGCAGTATTATTTGAATTAAGTTGTAAATGTTGGGGGCTCAGAAAGCCATTGTACCAAATGTAAGGTGGGGGTCAGAGGCTGGTGGTGGTGGGTGGCTGGTAATGGCGGGGTGATGGATGTCCCCAAACCACCAGCGCTCACAGGGAGATAGAATACTTTCCAAGTAGCCTCCAGTGAGAAGGCCTAGAGCTCATGGCGGGGTAATGGATGTCCCCAAACCACCAGTGCTCACAGGGAGATAGAATACTTTTCAAGTAGCCTCCAGTGAGAAGGCCTAGAGCTCAACTGTGAAGATTTTCAGAGCTGGAGACTGAGACCTGGCTCCTTCCCAACAGGGAAATGGGGTCTGGCACTTGGGTGTCCCCAGCCTCTAAGCCAGCTGGTATTTGGGATCAGATATAAGCCTTTATGTGCTCCTTACAGCTACCTTTCCCCTATACATTTTGTTACATGAGGGGCCTGACTCAGGAGCACATCCTATGCATACCATAGACTTGCCTTTGCAGAAAATTCTCCTGATGGCCAAAGACCAGAATGCAGACCCAGCCTTCTTTCTCTCTGGCTTGCCCCAACCCCTGCAGACTTTGTCAAACTGAAGGTATCCATGGAGGCCTAGCCTTGGTGAGCTGGAAACCTGGGAGCCATGCCAGGTCGCTGCCCCTGGGACAGACTTTAGTCCTTCCTCAGCCGTGAAGTCCGGTGTGCGGTCCCAGTCCTCATTTCCACTGTATCCTGTTTTACTGGTTCGTGCGGCCCTCCTGCAGTCTGGGGAGGGAGGGAAGAAGGGACCTGTTCCCAACTCTGTCTATTGCTAGATCACCATGAGCAGCGTATTTACATCTCAAAAGATAAACTATACTAGCAGGCGGTCTGGGCTGAACTGGGAGGCTGCGGCTTGGTTGGTATGTGAGCAGAGGGAGGGTCTTCGCCCTCCTCCCAGCAGTTTCCGGAGCTTTGTGAAGATGCAGGCGTCAGGCCGCTTGGTGGTGATGACATCATCAAGTCCCAACACACACACACGCTGAACGGGGGCTTTAAGAGGAGAAAATCCTTTCAGACCACGCCAGTGCTTGGGTTCACACTGCCTCCTCTCAGGCTGCTCTATCGCATCGGCCACGCTCACGCGCACACCTAGGCGCGTGCCCGCCAGCTGCACTCGCGCGCGCGCACACAATTCCTCGGTGCTCGCCCCCCGGGCCGGCTCCGGCCTCGAGCCGCAGCTCCTAGTCGCCGCCGCCGCCACCACCACGGATGCCAGTAGCTGCTCCCATCTGCAGTGCAGTAGCCCCGGCAGGTGGCCGGCCCGCTCCGGGCTGGAGGAACTGCACCAGGACGCTGGCCCTGATCGAGGCTAGCCTGCACGCCAGGGCTCAGCGAGGATGGGAGGGTCGCAGTCCCTGCAGCCAGCCCCAGCCAGTGACCTGAACCTGGAGGTTTCTGAGGCCATGTAAGTGCAGTGCTCTGCCTCCCGGAACCCCCGGGGGAAGGAGAGGCTGCCGGGCTTTGTTAGTGCTTCTCTCCCCCATGCGGTGCAGCCTGAAGCCTAGGCTGGCCTGGGAAGCCTTGCAGGGCTTTACTTGGTGGCCTGCTGTTTGCAGTGTTTTGTGTCCTAGCTGGGCTGAGTATTTTACAGCCCCAGGATACTCGTGGAGCAGAAATAGCCCTCTGGAATTCTGTTTCGGCTGTTAAGCAGCAGGGTGCATGGTGGGGACTTCTGTCAGCATCTTCTCTGCACTGCTCCCCCACCCCCGTATTTCCTGTTAGGGAACCGGAGGCATCAAGGAGAGAAGGCCTCCTCCTAGGAGGAGTATTGTGTGTGCTGCAAACAGTGATGGGTTAGCTACTGGCGTGGCAGGACAGATGGCATGGAGCTCAGCTGGGCTAGTCCAAGCATCACCTCTATACTTCTACTAACACTGAGGACAAGGCCGTTTGCTATTATTAGTAAGGACAGCCAAACAGCCTTGTCATTGGTGGAGGCAGTGCCTTGACTATGCGTCGATTCTGGAATCCGATCTTTTCTCCAAACCACAGCGCTAATGTGCTCAGAAGTGGCGTTTTATCCTGATGAGTGTTTGTTACAGTTGCTGTTTCTGTTATGGTTATCTCCATTATGAACCCAGGGTTGTTTGGGGGATGGGACTTATTGACTAGATCTGCCTGCCGGGTCACAATTCAGCAAGTAAGGCTGCTGTCCAAAGTGGGTCAGCTAGTCCCCTCTGAGATCTTCTACCCTTTTCCAAAGAGGAGAATATTTCTGGAGACTTGAGGGGTGGGGGTGGCAGAGCAGTGTGGGTTCTTATGAGTATTTGATACATGGATCGAAAGATAGCAGGGACTGGCCTGTGTGTTGGAGTAGGGTCTGGGCCCCATGGGAGGTGGGTGGGTGGGTGGGGGTGTTCCACCCTTCACTGGGCTTTAGTGAGAAGCTGGACCCCTGTGGTGACGTGGTGACGTAATGCTGGGATGAGCCGCGTGCTTTTTCAGGCTCTGGCTTTTGAACAGTCGTTCTGAGGAGCAAGTGTGCACCATTCATTTGTCTGCCCCGTACTCTGAGAATGCAGTATCTTACAATGGAGGTGTATTGTGTTTGGGAGTTTTATGGGATAAGCATTGTGCAGCGCTGTCCTGTCCATTTGGGTGCAGTATTGTTAGATGCATGGAAAATTGTACTGGCTTCTGGGGCTCGAGAAAAGAACATTTCAGCCTCATATTTTTCAAAGTCTCTGAATTGGGAATCAGTGACAGACACCAGCTCTGTAGCTAGCACAGCTGGCACCTCCCAAAGCACTGGAGGGACCAGAAAGGATAATGTGGACCCTAGGTCTGGGACAGTGTGTTCTTCAGCCACTGGAAATTAAGCTCCCTTGGTCTCGTCTATCCTGATTAAGTTACTTACTGCCTTGTGTTCTGGAAGCTGAGGACTGAGTCTGGATAGATTCTGTTAGGTAGATATTCTTTTAGATAATAATCACTGAGGGTTTGTCCTGTGGGTATAGTGGCAGTAGAGTAAAACTTGAGGCCCAGTGGCCACCATGGGAGGGAAGCTACTCATCCAATATTTTCATGGTCCACTTGGTCCTTTTTTACCACTTGAGGCTTCTGAAATGTCTTGGAGTACAGTTGTTAAGATGGTATATTTCCTCATTCACAAAAATCCCACCCTCTGTTCCCCAACATGATTGTAATAGAAAACCTAAAGAGAGGGAAATAGTTTGGGGGATGTTGTTCCTAATGGCTAGCCTTTGCAGCCCCTCTCTGAGTGACAGAGCCACTTGTTTCCCTACAGATATGATCTATCCAACCTCATAGTTTAAAAACAAACAAACAAAAACAAAACAAAACAAAAAAAACAAGACTATATTAAGAAAGCAGCCCTTCCCTGTACAGGCATAACATTTTCATAGTAGTGTGTATGAAAATGCATGCCCACGAGTGATACAGAAGCACAGGAGGTTTTGTGGAGAAGTGCTTCCACTGTAAAATGGTGTCAGGGCCCGAGGTTGAAGGTGAGATGTGCCCACCTGCTGCCAGCTGCAGTCCACAGCAGCAGGAGTCTAGAGAGAACATTTTTTTCTTGGGTGAACACTGGACTTACAGAGAACCACACATAAAGGTGAAACCAAAAGGGGAGCAGGGAGTGACGGAAAGACTGTTTGTTTGAAGGGTCTCTCTTAGATTGCAAGTTTGGATGCCGGTAGATGGTTTTTGTAGTCCTAGCCAACAGATTTGTTCATCTCAGAGAGCATTGGGATGAGAGGGAGGGAAACTGGGGGAGCTGAAGGCATGTGGGGTGAGGGGCACAAGGCAGAGGGTGAAGGTTTGGGATGGCCAGTGGCTGCAGCCCCAAGGTGGTACACAGATCATACCCTCTGGCAGAAGTGCAGGGTTTCAGGCTCCATCCAGATTCAAATCTCCTTTTTAACCTGTGTTTATTAAAGATTCCTATGTGGCTTGAGGTAGAGTTTGAGGAGGCCTGAGCCTGTTACGTCTCCTCTCTGTCTAGGACTTGGTGAAAACCACTAGCTGCTCCTTTCCTGTGTGGGAAGATCGTTCTCACGGCAGCAATAACCACTTCCAAATGGAAAAAGGGTAGTGAGGAGAGAAAGAATCCCACCCTAAAGTGCTTCTCATGGAGGATAAATGAGGTCTGTTGATTAGCTCCATATTCATCCTTCTTTCCAAGGGGGAGCCCCTTGGGGATGTGGCTTCTTCTGAGTGTAGCAGGGGCCAGCACTTTGTCATCAGTTCAGGGACTCCCCACCTCCTTCCAGCCTCTTCCCCCAAAGTCAACCAGGGCAGCCAGTGCAGCCTGAGACAGAGTGGTCAGGGATTATTTTACAGGACCGACTGCCAGCAGATGCAAACGTGGAAAGCTATGGGACTGTGGTCCCCAGAGTACCCACAGAGGCTAGGAGGAAGAGCCAGAGAGACTGGAAGGATGAGCAGAGGGAGGGTAAGACAAATAGAAAGTAGAGGTTCAGGGGCTGGCAAACCGGCTCAGCCAGAAAGGCGCTTCCCGCCAAACCCGACAACTTGAGCTCCCTCGCCAGAGCCTCAGTATTGAAGAGAGCTGACTCTACAAAGTTGTCCTTTGACTCACACACACACACACACACACACACACACACACACCAAATAGATGTAAGAGTTTGGAAGGACAGTATTTTATTATGGATCACAGTTTCAGAAAGCATTTCTTACTCCGGATGTTATTACTGAGCACACTCAGTAGTTCCTCTCTCCCCACACACACTGAACAAGCTTCAAAGTTGAATAGGGTGCAGAGTTCCAAAGGGTCCTCATGGGTGTCATTTCTTCTGTCACCATTCCTAGATAGCTGCACGGTGGATCCGTGGCCCAATGCCCAGTTCCACAGGGTTCTAGCCCTCCAAGGCCTTGGAGGCTTGTTCTATGGGAGCACTGAAGGGCAGAACATTCCAAGGCTTTCCCAGTAACTCCTGGCCACACAAGGGGTCATGCCAAGCCTCCTTCTGCTGGGGTCTTGGGTTGGGGTACACTGTTGTTGATAGGGTAGGCTTTCCTGGTTTTAATCAAATAAGAATGACACTGCAGGTGAGTGTTCCATCAAAGTCAGGAGATTATGGGTCAGTGCCTTTCCTCCCTGGCTCTGTTTCTTTCTACTATCTAGAGTCTGTTTCTATGACTAGATTGTTGGTTGCCTAGGAAACTACACTAGCCTAAAATATGATTGGCTCCTCTTGTCAGACGGATTACTGGAGCCAGGGCAGCACTGCGGGTCTAGCAAAGGGTGTTGAATAATTCCGTTCCTGCCCCTTAAGCATAACAGTGTGGACTTAGCATTGAGAACAATTGTCCCCCCGAAAGCCAATAGTTCACATACCTCCTGCTTTTGTTTCAGTGAGGGGAGACCAGTTGAACACAAAGAACTGACTAAGTCAGACCTGCTGTCACACACCCATCCTGAGTTGGTTGCGCTCACTCACATGACTTTGCGCTGCTTATATTTATGAATTCTCTTAGCAGTTGTTTCTGCAGGACAGGTGGGTGCAGTTTTTCAGTGCCAGACGTGGGAACAGAGCTGGCTGAGGCAGACTTCATGGCAGGAGGGAAACACTCTTTACTTAGCCTGGCTGAGGAGGCTCAGATTCAGCAGAAACTTCATGCAGTCTCTGTCAGGCTTAAGACGGAGTCTCGTGTATCAAGACTCAAACCTGCTATGTAGCTGAGGATGACCTTGAACTTGCTTTTTCTTGTCTCTACCTCAGTAGTGCTGGGATTACAGGCGTGCACTACCATACCCCATTTATTGAGTGCTGGGTGTATGGTCCTCTCTCATGCAAGGCAAGCACTCTCTCAACTGGGCTATATGGCTTTTTGTTTTGTTTTGTTTTTTGAGACAGGGTTTCTCTCTGTATCCCTGACTGTCCAGGAACTTGCTCTGTAGATCAGTCTGGCTTCTCCACAGAGCTTTGTTTGTTTGTTTGTTTGTTATACAAATATTATATTCATTAACCTTGCCGGCAAATTTTATAGATAAGGAAACTGAATCCTCTATGTAGTTAAATCACAGGGTTAGAAAACTATAAAGGATCAGATGGTAAATGGCTCTGCTCTTTATAGTGCAAAAGCTGCTATAGATAATACATAACTTACTGTTCCAATAAAACTTTATTCATAGAAAGCAGGCATCAGACCTGTGTTTCCTGCCCTGCCCAGGAATCTTTGAGACTTCAGTGTGTTATGTCCTGACAACTCCCTCATGCTTGCCTTTCTCCTTCAGGTCACCATCCTCACCCAGCTTCATGTTTCTTCTTGGATTTCTTTTTGTTTTGTTTTTTGAGACAGGGTGTCTGGGTATCCCTGGCTGTCCTGAACTCACCTTGTAGACCAGACTGGCCTCGAATTCACGGAGATTCACCTGCCTCTGCCTCCTGAGTGCTGAGATTAAAGGCGTGCACCACCACACCTGGCTTCCTCTTGAATTTCTTATGGAGAGCTCAGGCTTACTAGGTCTAAGACTTGGATACCTTCCTCCACTTAAGAGCAAAACAAGGCTGGGTGCCTGCTGCTCAGAGATTGGGGACCTGCCCCGCCTGAGCACCTGCAAACACAAATAGAGATAAAGGGGCCAGAGAGAGGGTTCAGTGGGTGAGGAAGCTTGTAGAAATCCTAGTCTCCACACAGTGGGGTCAGGTAGAGCCTTTGGGAGCTGACAAGGACCTGGGGGACTTGCATCCTTAGGAAAGAGCACTCTCACTTTTCGGCTTTGAGGCACATCAAGACAGGCCACCTATAGGGCAGGAAGGGAACCCTTACCTGCACTGAGTTAGCCTTGGATTTCCCAGGCCATGAGAAATAACTTCATTATTTGTAACCACCCATCTTGCAGTATTTTTTTGTTTTAACATCAAACAGACTAAGACAGACATTCTGAGTTGAACTACATCCTATCTTTATGTGTGAGTGCTCTCCACTTTGGAGCTTCTTGTCACCTCACCAGGGCCAGCAAATGAGGAATGGGAGGGCATCCCCAACACTGGGAAGAGTCTCCTCCTTCACCTATTCAGTGTCTGGGGTTCCCTTCTTCCTGGAGTTTGGAGCTTCCAGGTGCTTTTGGAGGACCATGCCCAATTTTAACCCCACAGTCTAGACTTCCTGAGGTATCTGTGGGTGCCGGTCCAGACCACAGTCCCTTTGGCCAGACCTCATTGCTTCCTTACTCTCTGGGCCACCGTTGTAAACTTTCAAAAGTAGTATGCACAGCCACACCTGCCCCTTCCAGCTGCATCTCTGCAGCAGGTATTTCCTTTCTGCCCTGCCTTGCCTCCCCTCCCCAATTCGTATGAATTTGGCGATCTGTCATCCCTTACTGCACTAGACTTGTGGAACCATGTATGAGGAAGCGCTTGAACTGGAAAGGGCCTGTTTGAGTTCCCAATATAACACTGTAGCTTTAGGCTTGACTTTATAGATACTTAGTGTGCCTTTGCTGCAAGTAAGTAGTTGAGCAGTGGAGAAACAGGGACTAGAAGAGAGGCTGCTGAGGGCTAAGAAGGAAGAAAGGGGAGGGGCGATGTTGGATAGAGGGCACAGCCTTGCGGTTTGACTCAGGGATTATGTTGAGGCTATCTGTTCAGCTTGGCGACTATAGATAGACTCCTGAACTGCTGTTCTCAACCTGTGGCTCACTACTGTTTCACATGGGTGGCATATTGGCTATCTATATATGATTCATATCAGGTATTACATTATGACTCATAACAGTAACAAAATTACAGTTATGAACTAGCAACAAAATAGTCTTATGGTTGGGGATCACTACAACATGAATTGTATTAAAGGGTTGTAGCATTAGGAGGTTTGAGAACCACTGCTCTTGAAACTTACTAAGAGTAGTGGCTAGAGAGATGTTCAGCAGTTAAGGGCCCTTGTTGCTTTTGCGGAAGAGTGGTTTGGTTTCCAGCACCCACATGGCAGCTCATAACCATCTCTAGCTCCAGATATAGATATAGATGATATAGATAGAGATATAAATCATACAGATACAGATAGATACAATTTTAACTGCCCAGGAGAAGACAATAAAAACTACCATCAGGGCAAGATTTCACAGGACATGTTATCTCCAGAGTCCTCAGACAAGCCAGTGAATTCTCTTCCTTATTTTCAGCAAAGGCAAAAAGGAAGGGATGCCAACCCCACTTCCCCACTGTTGGAACTGAGGTTGGAACAGAGTGGCAGCCCGCATTGAATGGCCACTGCCACACGCCTGTGGAAAATCTGCATGGGGCTAGCGTCCTTATCTGCTGGAGGGTTAACCAAGCATGGCAGCAGCCCTGACATCGGCAGGTTTGTCGGTGTTCTTTGGTTGTGCTCTCCCGTCCTTATCTTGGGCGCAGTGAGTCAGACTATTTGAACATCCTGGGCACCGTGCCACCTGCCCTGATGACCCAGGAGCACACAAGTCACAGGTATGACCAGGAGTGGTGCTGCTTGGAGAAACAAAGAGGAAACTCAGCACTTATAATCAGGAGAAAAGTATACCTGTGCTGTCCACTGTCACACAAACATGGCTGACAGCAACCACGTGGTGTCACACTGGGAGTAGGGCCAGAGAGTATATTCACTTGCTATGGCCACCAACTGGCCATGCTGCCTTCTGTCCTGTCTATGGAAGCAGGCAGCTGGCAGCCCCAGAGCCTTGGCGTTTGGGGGCATCTCCAGACTATGGAGTCAGCTGGAGGACAAGAGCTTCAGAAGTGGTCAGCACTCAGGGTCTGCTATGCAAGCACTACTCAGTCATTCTCATCCCTCCCTCCCTCCCTCCCTCCCTCCCTCCCTCCCTCCCTCCCTTCTTCCCTCCCTTCCTTCCTTCTTTTCTTTTCTTGAATGTCTGAACAAGAGAGATTTGGAAAACTATTACATCTAGCCTTTGTACTGCCTGCCTCATCTCTCAGCAGCTGAGCACTGAGGTACCACCTTTCATGGAACACTCCTTCATTTCTTACCCATGGATGACCCTGTTGAGCCAGGGACTGAAAGGCTCTGGGAAACTGCTAAAAGTTCCCGGAGTACCCAAGTTATCTCTTGCCTCTCCCTGCCCCTTGTTCACTTCTCTCAAGCTTTTCTCTGGTACCCAAAGATGCTCACTCTGGCAGTTTTGTCTCAGGCTTCCAGTGGTCCTCCAGTTAGGGTAGGAGACAAGTGGTGGGCTGTTGACTGGCATTTGTGGACCAAGCAGAGGCCCAAGGCCTGATGCCTGCTCTCCCTTGGTTGTTTCCATCTCCTGTCTGAGCTCCAGGTCTTGGTGGAGCAGACATTTCAGAAGCTGAGGTTCAAAACTCCCCCAGCAGCTAGAAGACTGGATCAGGGGTTACAGAGAAGGAGAGAGGCAACTCAGACACTGGGAAAGTCAGCTCTGGTACACAAAGGCGGTGTTGTTAACCACATAAGCCTGAGGCTTGAGTGTTTAGGGTTTCTCTGTGTGAGATCCAGTTTTCTAAAGCCACTATGGCAATTACTCTGGTGGGACCCCACCCACCAATCACAGGAGACCTAATTCTTTTTTCTTTAAGTCTGTTTAATTTCATTTTCTACTTGCAACCACAGCCATAGCCACAGGCAAAGCCCAGATAGCCCTCTTTAGACATTACCATACCACACCTACACTTTTGCTCCTGGTCATGTGGCCAGCCTTGCTTAGACCACACAACTCAGCCATTAGAACTGGTGGTCAAAGCTAAGAGCTCTGCACAAATACAAAGAAGTACCTGATCCTCACACCCACCCTGCATTCCCCCCGGGTAGTCTCTCTGCTTACCCTCTGTGCATTTCTGCCCTTCACAGTTTCCTAAGAGACTAATGCTTACTCTCCCAGCAGCTGTGTATCCAAGGAAAGCTTAGGGCCACTGATGCAAGTAAATGTGCATTCAGTCTCTCCTGAAAGAGTCTGGAGTGAACTACAGGTGTGTACACGTTCTCCCTAAAGCAAAGCTAGCCTCTGGAGGGAAAATACTTCCAGACCACTTCCTGTATTGTAGAGCAAGGAACAATTAGCAAGTTCCACCATGGCTCCCACAAAAGGCAATGACACCTTTGATGTGATTGCTTCTGAAGCTGCGGAGACCCTCATCTGATCCACACTTAAGGAGGCCCTGCTGATTGCTGGATGCCTCTCTGTGGCCAGCAGGAACAGAGAGCAACTCCTGCTGGATATTCTTCTTCAGCAGTGACAAGGCTCAGCCTGGGGTCTTCTAGTCTAGCTCAGCCTACAGCAACAGTCTGCTGACACATGTCTGCCCCTTTTAGAACCAAACTCCAGTATCTCAAAGAGACAAAAACACAGAGAGGGGAGTTGGCAATAACTGAAGGTCGTTTTTAACCCCAAATAAACTGCCCACTACCTTTTCTTCTAGAGTAAGATTCTACAATCTCAGCTATTTCCCTGATGGGGAAGATGCCTGCTTTAAGCTTGCCAAAGATACAGTCTGTCTAAAACTGTGGTTTTTTTTTTTTTTTTTTTAGCAGATTTTATGTTACAGGGAAACTATTAAAATGACTACCTGATTCCCTGTGAATCATGGTGAGAAACCTAAGAGGTTTTTAAACAAATGGTGTACTTCTTGTGAGATTAAAACAACTTCTGTTTTTAAAAAAGGAAAACACAAAGTCTGTAGGAGTGGGATGTAGCTGGTGGCAGTGTCCTGCTTCTAGACCACACCAGGCACATAGAACAGGAACAGTTAGCAGTCCTGCGAACACAGGAGGGGGAAACCCTGCCTCTCAAGGAGTGCACAACAGTGTCAGGCACTTGCCTTGTCTGATTGCAGTTGAGCTGGTGACATAGCTCAGTGGGTAAAGGTGTCCACCCCTAAGCCAGAGACCCACATAGTGGGAAGGGAGAAGTGACCCCTTCAAGTTGTTCTCTGATCTTTATGTGTGTTCCATGGTACGTGCCCCACTCATGAATAAATAAATGCAAAAACAAAACAAAAAAACCAGAGCATATTGTATGCCAGATGCAAACAGTGCCTTTGAACAATAAGAAGTGAGACTTAAATCCTTTATACCTTTCTTTCTAATTTTTTCATGTAATGAAAATGAAGAGATGTCTTACAAACAGCACTCTAAGTGAGGCAGCTTGGAAATGCACATTTTTCTAAGACATTTCGCACCATGGAGTAGTTTCACATTCATTTCTCATATAATGCAGCTTAGTCAGCTCACCCTCTGGCCTCTTATTACAAATTCTGAACTGATAAAAGTAGAAATTAAATTACTTCCTTTACATATATTGCATGAGTTAGTCCTGACAGCTTATGGAAGACAGCTGTACAGTGGTTACTAATTATAGAATCCAGTGTCTATAGATGTGGCTCCAAATGTGGACAGGCAACTGCCAGCCTCGGGCTTTTGTTTCTAGGTCTGTACCAGGGCCAGGAGAAAAAGTTATCAATGCTTGGAGTGGTCATGGGAGCTGTGCTTGTAGCTAGAGTGCACTATGCGTACTGAGACAGAGGGGTAGGTGTTCACTCACTTCAGCCCTTACAGTGTACCAATGATTCATGAGTTTACTGAATCCCACTCTTTACACACACACATGCACAGAGCGACAGAGACTATGAGAGTTCAAGAGAGCACTAATGCAGCTGTGGCTGAAGAGTCATATGACTGAGCATCAAATTCTGCCTGGATATTTAGTAAGAACTGTAATCACACAGAAGTGCCTGGCATTGTTACGCACTTCTTGAGATACAGGGGGGGCCCGGGGGGGGTCCCTCTTGAGTTCCTAAGATGAGGCGGCCCACTGAAGCTGAGACCCAAACAGCAAAGGAACAGGTCATCACAGAGCTATGAGCTAAGGTTTCAGGCTGAGAGGAGCTGTGAAGAACCCGGATGAGCTGGTGGTAGGATGGAGGCTGGTGGAGTGCACACATTGGCTTCTACTACTTAGGAGGACCAGGTAGACAGGGAGAATAAAGTGTACCAGGAGGCCTGGGATGTGGGCAGTGGCAATGATGACCATTTGTTGGGAGTAATGACAGTCAAGAAGCTACTGAAGGGGGTTCACCCTGAGTTCTGATAATTTTAGGTTGATCATTCTAACTGCTCTGGGATTATCAGCCAGGACAGAATGCTCATGTGAGAACAGGGATAGACTTAGGGATGGGAACGGTGACAGGTGTCAGAGGGAGAACAATAATCTCAGGTTATAGAGTTAGGAGTAAAATAATTCATTTTTATTTTCCATATAATTGATACAGGGAAGAAAATATTCTCATAATTCTAAGAGATTCGCAGTGCCTTATATGCAGCCTTGTTTAATAGCAACTAAAATACTAGAGCCATAGTCAGTGGTTTAAATATAATGGCTGATAAGTCTCCTTGGATTTCAATTACATGTGACAAACTCTAATGAACAGTATAAGTGCCCACATCACTACAGGCTTCACTGTCTTTCAAGGTTAAGGACTTTGTGACAATAATCCAAATGAGTCATAACACTCATACACTGACCTGCCAGCAAACCACTCAGTTGCATTTGTAAGAAGTCAGAGTAAGTCTGACAGGAGGCACCTGGCTGCTGCTCTCCTCAGGCACTTCAGGCAGCAGCTTTCTTGCTTGTTCTTAGGACAGACATTAAAGGCTGGCTGTGTGCTTCAGGTTCTGAACTCCTGGCATCAGAGGTTGAAAGTATCCACCCCCACAATGTGCATGCTATTTCAGAGTCACACTTCTGGCATTAGCAGAAATTTTAGTGCGAGTGTAGTTAAATAATGAGGGATTTGCTTGTGTGTGTGTGTGTGTCCATGGGTATAGGTGGCCATGCATATCGAAGCCAGAGATTGATATCAACTTTGTTTATTTGTTACATTTTATTTGTTTGTTTTTTTTATGGGGAAGTACACATTCTTTGACACCCATGTAGAGGTCTAAGGACAATCTGCAGTCATCAGTTTTCTCTTTCTACCATGTGGATCCCAGGGATCAAACTCAGGCCATCAGCACCTTTAGCCGCAGAGCCATCCCTGAGCCCTTCTTACTCAGTTATATATCTCTAAATTGAGATACCTTCTTCCTAGGTAGAAAAGCATTGCCTCTCCAGTGTTAGCATTACAGACTTGTGAGTACTGGGGAACTTCCCAGGCCCTTATCTTTTTCTCTGAATTCACCACAGGCTATGATGAACAATGACAAGGATTAGGAAAAGGAAAGCATCAAGTTTTTGTCCACCTAGCTAGGTGAAAGGTGTCCTTGTTCTGGCGTGGACCAAGAAACCAATAGATGTCGCCCCAAATGAAGTTGGAAATCTCCAGCTCTTGCCATTTCCGTCTCCTTCAAAAGCCCCACCGAGAGGGGCTGTATGGATGGATCTGCTCATAAGTTCTTGCACAACTCTATCGGGAGTGGCGGGACTGGAGAGGTGGCTCAGCTGTTAAAGGCTAGCTAGGCTCACAACCGAAAGTATAAGGGAGTGGTGGAGCAAGCCGCAAATGAATGAAGTCCTGTGTGTATCTGACACAGGTACAGCCATGCTGAGGATTCCGTAGCCAGTTGACCCATGGGATATTGACAAAGATATTACCCATATGGGCTAGACTCAAGAGAACTAGCAAAGCTTCTCTCCAGAGTCTGAGTGTAAGTGTTTATGGAAGACTGGTCAGGTGTGCCAGGACTAGCAACTGTAGTTTTCCTCTGGGATGAGCAGCCTACAGAGAACTTCTTCTGAGACTAGCCAGCCTCTTCCCCTTTCTGTGCCTAATCATGCTAAAGTTCTCCTTGCAGTGTTACAAACCCCACCTGATCCCAGCTTCACTGTACATGTGTCTGTCTTTTCTTCACTCTCTCTGTCTTAGAGTTTTATTGGTGTGAAGAGACACCATGACCAAGGCAAACATCTAATTGGGGCTGGCTTACAGGTTCAGAGGCTTAGTCCATTATTGTCATGGTGGGAAATATGGCAGCATGCAGGCAGACATGGTGCTGGTGAAGAAGCCAAGAGTTCTACATCTTGATCTGCAGGCAGCAGCAGGAGATTGTGTACAATACTGGTGTAACTTGAGCATAGGAAACCTCAAAACCCAACCCCAGTGACACACTTTCTCCAATAAGGCCACACCCCCTGATAGTGCCACTCCCTATGGGTCAAGCTTTCAAATACATGAGTCTATGGAGCCATTCCTATCCAAACCACCACACCCTTCCGGGCCCTTGTCAGCGTCCTGGGACCCAAGCAACAAGGCCCACAGCACAACACAGCTCCCCCAGGTCATCACTCTCAACCTGGACGCTTAAGCAAACAGGATGAACTAATAAGAGGAAGGCAAAAGATTTTCTTTTGTTTTGAGAGAGGTTCTCACTAAGTCGTCTAGGCTGGCCTCAGACTTGCAACCCTCCCCTTGCAGCCTCCTGAGTAACTGCAATTATAAAAAGTGCGCCATTGCACTCGTCAGCTATGTGCTTCTGTTTTGTCTTCCAATTCTTGTTCTGGGATACTGGGAGGATTACAAAAACAGCACTTATATGCTGCTTCTATTTGTGTATGTGTCACACTATACATAGGCAGGCATCCATGTGTGCAGATATACATATGGATCTATGCACATTTGTATATGTTTATTTGTTACTTAATTTACATCTCCATCACAGTCCCCTCCCTTCACCCCTCCCGGACCCACTCTATCACCCTCCCACCTTCTTCCCCTCTCCCATCTATCCTACACCTCCAGTGTGGAGTGCCCTACATATCAGCCCCCCCACCCCAGTTCAGCAGTCATAAGAGGGCTAAGAGCTTCCTCTTGCACTGGGGGCGTACATGGCAGCTCCACTAGGGCAAGGTATGCCAATAACAAGTAACAAAGTCTATGTTCCTGTTCCTTTCAGTCTGTTGGTTGTAGGATAGTTATCCTATGCTACATGGCTAAAAATCCAGTTATAAGTGAATAGATGACATGTGTATCTTTCTGAATCTGGGTTAGCTTACTCAGGATGAGCTTTTCTAGTTCCATCCATTTGGTTGTGAATTGCATGATTTCATTGTTTCTGATGGCTGAGTAGTATTCCATTGTGTAAATGTACCACAGCTTTTTAATCCATTTGTCGGTTGAGGCACATCTGGGTTGTTTCCAGTTTCTAGCTATTACAAATAAAGCTGCTATGAACATAGTTGAGGAGATGTCCTTGTGGTTTGGTGAGGAATCATTTGGATACATGCCCAGAAGGGATATGGCTGGGTCTTGAGGTAGAGCTATTCTAAATTTTCTAAGATATTGCCAGACTGAGTTCCATAGTGGTTGTCCAAGTTTGCACTCCCACCAGCAATGGAGTAGGGTTCCCCTTTCTCCACACCCTTGCCAGCATGTGCTATCATTTGAGCTTTTGATCTTAGCCATTCTGACAGGAGTGAGATGGAATCTCAGAGTCGTCTTGAGTTGCCTTTCTCTGATGATTAAGGATGTTGAGCATTTCTTCAAGTGTCTCTTGGCCGTTAGAAATTCCTCTTTTGTGAATTCTCGGTTTAGCTCTGTTCCCCAGTTTTTGATTGGGTTATTTGGTTTCTTGGTGTTTAATTTCTTGAGTTCTTTATAAATTTTGGATATTAGCCTTCTGTCAGATGTGGGATTGGTAAAGATATTTTTTCAATCTGTAACAAAAATGGCAACCTACAGATTGGGAAAAGATCACTCTAAACCTATACTGTATGTATGGTCCTTTGTTTCCTGGGCTTTTCCTTACTCAGCACATAACATGGAGCGCCCCCTACTGGATGTGCAATGCATCCAGCAACCCTCCCTGTCGGGAGCGCTGAAGGAGGGGCCATTAATTGACAGGTGCTTGGAGAAACCCTAGCTGTTGGGCCAAGCCTCACTGCTTCAGTTCGTATATTGTCTTTTGGGCTTTCTATCTCATCCATTATGTATTCTTCCCAAATGCTATCGTACGTTGGTCACCACCATGACTTTTCCTCTTCTCATTTGATTTGGGTTCAGGATCTAGTTACTTAATCTCTTGGACCAATGTATAAAGAAAGCTCAGTGTGTTCCCAGAGACCAGGAGAGCCAATGAAACATGAGGACTTTCAGTGTGAGCTCCATGCTTGGCTTAGCTAAGCAGAGAGGTTTTTCTGGTCCCAACTGTGTTGTGGGTAGGTAAGAACGCCTGTCTACTTCCTAGGTGGCCTTTGAGCAGGTAGGAACTTACTACCCTTCTCCCTGGAGAAACTGTGGCTGTTAGTGTCAGCCTGAAAGAATCTTCGACTTCTCCTGAGTTCAGCATGATATATGCATTTCTTGCTGGTGTTCATAAATGTCTTGTTTCCAGTTAGGTCTTTCTTTTTTATTTATATGTGTGTGCTGTCTGCATGTGTATATGTACACATTTGTGCTGGTGCCCGCAGAGGCCAGAAGAGGGCATCAGAGGCCCTGGAGCTAGAGTCACAGGCAATTGTGAACTGCCTGGTGTTTGGTGCTGGGAAATGAACGGCAGGCCTCTGGAAGAGCACTCTTGACCACTGAGCTGTCTCTTCAGCCCCTCCGGTTAGAGTTTTAACAAATCTGAATTTAAAGTAGAGATTTTTACTTAGGGGCTGGGGATATAGCTCGGTGGTAGGGCATTTGAATAACATATATAAGGGGCTCTGGGTTTAATAGCCACTTCCTCAAGCAGGGGAAATAAAGATTCCAACTTAAATTTATTCAAGAAAGGAGTTCAGCTATGAAGATGAGATTTCCAGAATGTCATTGTATGAAGGCAAGGAAATAAAAGGTCTGAAGGCCTTTTTCTCTCTTCTTTTTATTAAAAATGTGCATGTGCGCACGTGTGTGTGTGTGTGTGTGTGTGTGTGTGTGTGTGTGTGTGTGTGTGTGTGTGTG
>CAJQZJ010004755.1:8751400-8778900 GCA_907164525.1 Lophiomys imhausi | reverse complement strand
TATGCAGACACATCAGTGTGTCGCAGATACATTTGTATCTAATATGTACCTAGATTGTGTATCTGTGTGGTTCCTGATCTTAGACTGTTCTGTTATAATTTGACAAGTAAAAGTATGGAGTTTAAGCCACGAATGTAGGGAAACAAGCCCTTAGAGTCTACAGCTTTTCCTCTACCTCACTTTCGTCTAGGGGACAGTTCCTGAATTGTGTCACTGGAGTCACTACATCATACTGTGTGGAACAGGGATTGGTAGACTGTGCTTAGTTAGAGTTTAGAGCATGGTAGAGGTTCATGTTTAGAGAGAGAGAAAGAGAGTGTGCGTGTTTGTGTTTGAATATGAGTGTGTTTGTGTGTGTCTCTCTGTGTGTGTGTTTATGTAGCTGGGACTTGAACCCTGAGCCTTGAGCATGCCAGGCAACTAAAGGCTCTACCACTGAGCCACATCCCCCACTCTTAAGAAATGCTTTTAAGCTGTACTAACATAAGTGGGGAGCCCTACAGGCCTGGGTTTCCATGGCTAGACGATCTGTCATTTCCATCTTTCTTCTAATACATACCCCACTGTGGTGGTGAGGGTGCCCCAAATACTGCCTTGTGCTGGTGGATGAATTGGCTTTTCCATCTTTCTTCTCATCTGCATACCCCACTGTGGTGGTGAATGTTCCCCAAATACTGCCTTGTGCTGGTGGATGAATTGGCTTGTGCAGTTAGATAGTTGTCCTGCCCTGTTAGCCTTGTAGAGAACCCCATGATCACAGGACCAACTGTTAGAAAAACAGGGCTGTTAGTAATCACTCTTTTGGGTGTATGGGGACTTTTCTTAATATTGTGCAAATGAGAGAGAGATCACCAAGGATAATACTGCAGCTGGTATCCCCCAACCCCCAGTGTCACATTTACAAGTTCACTTAAACAGCTTAATTGTTGTCTGTGATAGGCTTTATGAAATAAGAACATAAAAATTAGCCAGGCGTGGTGGTGCACACCTTTAATCCCAGCACTCGGGAGGTAGAGGCAGGTGGATCTCTGAGTTCAAGGCCAGCCTGGTCTACAAAGTGAATGCAGTACAGCCAGGGCCACACAGAGAAACCCTGTCTCGAAAAACCAAAAAGAAAAGAAAAGAACATCACAACGAGCTTGCTGAAGATCTTGGGAAGCCATAGATGTAGTGAAAAGATAACTTCAGAAGCTGACAGTTTGGGATTTGAGCTTTGATCTTCTCATTGCCTGGCTGCACAGCCTTGCAAAACAGCTTGCTTCTCTGAACTGTAGCGCATCATCTGTGAAACAAGCCTGTTCTCTACCAAGCAGGATAGCTATAGATTGTTATAGTTACTCTGTTTTGGTTTTTGTACATCACCTACCTAATTCATGCAGTGGTGGGGATTGAACCCAGGGCCTTATGCATGCTAAGTAAGCACTCTACCAACTGAGCTGCATTCTCAGCCCTTAGTTTTGAAGATGATAGATAAATATACATACACAATGGACCTGGACTGGTGTCTGACACATAACTGAATGTTCCGCAGATGCTGGCTGTTGTACTTTTCATAGAGAAGTGTGTGTGTGTGTGTGTGTGCACATGTGTGTATTATTGAATTTATGCATACATACATGCATGCATGCATACACACAGATATTATACTCTTATATTTACTTCATGATAAACATAACATTTGCATATCCTGGCAAATATATTTCCTGAAATTTGGAGGGGTTTTAACAGATTGTGACACTGTTTCTCTTTCTGATACATACTTGTGACAAATTAGTTTCCTCCTTTTTTCCATTCTGAAAGTGTGTGGCGTCTCAGCTGTGTAATTATTTGTGCTTTGCTGGTAGAAAAACAAGCACACCGCAGTGGGACTCCAGTAGTGGGACTTGTGTTGGAACTCCACCTAGCTGCTTTATTCTTGTGCAGACCCTTGGTGGGCGGACTGCGGAAATTCTCACTCTTGGAAATGTTTTTAAGCCCCTGGGAAACTGAACAGGGAGGAAAGAGCAAATTTTCAAAGCTGCTGTCTGCCTCCTCTAATTAATTTGCTCTCTGCTCCTGGGAGAAAGTGAGGAAATATGCAGACAAGGCCAGCAGCTCCAGAAGTGTCATTCTAGTGGCCCACGGTGGCCTGTGGTGTTTTGATGCACACAGTTCATAGTAAAAAGACCGTGAGACACAATGAGCATGGTGTCCTCATGCCCTGCCCACCCTAGACTGCTTCCCCTCCTGGCTCTGGGTGAATGGTGGTCCTCGGAGCAGATGGAAAGACTAGCAGCTGCTGCAGTAGAAACCTCATTGGAATTCACAGCTAAGATGCGAGAACTTCTGGTTGTCCTTGTCGCTTGTGCTGTTGAGAAAGAGCAGGGGCCTTTACGTTCCACAGCCTTGAGTTGGCAGTGCCCAGGGTTGCAGAAGCAGCAGAAGAAGCTTTTGGTACCCCTCTCTCTCTGCATCTTGGCTTTAGCAGGTAGCCTGGGGCCTCTGAATGCAGGAGATGCTCATGGTGTTCCTTGCTGGACTGGGAAAGCTTTCTTTGTGAGTGTTCCCCAAATACTGTCTTGTGCTGGTGGATGAATTGGCTTGTGCAGTTAGATAGTTGTCCTGCCCTGTTAGCCTTGTAGAGAACCCCATGATCACAGGACCAACTGTTAGAAAAACAGGGCTGTTAGTAATCAGCCTGAGATCTAATGAAAGGTTTAGATCTCAGGAGATACCAGCAGGAAGAGTATAGGTGGGAATTGGGCTATTTCTCCATGGAGATGGTTTTTGGCTCCTGGCAGATGTGGTCCCCCATGGAATGGGCCCATTGGATGTGGTCAGCAGTGGGCAACAGTGGGGACTTCAGGCTGCTGGCTGCCCAGGGAAGCTCCAGAAAGAGGCACGTTGACTCTGTGTGTCTTGTCATGGTTTCTCTGATGTTTTATGGTATGGGTGCTAGGGTGAGGAAGATGGTTCCCAGCTCTGCATCCCAGCCTGCATCCTCTTTATTGTTTATTTATGTGATCTTCCTATGCTTTCATACTCTTAAAACTTCACCTTCCAAGTATGGATGAATCTTACTTAAATTTTCCCCATAGACAAAAGTTAAATCCTTTAATCTCAATATGTGAGTGTGAAAAACAAAACAAAACAAAACAGTGTCTTCCCTGTTGTATTTCTGAGGATTAAATATTTACTAGTAAAATCTAATACAAAGCTGGCCTTAGCTTATTGGGTCCCATCAAAAGCAGCTCTGATGTTTTTATTGATTTCTTTGAGCCCCTCCAGGGCCCTCTCATTGTAGGTGACAAGGTCTTTAGGGGGACAATCTTTGGCACTGATAAAATGAATCTCTCACACTGATTTCTAAAAGAAAGATTGATGTGGTTGTCCTTATTGATTTAAGTAATTTTTGAGGCAGGCTGTCTGCAAACAGAATACGTAGTTAATGATCACCTTGAGCTTCTGACCCTCCTGTCCTGACCTCTTCACTGCTAGGACTGTGCGTGCAGACCACTATGCCTGCTTTATGTAGTGTTAAGGGTTGAACCTGTGGTTTTGTGCATGTTAGACAAGAACTACCAAGTGTGCCACATCTCTGGCCTTGATGTAGATATTCTAAAGGGAACTCACCAAATGGCTCCTTTCCTGGTCCTAGTGGACAGCAGTGTTGCTTGCTGGTACTATGCTGGCTAGTTGATAGTCTGTAGAAGAGGTGACATCTTCCTAAGTTTACTGGTCCTGTGACCCTGTGGAGCTTAACAGTTGTGAGCATCTCATTGTGTTGGAGGAGGCTCGTGTTCAGTGATACCCGTGTGATCTAGTTCATTGAGTCCTGACAACCATGTTCTGCCTTCTACATCATGACCTCTGGTTATATATCTTCAGCAGTCATCCGATCTACAGTGCCATGTATGCACCGTCTTGGTAGTTAGGTAGCAAGCTCCTTCCTTGCCAATGAGCAGTTGGCATTTGGGTGCATTGGAACTGTTCAGAGATGGGAGCCAGCATGCTGCTCTCCACAGTGTCTGTCCTCACAGGTAAGGTTGGCCTTGATTCTCTGGTCATCTTGAGCCACTGAACTGCTGTCTTCTGTCTTGTAGGCAGCGGGAGAACTTATAACTGGGTTCCCCGTTCCTCTGGCTGAGATCAAGTAGCTTGGGGACAGCAGGAAGAGAGAAGGCTGTTGGCAGAGATTTTTGTGCCCAGGCAGGGTTTGTCCACTGACTTTTTGTTACCAAGAGAAACTTTGTTTGGTAGGCTTTTGGCCCAGGTCTCTGTGAGAAGAGGCTTCATTGCAGGTAGACTTCCCTAGGGACCACCAAGGATCACTACACCACTGAAGAGTGGATGTCCATACTGTGTGGTTTGGTCAGGCAAACCCTCCAATGGCAGGCTTTCTGGCTCTCATTCATTCTCTGTACAGATGGTCATTCACTGCCTTCCATTTTAGGTTCTGGGTACTGTGAAAAATGAGGCCAGCCACCTGCATAGCAGTCTCAGCCCAGTGGAAGAGACCAGCACAGGGATGGCAGGGCGTGGAGAGAATGGAAGGCCGGGGTGGGGAGAGTGTGAATACAAATTGAGTTTGTGAGATGAGATGAGGATCCTAGAGGCAGGCTGGAGCCATTGTAGTGAACATAAAACCTGTCTCTCTATCTGTTAGACTGACTCAGTACCAGATAGTGTACACCAAAACTTATCCAAAGAGCCCACTGTGTATGAATTGTCATTAACATGACCATGTGTCTTTCAAGTAGAGCTACATTCAAAGAGTATGCCATTTGATCTCAATGCCAGTGACCAGATTCATGCCAGTTCCTGGGAATGATGCTCTGAGGTGACATTCACACCTGTCTCCCAACAGCTGAATTGAGTGTTTGCCACAAATCCACTTGCTGCAGAGTGAGAGGCCGTCCATGCCCTCTCAGCAGAATCTCTACTCTGCACTGTCTCACCTATGTTTCTTATCTCTCTTCTCCAGGAGTTCTGACTCTGAGGAAGCCTTTGAGACCCCCGAGTCAACGACCCCTGTCAAAGCTCCACCAGCCCCTCCCCCGCCACCCCCCGAAGTCACCCCAGAGCCTGAAGTCAGCGTTCCACCAGCCCCAGAAGAACCAGGTAACCAAATGTCAGGAGCCACTGGCTCCAGGGGATAGAGTTGGCTCTTAGTCCCCAGCCCACAGTGGCTGGAGCCCTTTCTCTTGGCTGTATTACATGTTTCGTTAGTTTCTATGAAGTCTACAGGTAAACAGATAAAGTGGGTTGTGCTGTGTGCATGCTAGAAGTGTTTCTGTTGCTTGAGTTCTCTGGTCCCTTCATTTACAGGCTTAGGTAGGTTTGAGGGTTGAGATATGTGGGAGTTTGGAGTTTCCAGTAGGATCTTAGATGCCACTCTTTGACCCCGTTTCCCATACTAATGTTGACAAGAGACAGTTCAGTTCCTCTGTGCTTGTATTCTAAGGACAGCTCCATCAGGCCGGGGGTGGAGGAATGATATCAGGACACAGGTGAGAAGAGCCAGTCAGTGCCACTTGACTACTTGGTACTTTTGGCTAGTAGGAGAGAAAAGCACCTTCAAGTACAGTTTAGATGTGGTGATTACTGAGCGGGGATCAGAACAGACTCAGAGCACCTGCCCACATGGATGGTGTTCTGTGTGCTTCCCCATTATACCAGAGGAGTTGGAACCAAGTCACATGGGAAATTTAACATAAAGTCTGAAAAGAGACACAGTCTGCTAGAGATAGCCCCACTGGAACCAAATGGTTCCATCCTCAGACCTGGATAGTGCTAAAGGAGCCCACTTTGGTCCTTTTTTAGGCCTGAGCCCTCCCCATGACAAGTATACAGAACCAATTCCCTCTAGATCAGTGGTTCTCAACCTTCCAAATACTGCGACCCTTTAATACAGTTCCTCGTGTTGTGATGACCTCCAACCATAGAATTATTATCATTGCTACTTCATAACCGTCATTTGCTACTGCTATAAATCATAATGTAAATATTTGATAAAGGATCCCTGGGAAAAGGTCATACGACCCCTAAAAGGGTTACAACCCACAGGTTGAGAACCGCTGCTCTAGACCATGTGCTAGGTGCTGTGCGTAGTTACTTCCAAGGTCCACATCTTCCTCTGTCCCAAGCCTGTCTTCCTGATGACTGACTTTTTCTAAAGAGGGACCAAGAGTAGACCTGGAACCCGCAGACTGAGCATCCACAGCCTAGCTGGAGGCATCTCCAGAGGGGATGGAGTTGGTAGTGGAAGAAGGCAGGCCCAGGGCTGGGCTTATCTTTGCCCTGGTCAGGAAGTGCCTTGAAACTTAAAATAACATTTTGGTGATGACGTTGATGTTGTTAAAAAAAAAAATGGATGAAATTTTTCCCCTTGCTGGTTTAAGCATGCCACTGATTTTGGAAGTATATGCAGTCTCAAGGTTTAGTCTTAAATAGTTGGGATGCCTTGTGCTGGGGAAGAGAGCAGGGCAGTTTTCAAGGGATTGGGTCCTTCGCTGAGAGCTGACAGGTACGGTGGTTCTCCTCTTATGCTTTCTGCTGAGTCTGTGTAGACCGTGGCCTGAGAGGGGAATGGTGAGTGACTGATTTAAGGTGAAAAGGAGCCAGAGAACTGTTTGCTGTTCTGACATTCTAATATCCCTTCTTTCGTTTTATGTAATTCAAAAGGAAAAGTTAATTTCCATATCACTTTTAAAAACTCACCTCTAGTTTTTAATGGAAAGAAACCAAATAAAATACAAGCATCTTGTAGGCCCATAGCTCAAACACGTCATGAAGGCAGGTACAGAGGTCACTTTGTGGCCCTTGGTACGTCTACCAGGATTCCCTGCCCAGTACTGACTGTCCCTGGGATCCTTTTCCACCATTGAACCACCCATTTAGCCCCAATGCAACTTTAGACAGTTGAGAAGTGACACCACATAAAAATGGGATCTGCATGGAATCGGGCTCAGTGGCCTGTATCTGGCCACTGTACACTGACTCAAAAGGCAGTGGAGGCAACAGGCAGCGACTTCAGAGGACACTGAACCCCATGATCTGGAAGCATGTTGTGATGTCCCCCCTTTATCATATACAACCTCCTCCTAGGTGATCTCACATGCTTGAAAGGCTGTTCTAGCTGGTAGAAAATACAGGTGACATAGCAGCTATTCTGTGGAGACTGGTGCTGTGTAGGTTGTGTGGCCTATTAATTTTGTACTTTGCTGTTGCTTCGTTCCTTGCTTGGTTAGATCCAAAAGTGACGCAGGCAGCAACTAAGGACCACTGGGTCCCGAATGTCCAGTTTTGTTTTTTGTTTTTTGTTTTTTCCCCATACCAGAAAGAATGCTGTGAGTCAGTAATTTCTTGATGGGGATAAGTGGACACCCATGCTGTTTTCATCCTTTGAAACATATCCTGTCCTTGACTCTTTCAGGCTTTAATCCAGTTATTCTGTTTGTTCTACCATGAATACAAAGCTGTCTTCAGAATAGCCCAAATCAGAGCCATTTCCTTCTGCTCCATGCTTTAAGTGAGGGGACAGAGAGTGCCATGAAGCATCACAGGGGCCCTTGTTTGTGTTCTGATGAGCTTCATCAGGAAAGACTTGGGGTTCTTCTGTTCTGGAGAATGACTTTAGAAGCCCCGAGATCTCTAGTGTACTTAGAATTGGAGCCTGGCTCAGAAACTAGATGCATATCCCAGTGCAGCCATTGGGTTGGGAAAACCCATATGTCTGGCCATGTTGCTTTGGAGCCTCGTCGTTCAGAGTCTGATCATAGCCTATACTGTACATGAGTCAAGTCCAGTCTAAAAACCGAAGCAACAGAATAGTGCAGGAACTCTCTGGGGGTCAAATGTAAATGAAAAACTTTCTCTTGCCAGGCTCTGGCTTCTCGGTCATCATCCTCGTGCAAACTGTGCAAACTGCTCAGGAGTCTCAGTTGCCTCAGGACAATAGTGGCAGCACCAACCACTCCCTAACTTCTTTTTCAACAAAGCACAGAATCATCCTGTTCTTAAAAACAAACACACACGACCCCACCTCTTACTTAAACGACAGTTCATAAAACACTGAACATTATAGAGGCGTAAGAGATAGCCTGTGTGCAGAGGGGTGGAGATGTTAACTGCCACCGAGTCACAGTCCCTCAGAACCTCTGATTACACACTTGGAGTCCTTGAATAGGGACTTCACACTTCTTTGAAAATCGCAGTGTGGAGACTATGTCTGCGTAAAACGCACCACCAAAGACCATCTGATTTGTTGTACGTGTTTGAAGCTGCCTTCCCCACCGCAGGCTTCCCATCCATTCTGCAGATGCACAGGGCCACTGTAAGGCATGAGAAGGCGCTGTGCCGTTTGTGTCGGTCACCCGGGGCAGAGAGGGGGTTTGTCCTGAAAACCATGGGAAAGAAAGGGCAGGAGAGGAAAATCTGTTGTTTTCCTCTGCAGAGTGCCTGGAATGTCACTAAAGGAGCCCAAGGAACCACAGGAAATAATACACAAGACCCTTGACTGTGAATACAAACGTGGTTTTTCCTCCCGGAAACCTGCTTTACAAAGCAGTTGCTAGCTGTACGCTGGGTCCTCTGAGCGTGTTTGTGTTCCATGGCACAGCAGGACAGGATGCTGAGTGCCCACCTTGCCTCTGGGTCCATCTGAGGAGCCCAGTTTCCCTGTGGATAAATGAAAGCAGCAGCTTGCAAGATCTGAAACCACTACTCTCTAGCCTTTATGGGACACTTGTCAATGTTGTCTCCGCAGGGCATAGTTAATTTTCACCTGAATAAGTAATAGCGTTGGCTTCTGTCTCTTCCCTTTGTCTGCTTTAAGTCCTTCTTAGATGAGAGTGAATTATTCCTTATTTGAATGGTATCTCCTTCCTTTGAGGTCACGGACGTTCCCTGTCCTGCAGCATGTGAGGGACTCAGGGATGGGCGCTCTAGCTTCTGGCTCTGCTGTGCAGCTTGTTTGGGCAGGACCTGCTGTGCTTGGGCTCCTGGACCACTGTTGTGCTTCTGGCCACATAGGTGCTGAGTCGTTGCTGTGCCCGATGGCATTCAGCCACGTGCTGAGCAGCTCTGTCAGCTGGTCCTAAGAGCCACAGCCTATGCTGAGCCCTGCGGGATGGTCGGGTGGCAGGAAGTAGGTGGTCAGCCAGATACATAGTGGGAGAACTGAGGTGAGCTCCTTGCCTGTCCTTTCTGGGACATCCTTCTCATGGTGACAAAAGCTTGTTTTATCATTCTTGCTGGCAGCTCACCTAGCCTAGAGAAGGGCACTGTGAGGGTCTTGATGGCGATTGGAACTGCCCAGTGCCTGTGAGCCTACACATTTCCTCTTGCTGGGAAGAGGTGGCCTGTGGGTCTCTGATTTTGGACTAATTCTCTCAGCTTAAGCTGCCAGCAATGTTTTTGTTGCCACTGGGTCCACTGCAGAAGGCTTGTTTCTATACATACAGGCATTTGCTTTCTCCTCTGGAAAACCCTAGTGTGACCCAAAGCTCCCTGGTATTGAGATGTCCCTCTTGGGATACAGAACAGGGAGTAGGTATCATGGGCAGGATCTGAGGGGCTATGGCTGTTATTTCCTGGCACTGACTGTGCCCTGTGCTGGAGATTCTTGTGACATGCCGGTTTAAAGCCCCATTCACCTCAGGCTTGAAGAATAGTAGCAGGTCGTGGCTGCATAGACTGAGGAAATCAGGGATTAGTGAACCTCAGTGTTCACATTGGCCTGTGAAACTTGGGTGAGGATATCAAGTATCTGGCCAGGCCCTGACTCTCTAGACACCTATTTACTTGTCTTTGTGAGCCTACTGGAGAGTATGGAAGCTGCTCCTTACCCATGATCAGACTCTAAAACCTGGCTCCTCCATGAGCTCTCGCGAACCAAGTCTCCCAGGTCTCCCACGTGGGTAGCTTATGCCATGGTTCCCATGAAGGACAGGGGTAGTTGTTGTTCCATTACAACATTTGATCATTGTCTTAGTTAGGGTTTCTATTGCTGTGATCATGAATGAAAGTCAGAGCAGCAACCTGGGAGGCAGGTTCCTGAAGCAGAGGCTGTGGAGGAGCACTGCTCTCGGTTTGTTCCTTGTGGCTTGCTCAGCATGTTTTCATACAGCCCCCAGGACCACCAGCCCAGGGGTGGCACCACCCATAGTGACCTGGGCCCTCCAACATCAGTCGTCAATTAAGAAAATGCCCCTAAAATCTCACCAATCTTGGGGAGGCATTTAGATTCCCTCTTCCCAGATATGTCTAGGTTTGTGTCAAGTTGACAAAAATCAAACTGTACAGTTACCATTGTAACAGTGGGAAAACTGTGGTGTCTTGAAAGGTGTGCTGGGATTTAGTATAGCGACAGAGGCTGAGAAGCTTTGGGGAAGGACACTGAGCTGATATGTTGCAGTCTTTCAGTCACTCCTTATTCAATCTGAACCTGGCACTGCCTTCTCTGAGTCGGGTCAGCCTGGTGGCGTGTCACCTTACTGCCATCTTCAGCTTATCAAGGGGGCACTTTAAAAAAATTAGACATTTCTTTAGATGTTTTTGTTGTTTAAAATGAATGTTTTGCCTGTGTGTGTATGTGCACTATGTGCTTGCCTAATGTCCATGGAGATTAGAAGTGGGGTGGTCAGATCCCCTAGGAGTTATGGATGGTTGTGAGGCACCTTGTGGGTGCTAGGAGCCAATCTTGGGTCCTCTGCGAGAGCAGTAAGTACTCTTTACCACCCTGTTATCTCTCTAACCTCCGAAGGGAGCACTTCTATGCAATTTCATTTCCTGCTCATGGTAACATTTGAAGAAGGATGGGCGGGACTGACATTTCTGAGTCTAGAATCTAGAAGGGATGATGAGCCAGTGGTTCAGCCTAGAGCCTACCAGAGTACACTGTGGCATACTGGTTTGGCAGCGTATGGGGAAAGAGACCAAACAGGACAGAAATGGGGCATTTGCTATGTCTATCTTGGGACCGGGACCCAGCATAAGCTGCCCAGGTTCTAGCTCACTGACCACCTTCTAGTAGGACTATCACCACAGAGCTTCCCCTGGATTCCTGTAGGCAATGCCATTGGTACAAAGCCCCCAGTGAGCTCTCACCATCCTGAGTGCCATGTCATTTAGAAGTCTGCTTTTCCTAGAATTTCTCGAGTTTAATTGCCATTAGTCCCCAAAGCCTTGATCTCTGGTAAAGCCTCTGGGTCTTGAGTGAGGTCTGAAAAGAGACCTGCTAGAGCAAGATGGATACCCAGGAAAGAGCTCCAGAGTTCCCGGAGCTCTCCTCCCCAGGTGGGGGTTCTTAAGACTCAGCCAGATCCTCCAGAAGGAAAGTACATTTTTTGCTGGCCCATTTTGGCTTTAGTTTCTTGAGCCTTGTGTTTTGGGCCACATCCAAGGAGGGCACTGGACACTGTAGACCTGCCCCTGTCTAAGCAGCCTCACTTTCCTAGACAGATCTCCACAGGAAGTCCAACCTCAACCTCAAGACTGATCCTGTCCTGTCTGAGCCCACCCTCAACTTGCAAGCCATTGCATGGCGAGATGCTAAAGTATTGCCTCGCAGGATGGGACAGAGGTGTTAAGATTAAAAAGTGGGGGCTAAGAGATGGCTCAGTGGTTAAGAGCACTGACTGCTCTTGCAGAGGACCCGGGTTCTAGTCTCAGCACCTACATGGTAGCTAACACTTGTCTGTTACTTCAGTCCCAGGGAATTCTGTAAGAGTAAATTTTTATTTTTTCTTATATATTTATTAATATTTAAAACAATTACCTAACAGTTACATATAAAGTTCCTAAATCCTAAAACCCAAACCCTAACAATAAAACCTAATATCTAAAACACCCTAATACCTATAAAACAAATACTTAACACTAACTTAAGTTTCTTAAAAAGATATTAATTTTCTCAGGTTAATTCTCTGGGCATGGATCCATACATGTGGCTGGTTTCCAACCAATCTTTCAATCTTAAAGTCTGCAGCCTCATTTGGCAGGGATTTTTTTTTTTTTTCGAGACAAGGTTTCTCTGTAATACCTCTGGCTGTCCTGGACTCACTTTGTAGACCAGGTTGGCCTTGAACTCACAAAGATCTGCCTGCCTCTGCCTCCCAAGTGCTGGGATTAAAGGTGCGCACTACCACCACCCGGCTATTCAGCAGTTTTTAAGGCTAGTTTTAAAATTTAGGGCAATCTTTTAATCAGCCAGGACTTGCCTCCTCGGTCCTAGGACCCAATTATTTCAAGGTTAAAAGTTTTGCAGTCCCACTCACCATACTGAGGTTCTGAAGCTCCAAGGGGAAAACTTCTGATGGACTCTCAGTCCCAGTGTCCTGAAATTCCAGCCATTCTGATGTGCTGGTTTAGAGGAAAGAGCTTTTTTTTTTGTTCCATTTGCTTTCTCCACCAGTGTGGATTCTCAGCAGATCAGTGCAAAATGGTGATAAGCAGTGGAATGCGGTGAAGCCTCTCAGGAAGATGAGGAGGAAGGCCCTTGAGGCCGCATGGGCTCGTGATTTAAATCCTTTGTGTCCTAAAGAGTCTTGGTGAGGATTCCAGCCCCTTGTTGCCATGGTTCCTGGCAGGCTTTTTCAGGGAACGCCCCTGTACAAAGTCCCATGATCAAAGACGTCATCTGCTTATTGCAGACTTTCAAGGCATGCCTTTCAGTGGTAAACATGGCCATAATTGGATATGCCCATCTTTTTCCTGAGACACCAAATTTCCAAAATCCTATGCTGGCAGGTGCTACACTACTTCATTAACTCTACCACAGAATCCAATAATCTTATTCTGATCTCCTCAGGTATCAGGTACATATGTGGTGTACAGACATACATGGAGGCAAGACACCCCAATTTTTTACTTTAAAAAGGGAACCAGCCCCAAGCTTCCCTGGCCAGTACACTCACTTGTGGCACCTGTTAAAATGGACATTCAGAGCCTTGCCTCTGCTGCTCTACTACTTAGGAAGGGGTGGACTGATCAGTGTGTGGAAAAATGGGAAATGTAGGTTTTGATGAGTGTCCCCGAGTGTTTTAGACTAGATAAGTTTGGGAAGTCTCGAATTCATTATATGCTTGCACTGGGTTACCTACAAGTACTGGCAAGATGCCACAAGAGGACCAAGTAATGCTCTGTTGATCTCCATTTGCCTGCTTAAAAAGGAGACCGCTCCAGTGTCTGTGTACTTAGATGGTCAGCTGTGCTTCCCATGGGCTTGATTTATTGGTCAGTTGATAATCTGAGTGTGCCGGGATGCCAAGGGTCCACTCTAGCCCATTGCATCCCTGTCTGGAGAGAACTCACGGTGCTAGAAGCCATCTCAAGTGTTACTTGGAAAATACTCCAGCAAGGCTGAGAAATGTGGCCCTTGGTGAAGGTAGGGAGACAGGTAGACAGGAGGGTGATGTCACTCGCCAGCACACTGTCTTCCCTCGAATTCCCTCTTGTTTCTGAATACATCTGCTTAGCTTAGGTCGTGTTGCTCAGCCCTGGTGTTATAGACTCAGTTGTGTACCTGTTAAATCCAAATGCTGAAGTCCTCACTCCTGATGTGATGTGGTAGAGATAGGGCCTTTTGGGTTCTGTGGGGTCTTAGGGTGGGTCCCTGTAGCAAGAGGAGACCTCAGGGTTACATTTGCTCAGAGGAAAGGCACTGTAAGGACCCACCAGACTTGACCACCTGAAAGCCAAGGGGAAAGGCCTCAGACTTGCTGACACCTCCATTGTAGACTTCCAGCCTCAGTACTCAGAACATCGGGGAACCACATTTCTGTTGTTGAAGCCTTGGCTCTTGGTGAGGGCAACTGATCTAATTAATTAGCATAGCTGGGAAACTTATGGGGACTCTTTTTTCACAAGAACTCAGATGCTGACTTGCCCTAGGGCTGAGCTAGAATCTAGAGCCAGGGCTGTACTGTGGATTTCTCTTTGCACTAGTGAGTGCAGGGGACATATTGATACATATTGGTTTGTGGTCCCATCTTTCCTTGCCTCTGTATTCAAGGTGAAGCCCATAGTGACCAACATCGGGGGGGGCACCCCAGGTTTGGGATGAATAAAGTCTTTATGCAAATCTATGTGGCTATCTAGTGGGAACCCAATTGGATACGCTTGCCTTACAAATCAGGTCTTGCCCATGGCAATGGCATGGAGAAGCTATCCTGATCTTGTGATGGGCCATAGGGAGCCATCTGCTCTGAGAACCACTCTGTAGAATAGCAGCTCCCAACCATGGGTGGTGTTTTTCCTGGGGACAGGAGGCAGTGTCTGGAGAGATTTTGTCACAACTATGATAGAAGGTGCTACTGGCATCTAGTGGGTCAAAGCTAAGGATGAGGCAAAACATCCTTAGTTGATACACTGAACAGGCTGGCCTTCTGCAATGAGGGATTGCCCCCAAGCATCCTTGGGGCTGATGATAAGAAAGTACAGTAAGACTGGGTTTCTTTGCCCATGATTTTATTAGGGAACAGCACTCTGAATAGGAAAGCCAGGCTAAGTAAAACAAAGCAGATGTTAAGCTGATTCGCTGCTGACTGCTGCATGATGCAGGGAAAATTGCTGACATTTGAAGACTGCCAAAGCAATGGAACAGATTGGAAGAGGAGGTTGGCACTGGAGGGTCTGTCTACAGAAGTGAAGGAATGGCTGAGGCCCTTCCGCCTGCTACCAAAGCCCAAATGACAGCACCTGGACCTCCCCCTGCCCCCAGCATCTCTGGTCCTCTGCCTTTTGAGACAATATCCAAGGAGCAGCCACAAGGCAGAAAGACTGGGTTGCTGTTGACTGGAAGGAACTGTGCTTGAGGGCCCAGGGGCCTCAGAAAAGAAGGGGAGTGATCTCCAAAAGAAGAAAAACGGACATCTGTTCTGAGATGAGAAGGAAGCAAGTCTGATGATGATAGGGAATAATTTGGGGCAAAGAGCTAGGACCAGAGGGTGGAAATGCTTAGTACTTCTGTGCCTAGGGGAGTTGGAATTAGGTGAAAGAGAAAAAGGTCTGGATCCTGCGCTGGCTCCTAGATTTCCAGGTAGGCTTCCCCCAGGTGCTCACAATCCAAGGGACATTTATTAAGCTTCTGAGAGAAAATTTTACCAGGCTGGAAACAGGTAAGCAAGTCCCTTTCGGAACCTGAGAGGCTTGTCATTTCCTTGTGCTGTCACCTCCCACTTTATAAGCCAAGGGTCCTCCGACTGCAGGGTTTGCTTGTGAGCAAAGTTAGGAAGCACCTTGAGAGACACCCCTCCCCCCCCAAACAGCAGAGAGTATGGCCAGCTCAGGGTGGAGGGAAGTGGGCTGTTTCTACAGAAACCAACTGGCCTGTTTGAGTGTGCCTTTCCCACACCTGGGTTGTTGAGACAAAGGTTAGGATAGTCATTTAGCAAGTAAAAATGCAGGACACCCACCCAGGTCAGTTTGAATCTCATGGGACAGAAACTTTTCATTTATCTGGAACTCAAGTGTAATGGCTTCCTGGACTTTAGCTGGAAGTTCACCTGGAGAGAAGGGGTTAATGCCTCATTACACCTGCCCCTGAGCACAGCCCAAGGTCACAGCTCTGTGCAGCCTTTTCTGTTTCATGTTCTGCCTTCTGCAAAACAGCTAGGAACCCAGAAAGCCATGCAAGGGCTGGTAGGCTTCCTGGAGCAATGGGGCAGTAAGATCTTTGGGTGTCCGTTGGCTGACATTGGGACTCCCTGAGCATGTTGGAAGAAAGGGAGCAGCCTCATTGGCTGGCAGGGTGGGAGGAGCTAAAAGCTAGGGGAGGAGGACTGAGAATGGCCAAGAGGCAAGGGCAAAGCAAGGCAGGCATGTCATGGGAGAGGAGGGTCCAGTGGTGTCTGGAGGGGCAAGTGGTGAAGGGCAAGCTCAGTCCTGCTCAGTTGTACGGGCTCCTCACCTACAGCCTTGCACATTCTTCCCAGTCTAAACACTCAGATACGGGGTGGCTGTGACCATATTTGATTTCTGTACCAAAGGTTTACTATTTTTTGCTTGGCTCCAGCCACATCAGCCTTGTCATTATTTTTATAATGCCTCAGGGTTACTCCTATCCCAGGGCCTTTGCACATATGACCCTTTCTGTCTAGGATGATTTCTCTTTGTTTTGTGAACTTCCTGGTGAGATATGAACAAAGTACCGTTCCACCAGAGTCCTTACTTATAGAGTGGAGTAACCCCAAAACAGCCAGACCACAGAAAGTCACCTCAGCCTTGGATGGTGATTTCTCTGTAGCTACAAAGATAGGTATTCCACACTCTACCATGAGACCATATGTAGCTTGGTAGGTGTAGGAAGGAGTGATGGGGCTCTCAGGTAAGGGTCTGATGAACCTCCCTAACCCCTTCTTCATGAGGGACTTTTATCAGGCCTGATCTTGAGAGCCTTTGCAAGTAAGTACTCATAGATGCTTTGGTGACGGTAATGGCTGCTAGACTGGGAGGACTTTTATCTTTCAAAGCCTTTGTCTTTTCTGATTGTTGCTCAGGTTCCCAGCATTACCCCTGGTCAAGGTCAGGCACTTGGTAAAGTGCTTTGGAATGAACCATTGGATCTTTTTCTTCATCAGCTACCTGGCTCCCATTATACAGCTGAGGGAACTGTGGGAAATCTGTCCAGGGTCTGCAGCCAGTGATGCAACGGAACCAGGATCTGTCACCATGTAGGGTTCTGTCCTTGGAGTTTATCCATCTCTTCTATGCAGAGTGGGGATCTGGCACAAAGAAGAGAAGTGTTCCCAAGTGTCCCATGTCTTTAGGTGACTGCTTTGTCTCCATTTCCTCAGGATGCAGTTCTGAGTCAGTTGTGGTTCCCGATGGCCCTCGCAGCGACTCCGTGGAAGGAAGCCCTTTCAGGCCTTCACACTCCTCCTCGGCTGTGTTTGATGAAGACAAGCCGATAGCCAGCAGTGGGGCTTACAACTTAGACTTTGACAGCATTGAGCTGGTGGATAACTTTCAGAGCTTGGAGCCGTGCTCTGCCGACTCTAAGGGTCAGGATTGTAAAGTGAGTACACGGAGGAAATCCACAGAGTCCGTGCCACCCTCCAAGTCCACGCTGTCCCGCTCGCTCAGCCTGCAAGCCAGTGACTTTGACGGTGCTTCTTGCCCGGGCAGCCCCGAAGCTGGGACCCTTGCCACAGATGTATGCGGCACAGGATCCAGCAGTGCTTCCAGCACCCTTAAGCGAACTAAAAAAACCCGGCCACCTTCCTTAAAAAAGAAACAGGCCACCAAGAAACCTGCAGAAACCCCCCCAGTAAAGGAGACCCAGCAAGAACCAGGTGAAGAGAGCCCAGTTCCCAGTGAAGAGTGCTTAGCGCCAGAGACCAAGAGGGAGTTGGCCACACCTGAGGGCGCTGGTTGTATCCTTCCAGAGACGCCCCTGGAGTCCTCCGCTGTGCCCACAGCCACCTGTCCTGTGACTTTGGAGAGTGCAGAAGACATTATCCCTCTGGTTTCTGGAGGTGGCAGAGTGCAGAACTCACCCCCTGTGGGGAGGAAATCAGTGCCTCTTACCACAGCCCCTGAGGCAGTGGAGGTGTCCCTCTCGGATAGTGGGGGGCAAGAGGATTTGCCTGCCAAAGGGCTCTCGGTGAGGCTGGAGTTTGACTATTCTGAGGACAAGGGTAATTGGGACAGTCAGCAGGAAAACGCCCCTCCCACCAAAAAGATAGGCAAGAAGCCAGTTGCCAAAATGCCCCTAAGGAGGCCAAAGATGAAAAAGACACCTGAGAAACTCGAAAACACTCCTGCCTCACCTCCAAGGTCCCCTACTGAACCCAATGACATCCCTATGGCTAAAGGTACCTACACCTTTGATATAGACAAGTGGGATGACCCCAATTTTAACCCTTTTTCCTCCACCTCGAAAATGCAAGAGTCTCCCAAACTGCCCCAACAATCGTACAACTTTGACCCTGATGCCTGTGAAGAGTCCCTTGACCCCTTTAAGACATCCTCTAAGACCCCCAGCTCACCTTCTAAATCCCCAGCCTCTTTTGAGATCCCAGCCAGCACCACTGAAGTGGACGGGGATGGGTTGAATAAACCTGCCAAGAAAAAGAAGACTCCCCTAAAGACGTAAGTTGAAGGAGGGAGGTGGTGAGGATTCAGATGGGTGTTTGTTGCTGTGATTTTTAGTCCTGTGCCTTAAAATCCCCAGCTGCCCTTGTCCTGCCCCCTGTTGCTGTAATGACACCATCTCTGTGGCTGTTTCTCCAAGCAGACAGGATACACATTTCCTTTCTCTATGCAGCTTCAGTGGTATCATCTTATCCCTGAACCCACAAAGTCCTTGATCTTTTGCCATAATAACACTGGCTTAAAGTTTTAAGGTTAGCCAATGATGACCTTTCAACTCCAGGGCCATCTGGAAAGTTCCATAGAAAAGGAGCATACCTAGTCACCTTCCTGCTAGTGGCTGAACTCTTCCCTAGCTAGAGTTGCTTTTGGATAAACTGGGATATACACCCTGCAAAGTACTGATAAAATATACGGCATTTGTTTCTCTCTGCTATGTGACTTTGACTCAGGGATACCATACGGTAGCAGGCTGCAAGAGACCTCTGACAGAGAGCTGCTTCTTGCCTTCCGATGAACCTGAAAGAAACAGGCTCTGCGTTGCCTTCCCTCTCTCTGGTTATCTTTTTCAAATAAGACTTGAGAGTCTCTATAAGACCAGAAGAGATTGGTGCAGTCCGGGTGGGGAAGAGGACCCTATATTCCCGAAGAGGAATGGCTTTTGTCCACAGCCCTTGCCAAAGTCATGGTCCCTAGATGCTTTGTGTTGGCACCCTGGCACTCATCTTGAGTAGCCCAACTTTGTCAGCCATGGGTCCATTCCTGCAGGGTTGCTATAGACATCCTGGCTCTCTTGGGAAGTGTCAAATGTAATTTAATCAGGTGGAAGAGACTAAGCCCCTCATCCCAGGGCACTGCCCATCTGGGTCTTCTTGGCCAGTAAGAATAATAATGGAATAAGACAGGATGACCCATCGGCATCGAGTATCTGAGAATAACTGAGGCTCCCTTGAGAAGGTATTCTCTAGCAAGCAGGTCTTTGCCTTAGATTGCTCTACCATTAATTTACAGTAGTTCAGGGCCATTCTGGCTCCATGGACTTTATTTTTAAATTTTTAAATTTTAAATTTTTATTTTTTGGTTTTGAGACAGGGTTTCTCTGTGTATCCCTGGCTGTCCTAGACTCACTTTGTAGACCAGGCTGTCCTTGAACTTGCAGGGATCTGCCTGACTCTGCCTCCTGAGTGCTGGGATTAAAGGTGTGCACCACCACGCCCAGTTCCATGGTGTTTGTTCCTCAGCCAGGCCCTTCTTAGAGATTCTATAAGATCCATATTAGAACCAATATATATATATGGTTTTTATTTATATATACTTGAATATATAAAAATAAAGAATGTATAATATATATAAATTTTAATTTTTATTGAAAATAGTTTTTTTTCCATATAATATATTGTGGTCACAGTTTCCCCTCTCCCAGATTCTCCCTACCTCTCCACTCACCCAAATCCACATCGAACTTTATTTTAAAACCTTATTTCAAAAGAAATAATAATACCCAGGAAAGCCTGCCCTTCAAAGCCATCATTTCTCATCCTTGGAAAGTGAGTCACCTGATAGCCACTCCCTTTTTCCTACCTCAGATAGCATAGTACATCCCCAGCTGCTTTCTCCTTAGTTCATCAGAGCCAAGGAAGGTTGGGGAAGCTAACCCTGCATCCTGGTCTCACCCTTTGTACATGTGGGTCTGCTGATCTGAAAGGCCATACTGTATGGAGGCAGAGCTCTTAGGTACCAACCCTTCCGGTGGCCAGAAGCCCCCTGCAACCGCTTCCCACAAGGCTGCACTGTTGCATTCTGGAGCAGAATCCACTATATGGCTGCCACATCCTAACCCACTAGTGCCCAGTGTCTGCAGATTTATCTTTTTGTCAGTTCCTTCTGTCTGTCTCTCTTCTTTGTCTTCTTGTCTTAGGATGGTTGAAGATGTGATGTCTGTGTGTTCTCTGTTGTAAGTAAATTTAATGTAATCTGCCTCTTGCACCCAGTGTGGGACTTCTGCCTTGTTTCTGCTTGCAACCCCTTTCCCGTTCTACTCTGGGCTGGATGCTGTATCTCTGTGTAGAGCTTGGGAGTGGTGGGTTTAGGGCTTTCCTGGAGTCAAGGGTACTTTTCCATTTCATCATGATTAGCATGAGACTGATTGGCTGTGAAAACGTGATTAGCCAATTGGGAATGGAACCCTTCCCCTGCTTGGGTGGTTTTTTTTTTGTTTGTTTGTTTGTTTGTTTTGTTTTTTAAATCTTCATCTGAAATCCATATATTGCTTTTTAACTTCTCATTCTATCCTTTTGTTGTAAGTTAGGCTGGCGGGTGATTGGTTGCAGTGGCAGGACACTTTCATATTAATCATGAAGCCTGACCAGAGACCACCAAGGCTGGCACTGGTTACATTGTGACACACCACCATTTGGGCTCTTCCAAATTCATGCTTGCAGAAATCTGAGAGAATGTGGGATCAGCTCAGCTTGGAGTCTGTGGCTAAGATCCATTACCAGAGTGGCTTGAGACATGTTCCTGGTCACTTATGTCTAGGCTGGACATTAACATGTCTAATCTGTTGGTAGCTTTGCCAGTCATCAATGCAACTGGCTACCTGTATGCCTCTGGTGCTCTGTATCTAGGGCCAGGGCAGACAGAGCTCTGGGCTCTCAATCTGTGTACCTTCTCCCTGCCCTTACAGGGAGAGATGATCTAGACCCAGGGTTCTGGCAACCCTCCAGATAGCATGGAGTCTCCCAATTCTCTCCCACCCAAGCAGCTGCTTTAGTATTTTCAAGTTATTTAGCAATTGTAGAAATTATATATTTATATGCATGAATAAATATATGTATTATGTTGGGGCTGGACTTTTTATGGCAAATGCCATAAATGCTATAAATAACCATTTATGGCATATATATTTTTAATGATCAAATGCCATTGTTGGAGTGTTTATTTGAGAGGACACAAGGAAGGAACTTGGGTGCCAGATTTCTCTACCTACTAAACTAATATGGAAAACAGAGGAGTGTGGTGGATTTAAAGGGAGGAACCCTGCCTCCTCCGCACCTAAGCTCTAGCATTGCCTGGTTCTAAAACCATTCTGGGGAGGACTGGAAACCAGGAGGGAAGGACCAGTTGGTGGGTTGAGGGCTTTCATTTTTGATTATAGAAATGACCCCAAGAGCATGGTGACTAATGGACCAAATAGTACCGTTTATGCTAAAACACATTCCTTTCTCCTGGGGTCTGATGCCTCACCTCTATTACCTTGTATGAAGAGAAAGAAAAGGAGAGAGAGTGTGGAATCTTGTCTGTTAACCACAGCCAGAGAAAGACAAAATACCATCTTCCTTGACTGTGCCTTAGTCAGCACCCTAACCAGACTCCTCCCGTGCAGAAGAACCCATTGTCCTATGTGTACAAAGGGCTCATCGGATCCCCACAGCATCCAGAGAGAGCATTTCTGTTTCCCTGTGGGCTCCTCTGGCTATTCATTAAGAGCTGTGGCTCCTAGCCCATGTGAAAATTGGATCCTGTTAATTAGTGTCATGAGTCCATAGTCCCTCCCCCAACCTTAGTTGGCTCAGAAATTAGTCTCCTCGTCACAACTTTGCTTTAAAAACGGTTAGTTAAATTTAGCTGCATTTTTCTGGGTCAGCTCTCCAAAATGGCTTGCCTTTAAAGGTTTTCAGCTTGATGGGTCTTTCCCTTGGGGGCAAAAGTAATATCAGTTAAAAAGTGAAAATGAGCTGTTGCCATGGATGCCTTTAGCTGGAGTTTGGTAGTTGGGAAGGCTAGGAAGTTACTGGGATTGATCTCTGTTCCTATGTTTACATTTCCCATTTTATTTACAGTGACACATTTAGGGTGAAGAAGTCACCAAAGCGGTCTCCTCTGTCTGATCCGCCTTCTCAGGTACAGCACTCTATTGATCCTTGAATATTGCACTGCTCAGTAGGGAGTTGATGCTGCTTTGTCTGTACATGCACACATCATGCACATACACACACACATACAATGTACACATGGGTATACACACTTGAACACACGTGTGCACATACACCATGCACACATACCAAAAAAAAAAAAAAAGGGCAGAACTCACTTTGGCAGAGATCAAGGTGTGTGCTGAGGGGAATTACCTGAGAAATGAGAGCTGGATTTTATGGCAGGAATCTTCTAGTCAATACTGGCCATTTAACCTGCTCAGGTTGTGTATCAAGTTGACAGAATCTTTTGAGATCAATGGATACAGTGAAAAAATGGGGAGGAAACTGAATATATATCAGGAATAACAAATTTTGCCATCAGAGTTAGTGGGGGGGATGAGGGAAGCTTACCCTTAAGAAATGGCAGCTTGGGGCTGGAGAGATGGCTCAATGGTTAAAAGCACTTGCTGCTCTTGCTGAGGAATATGTATACAAATACACAAATAAAACACTTATACACATAAAATAAATCTTTAGGAAAAAGAAGTTGGGGGGCTTTCCCTCTTAGCTGTGTTTCTAACAAGCTCATACTGTGTCTTCAACCCTCCTTATAGACCAAGGAAAGTAATCCTCAGGCAGGCTTGCTACCACTCTGGGTTATAAGACAAGCTGATCTTCAAATCCAAACCAGCTTCAGGTGCCGACCAGGTGGAACTAAGACCTTAGCTCCAGGAATAGGAGACTTCAGGTCCAACTGTAGCTCTCCACTGAGTTCTCCCTGCCCTGACCAATGGCAGTAAAACTCCCTTCTCTCTTCAAAAGTTAAGTCTATTAGACAGTACTTTGGATACTACTGTAAAACTAACTTGGATGTCTCAGACAACCAAGATAGAGACTTACTTATTGTTTCGTTTTGAGACAGGGTCTCACACTAGCTCTGGCTGACCTGGTACTTACTTACTAAATAGCCCAGGCTAGCCTCAGTCTCTTGAGTGTTGGGATCACAGGTGTGGACCACTATTCCAAGGCTTTTTGTTGCTGTTTTCAAGTGCTGGGGATTGAACCCAGGGCTGTGCACATACAAGGCAAGCACTGTACCATGGAGCCACATCTCCAGTCCTTGGAGAAAGGGTCTTACCCTATAGCCCAGTCTGGTCTCACAGTCCCAGCAGTCCTCCTGCCTCAACTTCTCAAATGCTAGGGTTATAGGCAGGAGTCACTATGTCCAGCTTTAAAAAAAAATTAATTAATTTTGATAAGCCTGTGGTCGTTCAATCAACCATGAGTAAAGGAGATTGTAGAGGAAGGAAGATGTTGCCTTGAGGGGCTCTGTGGATCTGAGTCCTGGGGAGCAAATGGAGAGGTTTCTCTGGTTTGAGAATGGGCCTGGTTTCTGCTCAGGAGACTGGGTGAAAGAAGAGGCTGTCTCTTCTCCTCACAGGACTCCACTCCAGCTGCCACGCCGGAAGCACCCCCAGCAATCTCTGCAGTGGTCCATGCCACAGATGAGGAGAAGCTGGCCGTCACCAGCCAGAAGTGGACGTGTATGGCAGTGGACTTGGATGCTGACAAACAGGACTTCCCGCAGCCCTCCGACCTGTCTAACTTTGTAAATGAGACCAAATTCAATTCACCCTCAGAGGGTAAGCAACTCGGTGGCCAGCCAGACCCACACCTTGCCTTGGAGAATTCTGTCCCAAGGGGGCAAAGAGCCAGAAAAGATACTTGCCAGCCAGGTAACCATTACCCGTGTGAAGATCTGCACACCTCCTACTCTATGCAATGCTAAGGCTTGAGAGCAGCTGTCCCTTGACCCCGTGATGCCTGCTGAGAACCAGTCTAGAACCCTCTAACCCAGATCCTGATCTCTCACTTGCTTGTTCTTGGCTGTATGTCTTATCCCTTCTGTAGCTTTGAAAGGCACAGTTCCAAAGGAATGCCATGCACACACCTACCCGTGGGTCTTTTGGTGCTGTCATCATTCATGTCCCCCACAGGGTGGCCACACATTTTAATCAAGCCTGGAGCCAGAGGTTCACCCTTCGCACCCCCTACACTTGCTAATGAGGACTTGATTGCCCTGCGAAGGTCCCAAGCACTTATCTCAGTGTCTTCTTTTGTGCTGTGTATTCAGCTTCTGCTTTCTCTCTTGATTGGTGGATTTGGATAAGTTATGTATCTTGGGGTGGGGTGTACTCAGTGCGTGCATAAAGCCTTGGGTTCGTTCTCCACTGCAAAAACACTAGGTGTAGTGGCACACACCTATACTCCCAGCAGTCTAGAAGGCAGAGACAGGAGAATCAGAAGTTCACACTCCTTTTCCCACCTTTGCCTGACTCAGCCTTTGCCTGGATATCCACTCCTTTCCCCGCTTGCCTTTAATACTTGTTCGGGGGGCACCTAATATCATGATGAGGGTGTGTGTGCACTTCTTGTTCATTACTGGGCCACTTGTTTACTGAAGGCAACAACTCTCATTCCGTCCCATATCCACACACTACGTCGAATATCCTAGGAGCTAAAGGTGGGTTTGAGATAAAAGAAATGCAAGGCCAGGGCAGGTGAATATCTGAGTATCGGCTCAGTCAATTTGATCTTTGCAACAGCCATCACCTGCGTGAAACATAGGGACCTGAGGAGGGAGACAAGCCTAATGTCCCAGAAGCAGTGAGGACATTTTGGGCACAAACATCTTACTTGCCATTTTGATAGCATCTCCAGTTGCCTGCTGCCCCACCTCTCTTAAGCTAGATAAGAAACTTCTAAACACCAGAGAAAAGCATTTAGAAACCAGTTTGGGCTTGGTTTGAGAATTAAAACACATTTGCTCTAGTTGTGCACTAATCATGTACTAAAACAGTTCACTGAACCTTTTGACATTGTTTCTGCAAAAATTTAGCAAGTAGGGAGAGCGTAAGGAGATGACTCAGTGGGAAAAAGTGCTTGCTGTGCAAGTGTGAGGACCTGAGGTTGAATTCCAAGAACCCACATAAAAGTCTGATGCACAGGGCAAGTGTCTGTTATCACAGCAGTCAGACAGGGAGATGCAGCAGGGACAGGAGGCTCCAGAATTGCAATAGTCAGGTGGCCTGGTATACTCATCTGAAGAAAACGAACAAAACAAGAAAACCCACCTCAGACAAGTGTAAGGCAAAGAATGACCACCAAGGCTGTCCTTCGACATCCATGCATGCCCTGTGGTGTGCGCACACCCACATTCACACACACACAGAAAGAGAGATAGTTCAGCAAATAGGTACATATGTAACTGAAACAAAACTGTAAAACCTGCCTCCTTAGAAAGTATCAGTAAAGATTTGGCAGGTGACCATCACTTTTAGCTATTGGGTGATAGAATCCATCCGCGGCAAGACACTGAGGTGTGGGGAAACACTTGTCCTGCTGTATTCGTCTCTGTGACACATCCTGGATGTAGAACCATCTCATCAAGTTTTCTCTCTTGTTCTTCACACCAGACATCTGGGGGTGCTGATGTGATCCGGAGAATGAATCAGTTCAGGGCCACAGCTGTGGTCTGAGACCACATCCTACAGACGTCAACAACCACAGAAAAAGGAAATATTGGGTTAGATGTCATAATTACTACTTGAACACACACTCACAGCAATGCCAATTCTATAGGAGAGAAGAGTAAGGCAGGAACTGCTACTTTGTACACAGGGCTTCATTTCCTCTGGGCTCTGATGTAGATCCTGTAGTTCCTCACTTTAAGAGTGAGGAAACAGAGGCTAAACACCAGAGGGCCTGGCAAGATCTGTGCATGCCAGGTCTGCCTGCTTCTGTAATTCTATTCTGCTGTTGCAGTGAGGATAGGTCAGGCTTCCAGCCTTCATTTGTAGGATGAGGGTGTGAGCTAGCCATGTTCTTCTCTACCTGGGTGCGCACAAGCACTGCTGAAGAGCTTCAAGTTGTCTTTGCCCCAAAGGGCTGTAGCTTAGCAATTACCCCTGTAGTTGCTTGCTCTGTTTAGGTTTAATGTCCTCTCACTGTGTCGCCTCCATAATCTCCCAGCGAGTACACACTCTGATTGGCAGTTATGTGTGCTCGCCTGTTTAATGAATGCCCTTCTCTTCTGTGCTGTTTTCAGACACGGTGGCATGGAAACAGACCTGTTCTCTAAGGAGGAAAAGATCAGGAAAGATTAAGTGAGCCTGTCCCTGGGACCTTACCTGCCTTGGGACCAGGAGCCCTCGATAGCAGTTGCTTTCATTTTGTTTTCAATTTATTTATTTTTATTTGTGGGTGAGTGTGTGCTTGCGTGAGCTTATGTGCATCATGTGTGTACGGATAACTTTGCAGTCCAGAGGACAGTGGATCTAAAGAGATGGAGTTACAGGCTATTGTGAGCTGTCCAGTGTGGGTGCTGGGAACCAAATCCCATCCTCTGGAAGAACGGTGCATATTCTTAACCACTGAGGCAAATCTGTAGCCCTGAGCAATTGCTTTTAGACCCACAAATCTGCATAGCCCTTTGGTGGCACCACCTCCTTATAACTGTGTCACCCCTTCTCCCATATCCAGCAGAGGGCAAGGAGTTCATCTTGGTGGTCACCATGATTGTCTCATAACAGAGTCTATGAATGGGACAGGAAAATGTGAGTGTAGTCTCCTCATCTTTCTCCAGGGCTCTCTATCCATCCATCTTCCCTTAATAATAACAGTAAAACTCACTGTGTTTAAAGAGAGATGTTAGCATGAGCGGCAGTCTGGTCCTAACTTTTCACACTTGTGCAACTCACTGTAGGATATTATACCTTGTTTTGTTTTTTTGAGACAAAGTTTCTCTGTGTAACAGCCCTGGCTGTCCTGGAACTCGATATGTAAATCAGGCTGGCTTCAAACTCAAGTAGACCCACCTGCCTCTATCCTAAGTGCTAGGATTAGAGGGAAGCGCCACCACGGCCTTGCCATTTTATCCAGGTCAGCGTGGCACTTTGGGCTTCATTTTGTCGCCAAGTTGGTAGGTTCAGAGAAGTTCAGGCGGTTGACTTTGCTGGTCCTAGAAATGAAGACCCTTCACTTGCCGTCCAGGACCCTTGCCTAGCAAAACTCTAGCCATTAGATTAGAGAAAACAGCTAAGTCCTCTTTGCTGCCCTGTGCCCCAATGTTAGATAATTCTCCAGAGTTGTCCTTGGATATGAGAGGACTTAAAAAAAAAAAAAAATCCTATGGCCCTCTCCTGTGTGAAATAGCTCTGTCCTTCAGTGACACAGCCTTCCCCGAAGTTGTAAAAACAGGTGCTACTTGGTGCCAGTGGTGGAACTCTTCCTAGCCTGCTGTGGCCGAGATAGGGCTTGACTTTACCTGTGTGCCTATGTTGTGAGATTTAGAATTTAAAGCACATGAGATTTCCTTCTTTCCTTCCCTCCTTCCTTCCTTTCTTCCCTCTTACCTCCTCCTTCCCTCCCTCCCTCCCTCCCTCTCTCCTTCCCTCCTTCCCTCTCTCCTTCCTTCCTTCCTTCCTTCCTTCCTTCCTTCCTTCCTTCCTT
>CAJQZJ010004755.1:8726864-8742365 GCA_907164525.1 Lophiomys imhausi | reverse complement strand
CACATACACACACAACACACACACATACACACAAACACACACACACAAACACACACACACACAACACACATACACACAAACACACACACACATACAAAAGGAATCACATAGAGGGAAAGATATAATTTTGAGGGGATGAAAAATCAGCAGGAAATGGAAGGCAGGGGTTCCTGACTGTTCCCTAGAGCAGCTTTGAGGTGGACAGAGCTGGGTCGGCCTCCATAGAACTGTAATGAGAAGCTCTGTGTCCTCCTGTGCAAAATCAGATAGAAATGGAGTAATGTCTGTTCTAGGAGTGGGGGCTCCGGTGTTGGCTATGGCTTTCTTTCTTTTTATTATTTATTATTATTTTTAAACTTTATTCTTGGAGAGTGTCATATGTGTGCACAATGTATTTTGATCATACTGACCCTTCTAACTCCTGGGTTACCCCTTTCCAAAGTCATGTTCACCACTCCCGCCACTGCTTTACTATTGAAAAAATATTTTTTTTTTTTCGCACAATGACTCCAGCTCCCTTCGGGCTGTGGTTTTCTTATTCCATTTCTGCCATTTGCTTCTGCTGGTGCTGAGTTCCGTTTGTCCCCCCCCCCCCCCCCAGGACAAGGATGAGCCCTCAGAATACACAGTGCAGCAGCCTTGAGTTCTGAACTCAGTGGTCCTACCTCTGGCCTTCACTGATAAGGGTGACCCACGACGATGATGGAAGATGGAAAAATATGTTTGGGCAACTTAGGAACGTAATCATACAAATAGCAAGCTTTAGGTTGGGAACAGTTCCCACGCAGAGGGGAATCCTATGGGTAATTACCTCAGAGAGATCTGGCGTAGAAGAGCAGGTGCCTAGAAGCTGGAGCAAGAATGGGGTCAGGGGCAGTATATATGTGTATTGTTGTCAAGTGTCATGTCAGGGGCAGTATATATGTGTATTGTTGTCAAGTGTCATGTCAAGGGCGGTTTATATGTGTATTGTTGTCAAGCGTCATGTCAAGGGCAGTATGTATTATTGACAAGAAACCAGCACCATTCATAGTGGGCTCTCATGAGCCTCTCATGATAGTCACTCTATCCCCTACCATTTCATGCTTACTTCACAGTTGAGGTACGTCCCTGGAAGCCACAGGAACAGTCTGTGGAGAGTGACGGGGGACTGGTTGGTGGTCTCGTTTGCTCTCCAGCTTCGGGACCTGTGGCTGGAGCCTGTATCTGACAGACTGGGAGGCTGAGCCTTGATGGGCACAGCTGACTGATGCCTGGTGATGGAGTAGGACAGAGGTGTGGGGCCAGGTGCCTCGCCTGAGCTCACTATTCCTGGGCTTGGAAACTGTCTGCTGTCAGATTGGGGGGTGGAGCATCTGCCCAAGGTCCTTCCCTGGCTGGATCCTGCCACATGGCCCAGATACCTCCTGAGGCCCTGAGCCTTAGCTTGGTTTTCCTGGTTCCTGGCCTCAGCCTTATGGCTCCCCAAGCCGCAGGTCTGACTTTGCTCCCAGCTGAGTTTGCCTCTGACTGCACTAGGGACAGTGATCTGCCATGGTCATGATGCCCTGCCCCCATCTCCCAAGGCCTGGCAATAAGGAAGGGTCCCAAGGAGAACTGTGGGCATGGGTTCATGACAGGGTTCCTGCCATCAAGGCTTGCAGGAGGCGCATGGTCCAGGGATCTGAGAGGGAGACAGCGGCCTGAGGCACTTCACAGTGGAGGGTAGAAGGTGGCAGCAAAGATCTGTGCCTTTGGAATTGTGACCATTTCACATTTTAGTAAATATGATTCTGGTGGCCTTTTGGCCTGAGTTAGTCAGCAAGCCTAGGATTATGAAATAAAGCTAGATTTTAAAATAACTGATCTTAAAATATTAGTGAGAGACAAACCTTTTCATTTCACTTGAAAACATTCATGGCTGAAAGGAAGAGCCAAGGTATAGATCCTGAAGTTCATAGAACTATAGGAGGCAGTGAGTCAAGGTGGTCCTGAAACTGTTTTTCCCTGATTGAAAATGCCAAGTGGCTGAGGATGATGCATGATACCCTCCCTAGGGCCTGACTCCCTTGCATCCATTTAGAAATCTGTGTTTACTTTTTCATCCCTTCCTTGTGTTACAGATTAACAATCTACATGTGTTCCTTGGTCATTTGTATTTAGCTTCTGCCTTATGTGATAAGTTCGTTTTCATTATTAAATTATTTTTATCTCGAATTGCAAGGAGCTGCTTTACTTTGAGGCAGAATTGAATCTCATTTGGAAAAACTTTTAGACCCAACCTCTCGAATCCTGTATCTGTCTTCGGAATTACCAGACTGAGTTTAGCAGCTCCATCATCCTGTTCATTCTGAATATTTATTTTTTTTCTAAAATTTTAAAAAAATGTATATATGTGGGTGTTTTACCTGCATGCCTATATGTGCACCATGTGTGTGCCTGGTGCCCACAGAGGCCGGAAGAGGGTGTCAGATCCTCTGGGACTGGAGTTACAAAGTGAGCTAACATGTGGGTCCTGGGATTGAACCCAAGTCCTCTGGAAGAGCATCCAGTGCTCTTACCCACCAGCTCGTCTCTCTAGCCCTCCGTATCCCCTTTTAAGGAACACATTTAAAAGTGAAGCGAATAGTTTGTTTGTTTTTCTTTAAGCTCTCTTCGTAATTTTGTGTCTGTGAGCTTTTCTAACTACAACTGTTGAGTGGTGATTTCCAGCTATAATTTTCCTGTTACTACTGAGATGTTTCACCCAGAGAAGAGGCAAGCCCTCCATGCAGAGCCTCTGCCCTGCCACTAGGGGCCGCTTTTTCTCCTGAGAGATCCAGGCAGATATCCTAGAAACAGACCTTCCCGGGACTAGAAGCTGAGAAAGACATTCACAGCACCCCATCTGACATGTGACTGGAGTTCAGGCTCTGGTGACCAGGTGTATGTGCCCCTGGCACTGACAGCTGATGGTGTGGCTCACTTGAGGGTGAGCCCAGGGATTTCAGGGCAGGCATGAACAGCGAGATTCAGGTGATCCACAGTACCGTGTGAAGGTGAGCCCAAAGTCTTGAGGATATGCAGGGGCCAGTGAGTTGGGGGGTAGGCAGGGACTGGAATTGCGGTGACATGTGGCTGTGACTTGAAGGTTAACTCAAAGCTTCAAGGACAGGCAGGGGCAGTGAGATACACATAGGTAACAACAGTTTTTTTCCAGGACAACTAAACCGCTGTGTGCACTTTGCATGTGAACTCTAATGGTCCTAAATGGTCACCCCCAGTCCTATCCATTGCTCTTCTACCTGGATCTTCTAAGTGCTTCCCTTCTTTAGGGCCTTAGAACCCTGACCATAGTGAGGTGAGGTACAGCTGGCTATTCCTGGGGTTATGAACATTCTGCTCTTGGGCTTTAAGCCCCACCCCTTCCCATGACTGCTGAAGCTCATCTTACCTCTGCGTTTCTCATCCTCACCCTCCTGTCTCCTCTCCCCTTACTATAGAGCTGGGGTGTTCTGTTCAAGGCTCGGTTTGGTCTCCTAATTCTCCGAGGATGGAGCAGTCCCGCCGTGCCCCTCAGGCCTCCTTCGCCTTGAACTGCAGCATGCATAGACTTGCCCTCTAACTAGGGTCGAAGTTTCCTTGGCAGCCAGGACAGACCATGAGATTAATGCATAGGACTGAGTGGTTGATTGGATGTTTCTGTTGCTGTGGAAGCAAGCTCATGAGCCTGGCTCCTAACACCACGTTTCAACTGTGTTGCAAGTTGCTTAATGTTCTGTGTAATGGAAGAATAGCCGTGTGCCCCTCCTGGCCTTTTGGAGGCTAGTGACTAAACCCTACAGAACTCAAGAAAACTGCAAACTGGTGCCGGTTGGGTGGGGTAGGACATCACAGCACTTGTTGCAGGTTTCATCAGGAAATGTAGATAGATAATTGTTACTGCTGTTATGTAGCAGACTTAATGGCAACACAGTCTCAAATCCAGACAGAACTGACAAGTTTGACAATAGTAGTAGGCTTCTTTCAAATTTTGTGCAAATCACATTCTTTTATACTGAGCCATGTGAGCACACCCAAATGTAGAAGTGGTCGATTGTAGGAAAATGATCTAATCTTCAGCTATTCAAAATGAGGCCGTGTAGACCAGCATTCAGAATCAGTCCTCAGTAAGACTTTATTTCGGAAGTGGGGCCAACAGAAAAATGACTGGTCTTTACTTATAGTGCCTTGTTGGCTCAGTGTCTGATAAACGGCAGTGATAAGTAGGCCACAGACAGGCTGGGCCCACAGGGTTCTTGGTTACAAAGGCTGCTGTCTCATCAGCCCCTTTGTGTGGCCGCACGCACCTGACATGAAGGCTTTCCACCCCTGGACCTGGCATCACCCCATCCTTGAGTCTCTGCATTTTCTCATGTACTTTTGATGCTCTTTGTTTCAGAACCATGCAGCGGAGCAGGCGAATGTAGTTCTCAAGGCCACGAGCGCAGCCCTGTTTTCATGCTGTTAGTAGTGACTGTCTGTTTCTTTCTCTCTTTAATGAAAAAAACATTCCACAGAGGGAAGCTGCTCACCCACCAGATGTCTCCATCTCCAAAACTGCCTTGTACTCCCGCATCGGGACCACCGAGGTGGAGAAACCCCCGGGGCTTCTATTCCAGCAGCAAGACCTGGACTCTGCACTCCAAGTTGCCAGAGCAGAGGTATGAGACCTGTGGGGTCTGCATGGGCCACATTCTTGACACCAGGATAGGATCCAAGTCTGCCAGTTGTCATTAACCGTATTTACCTGTGAAACTGGTATCTTTGAAGGCAGATCGTCCTCCTAACACTGCAGGCTTGATGGGTAGCTACATGGTTGGCACACCATGGGTTCCGATCTGCCTAGTTACCATGCTAACAGGCACAGTACGTGCTATAGAAGAGACACTTCATCATTTTTCTCTCCAGCGAGCCTCAGGGGACTCTTGATTTCTCCCACTTGAGGAATTCTCTGGATGGAATCTTGGTTTTGTGTGAGAAGTTTTCATCCCATGTGTATACGGTGTGTCCTGGATTTGGCCAGAACTGAATGTACTCATTTGGGATCTACCTTTCTTCTCTCCCTGACCCTAGGTTATCTCCAAGGAGAGAGAAGTCTCAGAGTGGAGGGACAAGTATGAAGAAAGCAGGCGGGAAGTAATGGAGATGAGGTCAGTAGAGTTCAGCCTTCTTGCTGACTGGTCTTTGGCTTCATGGTGGTTCGTGCTGACCTGTCCCTGCCCCAAGTTGTGTCTTCCATAGAAGTTCATATTTCTTTATTATTAAAGGCCAGTATTTTTACATAGATGTTTTTAAGAGATTTTCCTTTTTTAATTTTTAAGGTATTTTAATTATTCTTAATTATGCATGTCTGTGCATGGGGTTGTGTATCCGAATGCAGATGCCCTTGGAAACCAGAGCTGAGTGTGGTTGAGAACCAGCCAACATGAGTTCTGGATCTTCTGGAATCACACAAGCTCCTAATTGCTGAGCTATCTCTTCAAGTCCTACAAGTGTTTCTAGAATAACACTGTGCATGGGTTAAAGAATCCAGTCAGATAAACATGACGTGTCCCCTCCCCCAACCCCAGCCAGCTTGTCTGTGTACATTTCCAGGAACAAGCAAAGCAGCGATCACAGCCTGTTTTCCAGGCCACCATCACACCTTCCTGGAAGCACTATTGTAGCTCTTCCCATCCCTTACTACTCCTTCCTGCTGTCCCCTTCGATGTTTAGATTGAGTAGTCCAAGCCTGCACCTTCAGAGGACCGCCCTTGTAGAGGGAGGCTTGACACCTTGCCGCTTTCATCTGGCGGACTTGCCAGGTAGTGGTGGTGAAGGTGGCAGCACCACGTCTTTAATCCCAGCACTTGGGAGGCAGAAGCAAGCAGATCTCTGTGAGTTCAGGGCTAGCCTGGTCTATATAATGAGTTCCAGGCCAGTCATGGTTACATAGTGAGACCCTGTCTCATCATCCCACTCCCAAATAATAATAATAATAATATATATTGTATATATATAAACTAAATATATATATATATTAGTTTAAAAATGCAAAGGAATAAGAAGTAGCCTTGGACTCTGAGGAACATCTTCTCTGTTGGAGGAGACTAGCTTGAGTTTTTTGAGGCTTTGGAAGAAGATACAGAGAGAATGTTAGGGGACTCCAAGAAAAAAAAAACAAGAAGCCTTCCTGGAGAAGAGAACATTTGAATTAGACCTTGAGAAACAGGTTCTGAGTGGTAAGAATAGAAGGAGGAAGTAAACAAACAACCTGGGCTACACTTGCTGAGATCAAGGTGGAAATGGTCTGTCTATATGAGCCACCGTGCCCATGAGCTGGCTAGAAGGTTCGGGAAGGTTGTGGAAGCAATGAGACGAGGATGTTGAAGAGTTCAGCCATTAAGTGGAAAGTCTAGCCTTTTGTTTCACAATAGTGGGCTGTGGAAATGTTGCAGGGTTTAGACAGTGCTGGGCTGAGGGTTATATGCCAGGAAAGGGAACCTGTTGATGTGTACAGGGAAGAGTATGGAGGGTTTGAGCCCAACACTGAGCAGCCAGAGTTGTCCTGTTGCTCACTGGTTACATTGCCCAGCTGTGGGGCAGAGATCTAACACCATCCTGTTACTACAGTTCACTGTGCCTTTGCCTTTCTTTCAGGAAAATCGTGGCTGAATACGAGAAGACTATCGCACAAATGATCGGTGGGTGCAGTAACTGGAGTGCTCAGGCCCAAACTTTGGGGAGGGGGGAGTGGAACTGGATGGGGATTGAGCAGCAAGGCTCAGAGCCAGTCCCTCTAAGAGCAGTGAGTTCCTTGGCAGGGACGAGTGCAGCTGCGCGTGTGGCTGTACCCTGAAGATACCCACAAGAATGTGCTTCACACTGCCCGGTGTCTCCATAGTCCTCATTTGTCCAGCCGGGGCTGATCCACCATGTTGGGAAGTAGTCTGAGTTTGACCGTTGGGTTGTAAGGGGACTTTGGACTTTGCTTGCAGAAAAGCATAGAATTAAAACCCCTAAACCCTAATTTAGTTTAGAGTCAAATGTTTAAACACCCCATATAGCCTCAACATATGGATTTAGAGCCAAGATGGAACTTGTAGTAACTCCCTACCCAATTCCCTTTCTCTTGTTGGCTGGCAGTTAGCCAATCCTAGCCCTCCCTGAGATGGGACATGTCCATCCAAACACTGCATCTCTGACTGCTAGAGCTGACAGATTGCTTAGACCTACAATGAAAGAAGATCCCACATTAGCAAGTGACGCACAGTGACCAACCTACCTGCCTTCCCTCCTTCGTGCCTTTCTTCCTTCCTGTCTTCCCTGTCTATAATGAGAAACCATCTTGGAGACATTCCGAGACCAGGTTTTTCTTGGGGAACTGGTCTTCACATTGATTTATGTCCAGCTGTTTATTCACTTAAGTTCATGATAATCAGTTTTGTAAAAATAGTTTTACCTATTGAAGGATTTGTGGGATAAATATACAAGTTTATGTGCTCCGGCTGGACCTGCACTAGCACAGGTGCCCTCTAGCAAATGTTTGGCTTTTTGGGTTCCATTCACCTGTAGCTTATCCCAAGATAAACAGCACAGGAAACTTGATGTAACGAGAGGGCCAGTGGTTGAATGACTTGCCCTCTCAGGAGCTTTACTTGTGGTTTACATTAATGAGGGCTATTCACCTTGAGCTCCTGAGACACATTCAGCCCCATAGAGGATGCAACACATCACAACGAAATTTATGAGCTTATGGATGACATAAAAATGTTAACACTCGGGCTGGATGTGGTGGTGCACACCTTTAATCCCAGCACTCAGGAGGCAGAGGCAGGTGGACTGTGAGTTCTAGACTAACCTGGTCTACAAAGCGAGTCCCAGAACAGCCAGGGACTGTTAGACAGAGAAACCCTGTCTCGAAAAAGAAAAAGAAAACAAAAAAGTTAACACTTTGGGAATTGTAAGTTCTGGAGTGGAGCCATGCATATCTCTCGGCATGAGAAGGGTCACCAGACCTTTGGGCTCCTGGTGTCTTGGGATCTGAGTCCTTGAGATGACACTGGCAAGTGCTGGTCTGGCATTGAAGGAAAAGGCCTGGGCATTGGCTCCTGAGGGAAGGCTGCCACAGCCAGCTTGTAGAACCTAGCTAGTGACTTTCAGAGAATCAGGAGTTCCCCCTGGAAGGCTCCAACCATGAGGGCCTCTCTGGTTAACCTCTCAGGGTAGCCTGCCAGGGTGTGATAGAGAGGTTTCCTGCTTCTCAGATAAATTGTAGCTGACAGCAGTTAGAACATTTTAATCTCCGACAGTCAGAGGAGTGGGTATAGTCATGGTGTGTTTCCTACTTTTAGACCCTTTGAACAGTTCTCTGTTCTCAAGAGAACCCCCAGAATATCTCAGCGTGGCTTACTACATCATCCCCAGCTGGGAGCATCTGGATAACAGCCCTACTGTGTGTGTAGTCACTAACCTTCCTCCCCAGCCTCTTCCTCATCCACTTTTCCAAAGTTTTTCTAATCCAGAAAAATGGTCTGTCAGTTGATATGGAGGGTCGCTGGATGAGCTAGCTAGTGGGAAGGTGGGTGGACCTGCCTGCCTTCTGGGAAAGGGAATCTGTTCACTTGTAGAAACCCTTTGGTTTTCTTTTTGCCCATGGGCCTCATCTGGACCCGTATTTCCATCCTATGTTCATTCCACCTGCCCAGTAAGGAGAACTGGGCCTGAGAGCTTGGCAGCTTAGGACCAGAGGGAATGTAGAAGTGTTTTGAAGTGGACCCTGGCTCCTCTGACCCACCTAGCCCTTCCTCTGAAGGAGCTTTCCGATGTTCCACACCTCACCACCCCTTCTCACCAGCTCCTCTGAAGAAAGTATGCCTTGTTAAACCTCAGTACTGACTCCTTGGAATGTAGGACAAGAAGGAACCTCTGTGCTTTGTGCATTTGAGATTGTTGCAATTTTTTGTTTCTGCTTTTCTAACAACTGCCCTGATTATCTGTTTTGCTTCCATTTTCTGTTGCTTCTTGCCCTTTGCTTGCAAAACAAACAGGCAAGCCTGGTAAGTAATTGCTCCCGCCCCCACTCCATCTGACACCTACCCATCGCAACCCTTTGTTTGTGTTTTGCTTTTTCTGGCTTGGTTATTTTTGCTTTTGTGTACTTGCTGCATTCCCCATCCGATTTAATAGTGGTTAAAACCCCATCAGGATTGCAAGTCCAGTGTGTTGTGTCTTTGGGCTGAGGCTGATTTCCTGACTTTAAGAGCCTAACTTCATTGGTCACGTAAAAGAGGATTTGTGCTGCATTGCCATTGCCTGACTCTCCTGGGAACTGGGCAATTCTATTTTTAAAAGTGACAAAAGGAAAGCTGAGGCTAGGTGACATCTTAGATGCAGGAAATCAGATGGCCTCTGTTTGATAAATGACTCCTTCAGCCTGTCTGGTGAACTGTGTACGTGACCACAAATCAGCCCAGAGTGTGCATTTGTCTGGCATGCTAGGAATAAAGGAAGTGGCTAAAAATCGGGTAATAGCAAACAGTGAAACTTGCAAATGCCCTCTCTTTTAAGAACTTGTGTTAAAAAGTCTTCTGTATTTAGCCGGGCGGTGGTGGCGCACGCCTTTAATCTCAGCACTTGGGAGGCAGAGGCAGGTGGATCTCTGTGAGTTCGAGGCCAGCCTGGTCTACAAAGTGAGTCCAGGACAGCTAGAGCTGTTATACAAAGAAACCCTGTCTTGAAAAACAAAAACAAACACAAAAAAAAGTCTTCTGTATTTAAGAGGCAGCACTTCCGTGAGTTGTGGCAAGCCCTCCCACTGAGTCAGGGGTAATGTTAAGAGCTTCTGCTGGCAGTGATGCTTTAGATACCAGGTCACATTCCAGGCTGTCCTTGGGTGCCAAGAGCTTCGTATTCATTCTCTTTTTTCATCTCCCCAAATGCTATGGCCTAGAAACACTGCTGTCCCCTGGTTCTAGTAAGGAGACTCAATGAGTTAAAAAAAAACCCTGTCCACAGCAGATAAGTTTCAGGGTTAGGATTCCAAGCTGGTCTGTGAGAGAGCCAGTGCTCTTGGCTTCTGGCTACTGTTGAGAATACTAAGGTCTCTGGGATCACAGAGGCAGTGATCCAGTCAGACCCACTGCCAGCCCCTGAGGGGAGCGGCCTGGTAACTTTTAGGGACTGTGTTACCTTTGTCGTAGCTTTTCCCAAACACTGATGGACTCAGCTGGAGGGAAGGGTGATGTTTGCCTAACAGTTTCAGAACAATCCATCTGTTGTGGTGGTAAGGGCGTGCAGTTCATATTTTGACAGACAGGAAGCAGAGGAAAGAGATATAGGAAGAAGCTAGGGCAAGATCAGCCCCAAAGGACTTGACCCCAGTGACCTAATTCCTCCAGCCAAGCCCCACCTCCTACTTTCTGCCAGCTCTCAGTAACACCATCTTATTATGAACGAGTTTACAAGGTCACGGTCCTCATTATCCAAGTGTCCTGAAGATGCACTCAGAGGCACACCCAGCGTATGCCAATCTATGCATTTCTCAGTCTGATCAGCCCGACAAAATTACCATCATAGAAGGGACATGGCAGCAGGAAGCCCTGTGTTCCAAGCCTGGGGCCGGGAAAGTTGGAGTATAACAGAGCTAGAATCCACAGTTGGCCCAACTCCACATGCACACACAGGCGTGTTCTTTCACATGACAAATGCAAAGGAAATGATAAGGAATCAGAGACACGTGAATTGGGGAAGCCTTGAGAGTTTCCATGGGCTCCTGGGCACTCGGGCAGGAGCGCTGTGGTAGTAGAGCTGTCAGGGTGTGATCAGGCAGGTAGGGTGCAGCCTGGGTTTTACTCTCAATACAAAAGGTTTCTCCCTGCAGACTGAGCACAGTGAGATAGCCCTGTTTGCAGTTGAGGATGGCAGGTGCCGCTGATGTCGCTCTTAGCAACTCCACATGGGATTTCTCTCATAGCAGCCAGCCAGCTCTAAGCCAGTCCTGGGCAATAGATAGCACCCTCCCAGGTAACATGGGAGTGGCAAAGATCTTCTGGGCCACTTCCATTCCCCCTCCTCCCCGGGAGCTCCTGGTGCCAGGAATGGGACCTAGGGTGTGTCATTAGGTCTGATGTCATCAGGAAACCCAAGGGAAACTCTCAGCAACCCAGATAGGCAGGTTGGAAGCTGTGTTCGTGTCAGAGACAGTTTGTCCCATAGTACAGAGACATCTGAGGTCAGTGTGGGATTACAGAGGGTCAGAGAGAAGGGCCAGAGCATGGTTGTTGCTCAGGCCAGTACCAACACACTGAACTGAACCCAAGTGGAACGGCACTGCCTTGCTGAAAAATAAACTTTGCAGATACTGTCTCAATTTACCTGGAGAGTGGTACTTTCTATAGCCAAGAAAATCAGTGTTATGAACAGATTTTCAGGGATGTTTTAGAGATAAAGCAATCTCTTTCTCCCTGTTAGTGCAGTCTGTCTTGATAGCAATTCAGAAGAGTCTCCGCTACGGCCCTGGCCACAGCCTGCTTTAATCTCATCTTCCCAGAAAATATAGTAGTAATTTTTCCTTTCTGACCCAGTGTGTGTCTACTTAGAGGAGGAGAAGTAGACCCATAGAGTCTCCTGTGTAGATGTGTAAGGGCTACATTGATCAGGCTGCAGGTTGACCTCTCCCCCAATGATTCATCATGGCTCCAGGTCTGTGGTATCAGGCCTGTGAGTTCTGTCCCTTTGGAACTGTCCAGGAGGGAGGGCCCGTGTGTTCATTCCAAGGAAACACTTGAATTGTACTGAAGGCCTAGGCTGGCCCCTGTAGACTTAGTTTGGACTGAATGGACTCCATTGTTTGACTCCTTTCTCTCCTGCCAGAGGACGAACAGAGAGAGAAATCGGTCTCCCACCAAACTGTTCAGCAGCTGGTCCTAGAGAAGGAGCAGGCCCTAGCTGACCTGAACTCCGTGGAAAAGTCTCTGGCTGACCTCTTCAGGAGATACGAGAAGATGAAGGAAGTCCTGGAAGGCTTCCGCAAGGTGTGTCTGCAGAGCCATAGTCCAGGTTGGGGTGGAAAAGTAACAGCAGGGTTTGTTGTTGTTGTTAGCGGGCTTAGTGGGGTAACCAAGCATAGGGATGAGAGTCCAGGAAGTTCATCTTGAGCCATTGTGAATAAGAGCTCTTCTGAGGCTAGGGAGTCAGTTGGCCATTTGGGATGCTGTGCTGTGCCCCTCAGTATTTCTTTTTGTGGCCCTGTCGTGCCAGAATGAAGAGGTGCTGAAGAAATGTGCGCAGGAATACCTGTCTCGAGTGAAGAAAGAGGAGCAGAGGTACCAGGCCCTGAAGGTCCACGCAGAAGAGAAACTGGACAGGTAACTCACCACTCACGTAGCCTAGGAGCTCCACTCTGACATTGGCTTGCAAAGGGCGGCTAATCTTTATGGCTTGGACTAAGATCATACTCAGCCACCATCGGTAACGAAAGGATTATGTTACAATGTCGGGGGCACCCAAAGCCCTTCCATATCATGACAGGGGTGTAGTTCTTAGGGTTCCTGTGTTCAGGCTCTAGTTGGTTGGGCTGGATTCAGACCCAAGTTCCTATTCAGAGGTGGGAGGAGGGCGCTATCCATGCAGCCACCTACCCTGCTCCGTTCCAACAGAGCCAATGCAGAGATCGCGCAGGTTCGAGGCAAGGCTCAGCACGAGCAAGCAGCCTACCAGGCTAGCCTACGGAAGGAGCAGCTGCGAGTGGACGCTCTAGAAAGAACACTGGAGCAGAAGGTAAGAGGGCCAGGCACCTATTGCTGTGGGCCCCCTCTGGCTGTTGCCAGTCTGTCTGGTAATCAAGGCCCGGACCCTGGGAGGCTGGGAGGGGGGCTCCAGAGCAAAACCAGAGCAGCTTCCATGCCTCGTGACCATATCCATGTTAGATCCAGTTTTTGTTTGTTTGTTTTCTTTCTGTGTATTCTGGACTGGCATCTTGCATAGTGTTTTCCATCTTCCATTCCTCCACAACATCACTTGTCAAATATTTGTTAAGCACTATTGACATTGCCATACACTGTCCTTGAACATTTTCTTACTGGAGCAGTGGGTGGAGAACATACCAGTGCCCAGGCAGAAGACAGGTAGTGGCAGGGCCAGGCACATTCAGCTGTCTTCCAGGTGTATGATCAGTGGGTGAGCTTCCTCAGGTCCCGCAAGCCTGTGTCTAGGTTTCCTGATTTCCAGTGTGGCACTTTGCCTAGTGTATGCAGTCTCCCTGGATGTTCCAGTGAAAACACTCAAGGAGACAAGGTTTCTAGGCTGAGTATCAGTAACCTTGGCCCAGGCAGCTGCTGTCACACACTGCACCGATCTTATGGCCCTGGTGAACCTTGCTGTCCGCCTCGTGTCCTTGGTCCCCTTTAGCCCTGAAAATATTTCAGATGAGAGAATTCCCCTGATGTCAAGTGTGATACTAACCCCACCCCGCTTCCAAAAATACCCTGGAAAATCATATATAACCCCGTCCTCTGAGGATAAACATGGATAATAGCTACTGACTGCTCAGTCGACCACAAGAATTATGTTGTAGAAAGAAAAGGCTAGACCAGTGCCATATGCCAGCTAGTGCAACTGCCAGTGATTTCTGGACTCTGCTGATTGTTCATAGCAGTCACCATAGAGACAAGACACACAGCTGCAAGCCCAAGCAAGCGTTTCACCCATTGAGAATTACCCAGCGCCATTATGGGGTGACTGTTAAGTCTGTGTATATTTTTGTAGAAGTGGAATGTTCCATTTAAATAACGACCACATTCCCTAAGTCATTTTGTGTGTCTGGGAAATGGTCAGGGTTTCCAGTATATAGAATCCATTTTAAGATGCGTTTAAATTGGCACACAGTGTTAGTTCCTGAAGCAGGAGCCCGAACTTAACACTTTTCAAGACCCTTAGCCTAGTCACAACTGCAAACAAAAGTGATGCTGTGTGCTTTCTGGTAGATTAAAATACATGGATGCAGTCAAGTTGGGTCGGCATGGTTTTGGATAATAGGAAAGGTCAAAATGTATCTGTAAACATAATTTCATTTCAAACTAAGCTTCCAGAGGAATGAATTAATTGTGTGGTCGACTCTGTAGGAGAGTAAATGACATATAACAAATGAGGCTTGTCTTAGAGAGATTCAGAAATGTATTCACCAGGGCAGGTCTGTGTGAAAATGTTAGGATCCACAATGGGGCAGCCTGCCCAGGGGTGGCTGAGGGTGTTGAGATTTTTGTTTGTTTGTTTTTCAAGACAGGGTTTTCTCAGTGTAGCCCTGGCTGTCCTGGAACTCACTCTGTAAGCCAGGCTGGCCTCAAACTCAGAGTTCCACCTGCCTCTGCCTCCTGAGTGCTGGGATTAAAGGCGTGCACCACCACGCCCGGCTGATGGTGCTGGCTTTTAACTCATCCTCTAGATACGGGATCTCCTGTGAGTCTCTGGTGCTTCTACCATGAGTTGATGGATGTCAGGGTTATTAGACATGAGAATGAAGCACGACTTGAGTTTGTGTTCTAGGCTACACACATCTGTTCGTTTGACTGGCTGTGTCCTTTCATGCACAACACTTAACCTCCCCAAGCCTCAGTTTCCTCACTGAAAAATGTGATAACAATGGCTTCCTTTAAAGGGCCAGTGTGAGAGCTGAGGGAGACCAGTGTTTGGGATGATTGGTGATTGGCCTGTGGTGTTTGCTACAAGATGAAGATTAGCATTCATGGCCAGCAGGGGCCAGTAGTGGTGGTGGGGATCACTAGGATTAGTGGTCAGGGCTTTTAGCACCTGTGTGAGCTGGAGCCTCATAGTATACGTCTGGACAGGAGATGGGCCATGGCCAGGCTTCTGGGAGACAGTGATTTTCATCACAGCACAGGTTCCTCCCCTGTGTGGGCACTGCTGGAGTCCTAACCCAGGGATAGCCATGGACTGAGCTGGGACAAGTTGCAGGGGGTTCTAAGAAAAGGGTTGTTGGAGACCAGCCTTCCTCGACATCTCAAAGGAAAACTAACTGAAATGCACGCGAGATGCAGGTAGGTCTTCTGTCCTCAGGGAGGGTCACTGGATACCTGTGTAGGAACCGCTCCTAGCGTCTCAGCCATCAGAAGAGTAGAGCCATATTTGCTGGATGTCTCCCAGCTGGATCTCCTTCCTACAGGACAGGCATTGCTGCCCAGTTATTTGTGCTATGTGTGTGTAGCTGCCTTTGATTGGGTTTGTGCATGAGAGGAATCCCTTGAAACTGCCTGCCACTCACTGCCTTGCCTCCTGTATTCACTGCGCCACCTGCTGGGCATCTCTTAAATAATTCTGGCATTTCTCTAAACTCTCCTATGCCTTTGTCAGGAATGATGGAAGAGCTTACTTAGCGTAGGGACATTAGCTACACTAGGTAACCATCCGCTTGTGTCTGCTTACACAACTTCGAACTTCTTTCCTTATTTCATTCTCACCTACATTTTAAAGATAAGAAAGCAAGGTTCAGCCGGGCGGTGGTGG
>CAJQZJ010004755.1:8690463-8711864 GCA_907164525.1 Lophiomys imhausi | reverse complement strand
CTCTCGGAGCTCTCTCATATCGGGGGCCCTTAGCACGCACGCGCCTCCCTGGCGTCATCCACTTGTCCTTAAATAGGATCACTCCTTGTTCCACCTGCTTCAGCTTAAGTTGGGCTCTGCCAGTTGAAAGCAATGCCAGGTCATAAAGTCTTTCCTTCTTTCACCTGGCTTCAACCTTGTTTTTCAGTCCAAAGAGACCCCTCATTTCACCTGACTTCATCCATAAGCTGATAAGCTAACTGCTCACAGCAGTTGATCTTCATGCCCCGAATTAAGAGACTGTATCAGAAACTTAGGTATTCACTAAATCTAACTTATATTAACCTATCAGCCCCTTCAGCTGTGGATGGACAAGAACCTGCTGGAAACTTCTACAGGGTGCATGACCCTGCCCTGGACAGCAAAGTTAGTGGCTGTTGACTGGTCTGCCAGGGCAAGAGTATACATTCAGTGGTGTGGGATTAAAGTGAGGATGCCCCATAGGCTCAGGCATTTGAATACTTGGTTCCCAGTTTGTGGCGCTGTTTGAAGAGGTTATGGGAAGATGCAGTCTTCCTGAACTACATCACTGGGGGCGAGCTTTGAGTAAAAGCCTTCCCCCCACTTCAGGTTTACTCTCTGCTCTGTGCTGGTGGTTAAAGATATGATCTCCCTACTCCTGCTGCCGTGCCTGCTGCTCCTAGCCGTGCCTCCCCACCACAATGGGCTCATCCCTCTGCAAAGGTAGGCCAGAAAAAATTCTCCAAAGTTGTCTCTGGTCATGGAGTTTTTATCGCAGCAACAGAAAAGCAATTGATTACAAGAGGTGTGTTCCTGTTTGTTTGTTTTTTTTTCCCTCCAAAAGGGATACAATGTATGTATCAGATACATACAGATAAGAACAACGGTACACTGGAATCAACTTCTCTTCTGCCCCTTTGTTTTCCTTGTTCTTTCTCTTTCTCAGTTGGGGGAGTCTCTGCTGCAGCAGGTTTCTCTACAGATGTGGACAGCATGTCCTTCTTGTGGTCCTGTATCTCGGCATCCTTCTCTTCTGTAGAGTAGGGTACCTTGTTGGTCCATATCTCTCTCAGGGTCCTCAGAGCCCACCAGCTAACAGATCATGATGATCTTTGGTTTGGAGTGACACTTGGAACAGAAAAAAAACGGTTGATTCTTGAACTTTTTTTGCTTCCCCTGTAGATGGGATGTGTGTGTTCATTTTCCCAGAAAGCTCTTATTTCCTTTCCCCATCTTATTTTGCCTTACTGACTTGCTGTGTCCTTTAACTCCTGACCTTCTGTCTTTTTTCTTTCTTTCTTATTTATTTAAGGTTTTTTGAGACAGGATTTCTCTGTGTAACAGCCCTGACTGTCCTGGAACTCACAGAGATCCACCTGCCTCTGCCTCCCAAGTGCTGGGATTAAAGGCATGCACCACCACACCCGGCCATTACAAACAGTTTGACAGTTTCAAACTGCCATGTGGGTGCTGGGATTTGAACCCAATTCCTTTGGAAGAACAGCCAGTGCTCTTAACTGCTGAGCCATCTCTTCAGCCCTGACCCTTCTGTCTTAACAAGTGCTCGGGTTGTGTGTGTGGTCTTCATGCCTATGCCTGGCTTCCTGTGTCTTTGTATTTCCTTTTCGTTTTAGCAAATCTGGTCTGCTTCTGAGTCCTGTTCTGAAACCCTGAGAACCTGATAGAGGCCACAGTACAAACAGCTCTGACTTTGTTCTTCCAGACAAGCTTGCATAGAGAGTGTACAAGGGTGTGGTGGTTTTAATGAAAATTCCCCCAATTGGCCCACAGAGAGTGGCACTATTAGGAGGTGTGGCCTCGTTGGAGTGGGTGTGGCCTTGCTAGAGGAAGTGTGTCACTGGGATCGGGCTTTAGAGATCTCAGAAGATCAAGTCAAGCCCAACGTGGCTCTCTCTTCTTGTTGTCTGCTAATCTGGAGGTAGAACTCTCAGCTCCTTCTCCAGCACCATGTCTGTCTGCCTGCTGCCATGCTTCCCACCATGACAACAATGAAACTGTAAGCCAGCCCCAATTAAATTCTTTTATAAGAGTTGCCGTGGTCATGGACTCTCTTCATAGAAATAGAAACCAAGCCACAGTGTCATGTGATAAAAGTTTGGTCCCCAGCTGGTGGTTCTATTTTGAGATATTCTGGAATGTTTTCAGGAGGTGGGGCCTAACTGCAGGCCACTGGGAGTGTCCCTTTGACCCAGGAAGCCAGGCGCACAGTGTTCCTGGTCCTAATCCCCACTCTTTTTTTTTTTTTTGGTTTTTCGAGACAGGGTTTCTCTGAATATCTCTGGCTGTCCTGGACTTGCTTTGTAGACCAGGCTGGCCTCGAACTCACAAAGATCCGCCTGCCTCTGCCTCCCAAGTGCTGGGATTAAAGGCGTGTGCCACCACCGCCCGGCTTATCCCCACTCTTTTTCTTTGCTTCCTGTCTGCCCTGAGCTCTGTTACACCACTCTCCCACCACTTCCATGTTCCTCACCCCAGATCCCGGCAGAGTGCCCATGACAGACTGAACCTCTGCAAACATGAACCAAAATGAGAAGTTCACCTGAGGATACTTTGTTTCTAAGAATCTACTTGTATCCTAAGAATCTCTTGCCACATTCAGTTACTTTTCCTTGGGGACTCTTTGCCCATTGACTCTCACTGACCTGAGCACTCTCTGTGCAGTTCAGTTAGCTGCAATCTGGCAATTTTTATATCAGTAAAAACAGCTGGGTGTTCCTTTGAGGGCCCACATAACATTCCATGATACCAAATACACAGCTATCCTGGGGATGGTGGTGGGCATTCCAATTCTGTTCGGTGTTTTGCTATTGTTCTGAACTGCCTGAGAGTCTTTATGTACCTGTGTGAACATACTCCTTTAAGCTGAATAAGTGTTGTTGATTGTTTTTGACACAGAGTCTTATGATCCAGCCCTGGCTGGCCTTGAACTCACCATGTAGACCAGGCTGGCCTTGAACTCAGATCCATCTACCTCTGCCTCCTGAGTACTGGGATTAAAGGTGTACACACCCTGGTCTTAATTTTTTTTTAACTTTTTTTGTGTGTATTTTTGCTTTGCCTGTGTGTACCATGGGCATGTGTGGTATCCATGGGAGTCCAGAAGGCAGCATCATATCTGGAACTAGAATTACAGATGACTGTGTGCCACCGTGTGGGTGCTGGGAACCAAACTCCAGTCTTCTCCAAGAGCAGCAAGTGCTCCTAATTTCTAATCCACCAGACCCAGCTTCTTAAACTGGGTCATGATACCATATGGTTTGTATAACTGGATCTGGGGATTGAGAAAAATTTGGCAACAGTAAAAGATTTCTGAATCTGCAATGCCCAAAAGTTAATTAAAAAATCAAATGCGTGATGAGTCCAAGGTATTTCTGGATGTTTTGTTACATGTCACAACTTCACTCCAGCTGGGTTGTGAACACACAATCAGAGCTGTTTGTACTGTGTAGGCCGTCGCAACACACAGCGCCAGCAAAACTGCCTGAAACACCCCAGCTTCCATCCAAGGAGGCTGTCATGTGTTATAAATGGCAGCATTCTTACTGTAAATGCAGTCTTCTGCTCTGATGGTTGCATTATGGAAAACAAATGGCTTTTAATGTTCCCTGCCTTCATTTCTCAGAATCCAAGTATCCAATTAGCATTTGGGAGGTTGTATTATTAGGATACTTGATTTTAAGTGAGAACTGCATTGTTAACCTAGACTTCTTGAAATTCCACTAAATGGATTTTGGCACCGGATTAAGGATAGAATTTCCAACAACTTCAATGGCCATTTGTCATTTTGTACTTGTGTTCATGTGTAGGTATGTTCTTAGCATTGATGATTATAAAATCTGAATATTGACCAACTCTGGAAAACATTAAGGACACTCTGTATTTTGTAGTATAAAGTGTTAAATCAATATCTTATTCTTTACGCAAAAACAAATACGCATACCTTCTTAGTGTGCAAATTTGCTTCCATCTTAAAGGGTAAACTGTGTCTAACAAACAGTTGTCTCAAAGTAAACGTCTTTGTGATTTATTACTGGTAAGTGTCTGATTTGTATTCCATTTATATGCCCATATATACAGGGTTTGGTAACAAGGAGCCCCTGCTCTTGCCAAACACTAGGAACACTGGGTGCAGCTGGTAAAGTCGACTGTGGTTGCAGTAAAGCAGGAAATCCACCAGGGGGAGCTGTAAGGCATCTCAGAAAAGCACACTGGAAGGCCTAGGAGGGAAGGAGGGGCAGCTACCCTGGAAGCCAGGACTGAGAGACACTTGATCCTTGCTGTGGTTCAAATCAGGTTCAAGTTTGTCTGTGCCTGACATGCTTACAGACTGGTCTCGGTTCGTTTTGATCCACCGCAATGCAGGTGACCTGTCCAATGCTGACTTCCTGTGACAATGTTTACTACCACATGAGGCCTAGGCCAGCTCCAAGGGTTTCAAGGTCTACCCTGTTCTTTCTCCTAAACAGCCAAGAAGCCATCTTGAGGTGTCATATTTTTCTTTTCTGAGACAGTCTTATATAGACCAGGCTAGCCTCAAATGTAGCCGAGGATGACCTTGAACTTCTGATCTTCCTGCCTCTACCGTCCAAGTTTTATGTCAAGTTGATACAAGCTAAAATCATCTGAGAGGGGGGAACCCCAATTGAGAAAATGCCTCCGTAAGATCAGACTGAAAACAAATTTATAGGGCATTTTCTTAATTATTGATTGATGAGAAAGGGACCAGCCCACTGTGAGTGGAAGCCAGTAAGCAGCACCCTCCATGGCCTCTGCATCAGCTCCTGCCTCCAGGTTCCCGTTTGGGTTCCTGCCCTGACTTCCTTCAACGATGGGGTATGATGTGGAGGTGTGAGCCCATTAACTTTTCCTTCTCAACGTGCTTTGCTCATGGTGTTTATCACAGCACTAGTAACCCTAACTAGGACAGTGCCCATACCTGTCTCCCTGGCCTTCGATGTAAACTTACACCCTGTGAGGCATGTGGGCCAACCCCTGAACTGCTCTCTGCCATTCAGCTGGTTTGGCCTGGCTTCAGGCCTGGTCCGCCCTTGGTAACCTCTCTTCTAGCTATGCTGCGCTGTCAATGAGAGGCTGCATGGAACAGCTGTGTTGGCTCCTCCACTATCTACCTCACTGAGGGACTGAGCAGTGTGTGTTTCCAGTCACCTGGCTTCTCCTTTGACTCTCTGGGGGTCTGTGTCAAGATAACAGGAAGTATGAGACTGAGATAGACCTCCACAGGGATGATAGGGGCAAAGATGGTCATTACCTTCTTCCTTCCCCACTCCCTGGAGGGAACTTATGATCCCCTTGCCTCAGCCTATCTTCTGGTATTACAGGCTGTTCCACAAGCCCAGACATCTGTGCTCTTGAGGCATGGTGGGCTTTGTATGATTCGTTTGCTTGCTTGCTTGCTTGTGGTATGACAGACTGGCCTCAAACTCCCCATGTAACCAAGGATGGCCTTACCTCCTGACTCTACTCCCCAGTATTGGGAGTGCAAGTGTGCATCCCACATACCTACCTTCTCTGAGATTATTTTTAATTTCTTGTGAGATAATTCATCTATCTTTATGATCTGGTTGGAGGTTCATTTATTGTTTTGACTGGGCTATACTTCCCTCTCCACATTTTAGTTTTAGGGGTGTGTGTGTGTGTGTGTGTGTGTGTGTGTGTGTGTGTGTGTTCACTTTCATGAACAGCCACCTCTCTGTCTTCATAGACTGGCTTTATATGGAGAAACCCCTTACCAACAAGCTCACTAGTGATTCTGTGGCTTCACAACACATTTCTGGAGATGTTTCTTTGCCTGAACGTGTGCACACAGCCTCCTCATTGGAGGAGTGGCGTGCTCCCTGCAGCACTTGCTCACCTGCAGCTCTGCAGCGCAGCAGGTGGTCTGACATGAATCTCACTTCATAAGAGGTCAACTCATTCTCATCAACCCCTCAGGATCCAGAACTTGCCAGGTGAGACCGAGAGCAGCTAGCTGCCTGGACATTTGCCCAAAGCGGAAATGATGAATATGCATCTGCTTTCTTTTTCCCCCTCCCATAGGCTGAGTCCTAGGGGTGGGTCTTTGCCATCCCCAGCAAGCAAAGGCCACCAAGTAGAACTTTCAGAGAGAGCGGCTAGAGCTATTTTCATTTATGTGCGCTTGTCTTTGACTTTGGCTTACAGCTCAGCTCCTGAGGATCTGTGGAAGGGGTGAGCTGAAGTCCCTGAGTTTAATTGCTACAGAAAGTGATCAACACAACCAAAGCCTAAGGTTGGGCTGAAATAAGTGGGGGATTGTGGCACCCTGGGGCCCTTCCCCAGTGTGGCCACTAGGGGGCGCTGTGGGACTTTCTCTTAGCCAGTAACCCCAGAAGTGGTACCCAGATGGTAGGAGAGCCAGAGGGTTTAGGTTCTTGTTTTTCAAATATCCTCATTAAAATCATACATAAAGCCCTCCATTTCAGAGAAAATATACATGTGAGAAATGTCTTAGTTAAGGTTTCTATTGCTGCAACAAAACACCTTGACCAAAAAGCAAGCTGGGGAGGAAAGGGTTTATTGGGCTTATACTTCCGCAGGACTGTTTGTCATTGAAGGAAGTCAGGACAGGAACTCAAACAGCAGGAACTTAGAGGCAGGAGTTGAGCTGCTTACTGGCTTGCTTCCCACGGCTTGCCCACAGGCTTCTTATAGAACCCAGAACCACCAGCCCCAGGACAGCACCACTCACAATGGGCTGGATCCTCCCCCACTGACCACTAATTGAAGAAATGCCTTACAGCTGGATCTCATGGAGGCATTTGATCAACTGGGGTTCCCTCCTCTCTGATAACTGTAACTTGTATCAGGTTGACACACAAAACCAGCCAGTACTGGATAGCTTGGGGTAAAGGGGAGGAAGCAACAGAGGGGGTGGATCTGTCCTTCTGTGCTTTGGCTGAGGCACCTCCTTGCACACACACACTATCACTCCATCACACCATGGCCTTGGCACTGGGCTAGGAGGGAAGCAGCAGGCACACTTAAGGTCAGGGAGCAGACTGTGTGTACTATAATGTTGGGGGTTGGGGCAAAGGCTTTAGAAGAGTGTGTGAAGCTCATTCCCCTGCAAGGAAACATAGCCTGGCTGCAAGTCTTGCACTTTGAGACACTAATGTCTGTCAGAGTGGCTGATTACACTATCCATCACTACAGTCTTACACTTATCAACGATACACAGGAATGTGGAGGAAATGTGTGTATACATGCACAAATATTAATGTGGTATTAATTAAGGTTAGTGTTGGCCATGGAATTCAAATTACTTTTATTGTCAACATAGTTTGGCAGCCAGGCATAGTGGTAGGTACCTGTAATCCATCCCAGAACTTGGGAGGTAGGAGCAGGGGGATTGCTGCAAGTCTAGGCCTAGCTGAGCTATGCAATGAGTGTGAAGCTGTCTAGGTATATAGTGATCTCCTGTCTCAATTCCCTTCCCTCCAAGTTTTCCTGCCTCTGAATTTGTCTCCTCTGTGTGTTGAATTTATTAAATAAAAATTAATCCAACAATACTTTGCTTCCCAAGTGTAGTGGGGGCCACATCCTGGCCAGGAGAATAGGCTCTCTTTTGGCCTCTGTGAGCCCTGTGGCATCCACTTGAAACCAGCTTTCAGCCTGCCTACACTCTAGAACTGTGAGTAGAGCCTGAACTGGGCTCCTAACTCTTCCCCCTGTAAAACCAAGTCATAGCCTTCAGCCCGTGTTCTCCATCACCAAGTTCTGCCACTGAGCACCCCTCCTTAATCTCCCCTGGCATGCTGGGTTGAGAGAAAAGCAACAGAAGATTTTGGGACCCCACCTCAAATCTGTGCTTCTCGTTCTATGAGTCTGAGTACACCCCACCCTCTGGGTTCTGCCTACATTTTCTCTGCAATCTGTTATGTGGAGGGTTCTGTAAGTGGCTTTACCCATCCATAAAGCACAGACTGTCAAGTATCAGTTGAGAGGGTCAGTTGTGAGCTGCCATGAACCATTTTTGCTACACTCCCAGTCTCCCAATCCAAGGAAGACCCCAGAAAAAAAATGCACCCCCAGGAAACTATTCAAGCAACTAAAGATGTTCCTGACACACAAGTGTGGATGCAATTCTGAGCATGTGCATAGCAGCCAGGGACAAATGCCAGGTTCATAATCACACAGACACATATACATACATACATACACACATATGTACATACATGTGCACACACATGAGAAGGCATGGGCTCACATGCAATGCTCATTTGTATATAAAAGCAGAGTTGTATATCCAATCCACCAATTCTAGAGATTTATTTTAGCATGTTCTAAAGGCTGTGTTTGGTTGTCAGGCTCTTAGGATGGTAAAACCACTCACAGAACCTTCCGTATAAACATCTACTCTGCAAAGGGGATGTCAGCAGAATCCAGAGGGTGGTTAGGGCAGGCAAATTCAGGGGTGCCTCCAGTGTACTTGGTGTTTTATATTTTCTAGAACACAGTTACAGGTGGAAGAGCATCTGTCTTCCTGCTCTCCCTTATAATTTACCTGTGTACTCAGGAAAGGCTGTGAATGAAGTCCATGAGAGACCAGTCTCTGGCCTCACAAGCTGCCTAACTGACTTCAGATTCCTATCCTATGATTAGGGTTCTCTGAGGCTTCTGGGATGGTGGTACAGAGTTTTCCTAGTCCAAGGTTCCCAGGGGGCATCATTGAAGGGTCTTTTACCTTCTACCATGGCCCCTGCTATGAAAAGTCTTGGTCACATCCTTGACTTTTAGGCAATTCTTAGAGACAGCAGATTATTAAAAGCATCCAACAAAGGAGTCCAGAGACAACTGGACAACTGAAACTTCTGAAGAAAAGGGATCAGACACCAAAGAAGACAAGACAAGTAACCCAGATGACCCAGCTTCACAGACTGCTTCAATAGCTGTTTCCTCAAAAATCTACACCCAGAACAACTTCAAAAGAGCTAACAAAGGTGGTCCAGCCTCACAGACTGTTCCAGTAAGGACTTACGTAAAGTCCTGAACTTTCCCACCCAAAGTTCAGCTTCTGACTACAAACTTCTCAGGACATTTAAATAGCTGAGCACAAAAAGACTGGACAATAAATGTTACTATTAACTTGCTTAACCATTTTTCCACTTTTATTTGGGCCCCCAAACAGGTTTCCTATATCCCACATCAGCAGGAAGCAATTTTAAGAGAGCAACACCCCATTCCCAGAAGGTGGGGTAGGTGATTGTTTTTGTCATATGTTAGGTTATAGATGTTTGTTGTTATTTAGGGAGATCTACAAGTTGTTAAATAGTCTTGTTAAACATGGTTTAGGAGCTTAGACCCAGAGATTTCTCTTTTTCTTTTCTCTATCCTTCAGTCTCTTCTATGTAGGAGGGGAAAGATTTGAAAAGAAAAAAGGGGGATAAAGACATGATATAGGAATGATAGAGAAAAAGGGGTAAATTATTGAGTTTACTCTTAAATCTTTGTATATTGATACAAAATTAAGGTTAACTCTGTAGAAAAAAATAGCTAATTAAATTATTTAACCAGTATTTATATTATCTTTAGTTGGTCAGCGGTGTTAATCCTTAACCCACCATTATAAATGAATATACACAGACACCGGGTAGATCTTAACAAGCCTAGACCTGGGTTGTACAATCCTAGTCCATCTAAGCTAGCTCATAATTCTATTACCCAAATATGACCCCATATATACATACGTCCCTTTGGACTATTATTCTCCACGCTAAGCTGATGTTCCAGGCCACGTGGAAGGATCTTCTTTAATCTACCCCATGGCATGTCTTCCTTGTTTACTCCTGGCTTCTTCTCTGGCAACCTTCCCAAAATGCTCTGTATCTCTAAAAAGCCAGTGAACCTGCCTACCTCTGTCTTTGCCCAATCTCCAGGCCTCAGCATTTATTTAACCAATAAGAGTCAATTAAGTAACAGACAGCATACAGGACCAATTAACATTTAGAATGCTTAACACCACCTCATCATTTCCCTCCTTTTGTCTAATGAAAAGGATAAAAAGTATATCCATAATGTTTAGCCTATTTCTATCAGGCAATCTTGAAGAAGAAAAAAAAATCATCTATCTTTCTTGGTGTGTCTAAAGTTCTGAACCTAAATAATTTCCATCATATCCTATATTTCTTTTAAATCCTAAGTAACTCAGATTTAATTGAAATTTTATAGTTATTATGTCTTCAATCCCATCAAAGACTTAAGAAGGGATAAAATTATTATTTGAATGAATAGGAAGCACAGAAATGCAGCTTCCAAAAGGAAATATGACAGTTTGCTGCCTAGACAGTCCCAAATATCTCTCAATACCATTGGAGCATCACCTTCAGCCTTCTGGCCAAGTATATCTCACCAACAATATTGTGAAGCAGGAAATAAGGATTTTCCCATTCTGTCTCTGCAGAATCAGGACATCAACTTACCTGCATTTAAGCTCTGGTCCATCTTTGGACTGTATATTGTCTGTTGAGAGAGCAGGGGCATTTTTGTCCAATAGGAATTATCTCCTGATGGGAGATTTCTTTTTGATGCTCATTGTTTTCTTTCAAGACAAATAGGAGCTGTCAGGAGCTGACTGTCTTAAAGTCAAATAATAATATCTTTAAATACCATTTTCTGTACATCTCTGAGGGTTTTGAAGACATCTATTGATTTATAAATCTATCTATCATTGAATAAGCAAATCGTAAAATTTTATCAAAGTTAATCTTATTTTTTATCAATATACAAAATTCTATACCAATGTATCAAAAGATAACTTTATTTTAAGAATAACAACAGTTTTTAAGTTTCAGAGCAGATTCAATAATCTATCTTTACATCTTATCAATTCTATATTATATATCCATATTCCCCCTCTTTTTTCTTTTCAAGCCTTCTCCCCCTATATAAGAGAGAAGGAAGGATAAAGAAAGAGAAAGAAATCCCCGAGCCTAACCTTCTACACCTTGCTTAATAAGACCATATAACAATTTGTAACCATTCCCCCTAAATGACATCTATCATCCACCCCACTTTTTGGGAATGGGATGTCACTCTCTTAAAACTTCTTCCTGCTGAATTGGGATGCAGAAAACCTGTTTAGGGGCCCAAATAAAATGAGAAAAAGAATGATTAAGCAAGTAAATTGTAACATTTGTTGTCCAGTCTCTATGTGCTCAGCAATTTGAATGTTTTGAGCAATTTGTAGTTTGAAGCTGGACTTTGGTAGGAAAGTTCAGTCCTTGAGTCTGGGCCATCTCAGCAAGCTCTTTGAAGTTGTTCTTGATGTAGATTTTGAGGAAAGAGCTATTGAGACAGTCTATGAGGCTGGATCATTTGGGTTACTTGTCTTCTTTGGACTCTGGTCTCATTGTTCTGAAAAATATATAATTTCTCACAAGTAACATATAATTCTGCAATTACCAAAATGCCTTGGATGTACAGGATACACAAATCAATTAAGGAATATTTTCTGTTCTTTGAACAGAGGAAAGACATTTGTAAGTCTCCATTCATGTCATAAAAAGATGGCATGTAATATCTTTCCTAAGGCAAATTGTTTTTTGGACAATGGGAGAAAAACAATTTTTTTATTTTTCAAAAGAAATCTTGGAAATTTGAAACTAAAATTTATCTTTAAGTGTATATAAAACATAATCTTAACTTTCTATCAATATCTATTATAACAAAACAATCTTAAAATTTTAATAATAAAAGAGACAAAGAATAGAGTGAGGAAAAGAAGAAAATCCCTGAATCCAATTCACAACACATAACATATATCCATCCATCCTAGATGACAACAATCACAACACATAACATATATCCATTCATCCTAGATGACAACAAACAATCACAACACATAACACACAACAAAAAACTTCCATCCCATCTCTTGGGAATGGAGTGTAAATATTCTCGGGTACCCTTCAAAAAATGAGATATTGGCCAATTCCTGGGAAACTTAGCTATAGCTTTTGTTGTCCAGTCTCTGTAGGATTGATCATTTTTGGACTACTGCTTTTAAAATTTATTTGTTTTAAATTTGAGCAAGTGGAAGGCATAGAACAACTTTGTAAGTCCATTTTAAGGCATAAACTCTATCCATCCTAGATAAAAGATTGGAATATCATGAACACCATACAGTTAATAAAATACTCTTACCATGTGAAGACATTCATATTTTAGCTAATGGGAGGTTCTCCCTGGTCAGATCTAATCTTTATAAGTTTTGTTGGTAACCACATTTTTTTATGCCCAGTAGACACATAGGCATAACCATGTCCCCATCTTAAAACCATTGTAGGTTTCCACTCTAAAGTTAACATATCCTTATAATATATTGGTTGATTTAATTCCTCAGTTTTTTGTATAACCCAATGTCTCTCAGCTGCAGTGGTATCCTTTTCACCAACATTTAGGAAATTCAAATTAGCAAAGCATTGTGTAAACTATCCCTGGGATTCTTTAATTCCCCCTTTTGTTTAAAAAGCATCTCTTTTAAGGTACGATTAGCTCTTTCTTATATATTTGGTTGTGAGCCTAGCCTTTAACGGCTGAGCCATCTCTCCAGCCCTCGATTAGCTCTTTCTATGATTGCTTGTCCTTTTAGATTGTGTGGTATACCAGTAACATGCTTTATATTATAATATGCAAAGAATTGCTTCATTTTATTAGATACATATGTAGGAGAATTATCAGTCTTAATTTGTGCAGGTACACCCATAAATGCCATTATTTCTAATAAATTTGCAGTAACACAATCAGCCTTTTCAGAACTTAAAGCAGTTGCCCATTGGAACCCTGAGTATGTATCAATGGTATGATGTACGTAGCTTTGTTTTCCAAATTCTGCAAAATGAAAAACATCCATTTGCCAGATTTCATTCTTTTTAGAACCTCTAGGGTTACTACCAGCAGGTAATGGAGTTTGGTTATACAGAGAACACGTAGGACATTTTTAAATTATTTCTGTGGCTTGTTGCCAGGTAATAGAGAATTTTTTTTTCTTTAAACCTGAACTGTTAACATGATGTTTCTGATGAAATTTTGAGGCTTCCAACAACACATTTCCTATGACTAATTGGTCAATCTCTTCATTTCCTTGTGCCAGTGGACCTGGCAAACCTGTATGAGATCGAATATGGGTTATACATAATGAGCTATTTCTACTTCTGATGACCTGTTGTAATTGTATAAATAAAGAAGTTAATTCTGTGTTATCAGGAATAAATTCAGCAGTTTCTATATGCAACACAACTCTTTCTGCATATAGAGAATCAGTAATTATGTTAAGAGACTCTGGAAAATCTAATAACACCATAAGGATTGCATACAATTCTGCTTTTTGAACTGAGGTATATGGACTTTTGATTACCTTTTTGATTTTGTCCATCTTATAACCTGCCATTCCCATCTTGTTAGTATCAGTATAGAAGGTTGGTGATTCAGGAATTGGCATTCCTTTTACAATAAGAGGAAAAATACAATTAGTTTTTTTTTTTGTATATTGTATATGTTTGCTTTTTGGAAATTTGTTATTAATTTCTCCCAAATAATTACTGCAAGCTCTTTGTCAATCTTCATTGATTACCCACAATGACATAATCTCAGCATTAGTAAGAGGCACTACTATTTCAGCCGGGTCCATTCCTGATAATTGACATAGTCTTATTCTATTTTTTATAATTAATTCAGATATCTTTTCTATGTATGTCTTTAATTTTTTACTTTGTTTTTGTGGTAAGAAAATCCATTCCATAATACTATCTTCCCATTGCAAAATAAGCCCTGTAGGAGAATGAGTTGATGGTAAAATGACCAAAATACAATCAAGTTGGGGATCAATTCGATCTATGTATGCATCTTGCAATCTTTGTTCTACCAACATTAATTCCTTTTCTGCCTCAGCAGTTAAACATCTTGGACTGTTTAGATTTGAATCCCCTTGTAATGTTTGAAACAAATTACTTAACTCATAAGTACTTAAACCAAGGGTGGGCCTTAGCCAATTTATATCTCCCATTAATTTTTTTTTTTTTTTGGTTTTTCGAGACAGGGTTTCTCTGTGTAACAGCCCTGGCTGTCCTGGACTTGCTTTGTACACCAGGCTGGCCTCGAACTCACAGAGATCCGCCTGCCTCTGCCTCCCAAGTGCTGGGATTAAAGGCGTGCACCACCACGCCCGGCTCTCCCATTAATTTTTGAAAATCATTAAGAGTTTTCATTGGTCTCTATGGATTTGTACCTTTTGTGATCTTATTGTCTGTTGACTTATTTTATAACCCAAATAGTTGATTGAATCTCCTCTTTGTATTTTTTCAGGAGCAATTTTTAACTCCCATAGTGGTAGAATTCTTTGCATTTCCTTAAATAAGTTCTCTAACATAACTACATCAGAATCAGCCAACAAAATATCATCCATATAATGATAGATAATAGATTGAGGAAACTGCTTACACATTATTTCTAATGGTTTTTGCACAAAATATTGACACAGAGTTAGACTATTCAACATACCCTGTGGAAGCACATTCCAATGATACCTCTTGATTGGTCTACTGTTATTAAGAGTAGGTACAGAGAAAGCAAACCTTTCCCTATCATTCTTATGCAATGAAATTGAGAAAAAGCGGTCTTTTAAATCAATTACTATTAAAGGCCATGACTTTGGTAATAGAGAAGGTAAAGGTATACCAGGCTGCAAAGGACCCATAGGTTGAGTTACTCTATTCACACCTCTTAAATCTGTTACCATTCTCCATTTACCCAATTTCAAGGTATTGTACCTTAAAATTCTTAAAAATGCAATGTGAAGTTCTGGGCCTTTTGATAGCAACTGTCACAAATGGTTTAGGATAGTAATTAAGAAATGCAAAGTCTGGGGCTGGAGAGATGGCTCAGTGGTTAAGAGCACTAGCTTCTCTTCCAAAGACCTCAAGTTCAAATCCCAGCACCCACATGGCAGTTTGCAGCTGCCTGTAATTGCTGTGTGTGGTGGCACATGCCTTTAATCCCAGTACTTGGGAGACAGAGGCAGGAAGATCTCTGTGAGTTCAAGGCCAGCCTGTTCTACAAAGTGAGTCCAGGACAGCCATTACTGTTACACAGAGAAACCCTGTCTCAAAAACAAACAAACAAAAAGATGTAGATTAGAAATGCAAACTAATAGTCATTCAAACTTGTCATTTTGTTAGGTACTAGTTTAGCATATCACATATGTTTTCTAAGTTGATCAGAAATCAAGTTGCTAAGAGACAAACAACATTTGCATATTCAAATATACAGAGATAGATAGATGGTCTTCAAAAACCTCAAGAGATCTGTAGAATATGGCATTCAAAGATGTTTTCTTAATTTAAGATTTTTTGATATTTCGACCTGTCACCTCCCGACAGCACTCCCCCCCCCCACCATTCTACTCCAAGTAGATAATGATCATTGAAGAATCTCCATTTGGAGATGGCTGCATTAGTGGCAAGCTAGCCACTGGGCAAGAGAAAGCCCTTGCTTCAACTATAGACAGAATGTTGTCTGAAAAGGACAAAACTTGGAAGCAGGTAAGTCGACAGCCTAGCTCTGTCAAGACAGTGTGGGCAAGTCCTTCAAAATTCTTGCTTTACAATTAATGTCTGTCAGAGATACTGTGCCAAAGGCTGAAGGTAGATGCTCCAATGTTATAGAGAGTAATTGGGGACTTCCCAGGCAGCCAGTTGTCTGTCATTTCTTAATTTTGGAAGCTGCTTGCTCTGTACTTCCTGTTTATTCAGATATATTTATCTTTCTCAGGTCTCTGATGTGGTTGAAGACTAGATAGTTATAGTCTCACAGTTAAGTTTTAAGTTGTTTAGGAATTAAAAGGATGTTCTAGGTCTAAAAAGATGTTGTTAAGTTGGTAATGCAAGTTAGGATGGAAACTGAGTTAGGCATAGAACTTTAAACTCATCGAGATAGATAATAGAATATTATTATTAGTTGCCAAATACATATGGACTGGACATTGGGAATGTATGTTATACCTCATAATTTTTATAATTGTTCTTATTGTTTTGTATTGTATTAATTGTTATAAGAAAAAGAGCCTTTTTTAACTAAAAGGGGGAGATATTGGGGGGAACAAGAGATACACCTTAAATTAAAAAAAAGAACAAAAAAATGACCCATTAATAAGTAATTCCTTGGAGTAGTTTCAGTAATGTAAAATGTGATTTTTCTAATTGAAATAGAAAGCTAGAAACAGAGTACCCCAAATGACAGAGCTATATAGGACATGGAGTTTCCAGTGGAAGGGTTTAAATATTGGAGGGTGGATCCTCTTGGTGGCAGAGGAGCTCTAAGGAAATTGAAATGGTCCCCTGAGCAACAGCATTGCTGCCTACAGAAGGAGGCTAGAGGGAGCACAAGGTGCCCATTGGTCTCTGTGAGGAACTGTTAATAACAGTCTTTTTTATGACAGTCTGTCTGCCCTCATCAGAGAGCCTGAAGCCTCAAGTTGAGCTAACACCAGAACCCGGAACAGGAAGTCCTTGGAATCTGACTGCTGTTACCATGGTGCCCACAACTACCCCCAGGAAGCCAAAGGCAGGCTTGGCCCAACAAGGCATCTCATCCCATAGGAGAAAGTGGTGAGCCCCAGGTGTCATGAGAGCTCTCAAGATTCAGGCTCAGAACGTGTCCGGCCTCCAGCTCTCCCTTAAGTCAAAGACCAGTGCAATAAGTGTTCCTCCACTCCACACGCAACATCTGTGAATAATCCCTGCCCCATGGGCAGCAGGAATTCAGAATTGTAAGTGAGACTAGTAGCTCACACACAGCAGGGACCAAGGGGTCACCTCATGATAGGAGCTGCTTGCATGTAGCTCCACCAGGGCAGGGAGGCACTTCAGAGGTTCCTGGCTGGGATTTGAAGGAGGAACACAGACAGCTTCCTCACCAGAGGACCTAGGAAGCAACAACGAAAGCTCACCAAGGGCACAGCTCTCAGTGAGACATAAAAAATAAAAATACATTTCAGTGCTGTTGAGATGCCCCTGGGGTTCAAGACCAGCTAGTAAGAGTCTTGAGTAAAAGTAACAGAGGCTAGGCCACTGCCTCTAAACTGAGATGAGACTTCTGTGTGGAGGGCTCTGGCAGAAGCACTTCTTCATGTGCTGACCAGCTGTGCATGAAGTACACATGGATCCCTCTCCTCCCTCCTTAGATGCCTCTGGGCCACACTGAAGACTCAGAGCTTTTATCTAGAATGGTGGACAGTAGGGAAATGTTTCAGCTAGAGAGGTGGAGGTCATTCTGACTTCTGTATGAAATACAGGTCAGAGAAGCAGCTGTGTGTTCTGTGGGGGTGGGACAGACACATGGAAACCCAGACATGAACAAAAATGTGTGTGTGGTGTGGTGTGGTGTGGTGTGGGGTGTATGGTGTGTGGTGTGTGCATGTCTGTGTGAGTGTGTGTGTGTCTATGTGGTATGATGTGTGTGTGTGTGTGGTGTGATGTGTGTGTGTGTGTATATGGTGTATGGTATGATGTATGTGTGTATGTGGTATGATGTTTGTGGTATGATGTGTGTGTGTATATGTGTGTGTGTGTATGGTGTATCGTATGATGTGTGCATGTGGGGTGTGGTGTGTAGTATGATGTGTCTGTGTGGTGTGGTATGGATGTGTATAATGTGTGGTATGATGTGTGTGTGGTATAATATGTGTGTGCGTGTGTGTGCATGCGCACACTCATGTGCTTGAGCAGAACCTTGTGGCGAACTGATAATCCTCATGGGAGCTTCTGAGAAACAGCCCCTGTTGTTCGTATCTTGGTCCCTGTAGCGGATTCCTGGTCTCCCTGGGAGCCCGTGAGTGCCTCGTCCCATCAGTGTCTTTCAGGCAGTCCTGCCCTCTTCTTCCTATAACTGTTTTGTCATACCATTAATCAGATCGATTTCTATCACTTGTAATCAAATTGCCCTAATGGCGTTCAGAACTAGCCGGAGAATGGAAGCATTTGTTGATCTTCTTTCTTAGCCTTTAAGCCAAGGTAGTTAGTTGTAAATCCACTGGGCCCTGGTACAGTGCTGGCTCTACTTGTTTTGGGGGGCTAACCGGTGAAGTCACCCCTTTAGTCTCCTGAGCCAAATAAAGAGTTACATGCTCATGCTACTTGCAGCATTCATTGACCTTTATCCTCTTGACGATGTCAGGAGTCATATCTTACTTGCTCCATTTTTCCGACATGGTAGCATAGATCTATGCACAAATGCACCTTTTAGAACACAGGCCTGGGAATGTGGCCCTAGACTAGAGCTTTTGAGTAGTATGAGGCCCTGCATTCAACCACGGAACCAACAAACCAAAAGCACAGATACCCTCTGGCTTTGCTATATGACCCACGTTTGAGGCTTTCTCATGATTCCTTTTGTGGTAAAATATGGACTCTTTAGGTCAGCCGCCTCTACAATTTTCTGAGATACTTTAGAGATGCATTAAAATGTTCACCTTTTGGTCTTTGACTTCCAGGTTCTTGTCTCCTTCCTCCTGTGTCATCTCCACTATCATTCATGAAAATGTTGAATCTGGTAAGTAGATCTTTTCACAAGAAAGTGGGTGATGGCAGGGCCAGGGAGATGATTGTTGATTCCAAAACCATAACTCTCACCTCAAAGAGGTGAAGGATAGTTTATTCTGGAGCCAAATATAAGTGATCTTGGCTCAGGAACTCAGATTTAGGTTCCTGTGAGTTCCATTTTCTTTTCTTTTTAAAGATTTTATTTATTTATTATGTATACAGTGTTCTATCTGCATGTATGCCTACAGTCCAGAAGAGGGCACCAGATCCCATTATGGATGGTTGTGAGCCACCATGTGGTTGCTGGGAATTGAACTCAGGACCTCTGGAAAAGCAGCCAGTGCTCTTAACCTCTGAGCCATCTCTCCAGCCCGAGTTCTATTTTCTAACATGGTAGCAGCTTCATGACATTTTATACTAACAGAACACAGAAAGTTAGAAACCAATAAATACACTGTACTGTCAACTGAAATTGGTAGGAACATCAGATAGACGAGTCACAGCAACGTGGGGAAATCTCTCCTACAGGTCGGAGTTGTTACCTGATGACATTTTGAGTTTTTAGGTTGTAGATGCATTGCAAAACTGTTTTACCTGATAGTCACAAGGATGTGTCATACTCAGAGGCAAGCAAGGAATGCCTAGTAAAGGGACTGACGATAGCCCAGGGTAAATTGTAATTAGGACCTGCAACACTTCACAGTCTCTGAATTCCTCATCAGTGAATCAGCCTCAAAGAAGTTCTTTCTAGGGAAGCTTTCATTCACATGACTCAGTCAATAAAGTGCTTGCCATGTGAGACTGAGGACTTGAGTTTGATCCTGATGTACCCACAGAAAACCTGAGTGTGGGTGGAGCACCTCAGGACTAGGGGTGTGAAAAGACAGGAGAATCCTGGGGCTTGCTAGGCAGCTATTCTTGCTGAATTGATAAGCTCTGCATTCAGGGAGGACCCCAATTTAAAAACTAAAAGGACAATAAAGGAAGATATCTAATGTTAACCTCTGACCTTACACATGTGCTCATGCACATGTGTATTCACACACATACACACACACACACACACACATACAAACACACACGTGTCAAGGGAAGGCAAGCAGCACAGAGTTACAGTGGGAGTCCCATATTTTCACAAGTGCTCTGGACCTGCAGCCCCACTGAGGGCCTCAGGCTTGACTGGCTGACTGTTGGGAAGGGTGAGGCCAGGCAGCAGTGTTCAGAAACCAGAGAGAAGCCTCACTGTGGAACTGACCCTTGCTCGTGCCTCAGGACCACAACTAAACTCAATCTACAGTGTACCGTCACTTAGTGGGGCAGTGTGCTAAGACGCATCTTCTGAACTTTTTCATTTAATCCTTAATAACTCTGAAAATAAGCTGGTATCATCATGATCAGCATCTTTGTCATTATTGTTGTTACTGCCACTACCATCATCATCAATATCATAGCATCATGACCATCGCTGTCATTGACGTCACTACCATCACTGTTAACACATCACATTAATCACCATCAATATCATCACCATTACCACTTTCACCACCACAACCACCATCAACACCATTACAATAATGAGTGTCATTGTCATCACCGTTATCATTACCACCATCATCACCATCACATATGCCACTTCTGCTATTGCCATCACCATCTCCATTATCACCACAATCATTATTGTCATCTTTGTCACCATTCCCATTGAAGCTAATTCCCATGTGAATGATGCCTGAGGGGCTCAAAGGTTAAGTGACTTGCCCAAAGTTGTCAATCAGTAAGTGACAATAATAGGAATCAAACTCAAATCCCACATCCCGTATTTCCACTATTCTCCTGGTGCCTGGATGCCTTAGGATTCATGACTTCCATTCCCGTGGCTCCCTTGTGGTGAGTTTTTCTTGCTAAGTGTCTGAGTCATCAGTCTGAGAGTTGGACTCCTGGTGTTTTCTTCCATTAAGGAAACTGTATGAATATTCCTAGCAGCACAATTCATAACACCTAGAGGCACAAACAACTCAGATGTCATCAACTGATGAAAGGATAAACAAATTGTGGTATAGCCTCCTACAGAAAACAATTACCCTTTTTGCCTTTGGCAGCTCTTGTTCCAGACCCCAGGTTCTCAAATAAGTACTTCATAGTTTGAACCACAGAACACAGCATCCTTACCTTGAGAAGATGCCCCATGACAGATGCTAGCCAGGTCCTACAATTCGCTAGCAGTTTAAAGTTTACATTGGTTTTCCTTGTGCTGTACAGTCTGGGAAAGATGGCATGTGGGTGGAGCTAAAGGCCTCTCTCCTTTGATCAAGCAGCGCAAGACTTGGCTGGAGCGCCGGATTGTTGGTACAACCAACCGGTGGCGTTTTCCCCAAGAGTCTATCTGCGGGGACCTGCTGGCATTCAACCGGATATGCAATGTTTTGAATATAGATCTTGACGAAGCTCTGAAGAACCCAGACAGGTAGGGAGAATCAAAGGCCCATGACAGGGAATGGCAGCCCCCAGAGGGAGGCGAGATACTCGCTGACCAAACCATGATGACTAGATGCTTTGGGACTGCTACAGACATGTCTGTAAGGAAGTTTACCTGAAGGACCATACATAGGAATGGACATGGTCTGTTGGTGGTGACAAAAGAGCAGCTTTCCCTTTATATCTGAGCTTCGGACCTTCACAGGAGTCTAAATTTGTCATCCAGGGACCAAATGATCTCTTGAAAAAGCTCCATGGCTAAATGTTTGGACATTTCTCATGGATTCCCATTTTTACCCAGCCTATTGTTCCTCTTCCCTCTGTTAGTAAGTA
>CAJQZJ010004755.1:8609768-8685463 GCA_907164525.1 Lophiomys imhausi | reverse complement strand
CCCATTTTTACCCAGCCTATTGTTCCTCTTCCCTCTGTTAGTAAGTAGTCTTAGCCTCAGGCTAGACCATCACTTCTCCAAGTTGTGAGTTCTGCCTGTCCAGAGGGCACAAGCAATGGATCTTATTGTGGAAGGACCCCTTCACTTTCTGGTGCTTTTGCCCTGGCTTGATGCCGTTAATCTCTGGACCCGTTGTACCCGTCTCATGAGTTCATGGTTAAGTTCAGTTAAGCAGAGGCTGCCTCCTGGAGCAGTATCTGGCATGGAAGATCCGCTGGTTCCATGCCTGCTGAGTGACTGGCCAAATGTGACCATAAGTAAGTGGCTAAACCTCACTGAGCCTAACATTGCTGCTCTGTGAAATGGTAATGATGGGAAGCCAATGGATGATTAAATCTGTTGTGTTATATCAGGCTGCGTATTAGAAATGCTTAGTATTATTCTAACAAATAACAGACTCTGAATAAACTGAGCAATTATCTTGGAGTCTGCCATGGTATGGGGAAAATGGATTTTCTTTCATGAGCACAGAATCGTAATTCTGTCTTTGTGGTAGGAATCTCTTCCTGGGACTGAGTAACTCTTGGAAAGCACTGTAAAGGTTCTGTTTATTTTTCTGTGTATTTATTTTTATATTGATAGACATCATTTAGGTAATAAAGGATGTATTCTTAGTGACACTATGTGCCTTTAGACACCAGGAAACTTTCTGATGTCATGTTCCAAGGCCAGTGTGTGTGGGCGTGTCTAGAATTTGTACTGTACAGCATACATGTGTCTCTCAAAGCATACACAGTTTCCCCAACCCTTCCCCATCAGTAAAGTCCTGGCCCTGCCTCTTGTGTTGTAATTGTGACTTCTTCCAAATGGGTCATTGTCAACTTTGTCAGAAGCCAGATCAAAATGTAGTAAACACATCCCATCAAGGGTCTCTCAACTCCAAGCCCCCAGTTATTTTGGGTCTGTAACTGTACCACAGGTCAGTGCCTTGGGTGTCCTCCAGCTGGCCAGTTCTGCTTGCTGTGTCTGTGGATTTCCAAGGCATGGGGTACTCTGAGGCTGATCGCTCCTAGACATTGTGTGGGACTCTGCATATGGCTTTGCCTAGAGTACAGAGAGGAATTGGGAGCTGAGAGACAAGGGAGTGCTGGCCCCTTCCACACAGCTGTAGTTTCTTATATGCCAATTTAATATGCTCTCCTATATGATGTTATTCATGAAAAAAACCTTGAACAGACACACCAAATAAAAGTAAGTCAAGCTGTCTTGGGGTTGTTCTGGGATATATAGATATACACTGTCACTTATTCAAAGAGGCAGCATAGGGGAGGTGCTACCCAGTCAAGACTTTAAGGAAATGCCCTCCTACTAAGGATCCAGATATGCTAGAAGATGAGCGCAGGGTCCTTCTGGATCTCAAGTTGGTAACTGGCTGGTGTTTTTGTTTCATCCTGTCTGCAGTTCCAAGTCTGTATCAAGGTTGGGAAGGCCATGCAGAGGTGAATATGTCATCAGGAGAACCCTTGACATTTTATCAGAGTACAGCTCTAGAAGAGAGATATTAGGGAGACAGGACTTGAGTTATAGGGGAAACAAAAGAGCCAACTTCAGCCAAGTGTAGGCTTAACTGTAGGCACCTCAGACTTTCACCCTTCTACTCTGCTCAGGCATGTTTATTTTATAGGGAAAAGCTCTGAGACCAAGAAGCAGGTTCCAAGGTCACGTGGAAGAAAATGGAGGGACTGGGCCCCAGGTCTGTGTAAATCTTCCCAGTTAGTCCAGTTGGAACCCGTGACACCCTAAGTATAAGGCCAACACTCTCATATGTGGCTTGCTGCAAGGAGGCCTATACAACCATGAGAAACTTCTTGAACTCCCTTTTCTCTTTGTCATGGGCCACAACTTGAGGGAGCAAGTAGCAGCCTGTGACAACACTGCCCTCCCTGGTCTCCACCACATCTTCACAGGGCATTTCTCATGTTTATACCATAGACTGGCTCAGATGGTAATAGGGATCTGGGAATGAAGATATGTTTATACCATAGACTGGCTCAGATGGTAATAGGGATATTTTTGAGGCAGGTTGAGCTCATGGACAGTGCCCTGTATTTTCCAGAATCCATCCCTCCCAATTAAGGTGATGGTCTGAACTCTTAACCCTACCCATCCAGCTCTTCTCAGACATGTCGCCCAAATGATTGAGGGAGGATATGAGGGTGGCTGGGTCCAGTCCCTCACTCCTGCTGGGTAAAAACAACTCAGGTTCCCAGTGCCTTCCTGAGGTTGAGTCATTTGCAGCCATCTCTGTCCTGGAAAGGATGGCATGCTGTCATTATTATTCCGGAAATAGGCTCCTGCCCAAACCGCCTCCATGTACCTGGCTCATGAGGGCTTCTGAATCATTGAGAAACAGCATTCCCAAGTGGACATTAGGTTACACAGAACAGATGTGGTCTACAAATGTCTATTGGCTGGTTGGCTTTCTTGGGATGATCATCTTCTAACTGAATATGTGACTCACGTTTTTAGTTTATTTCCACACTCTGCATGGGGCGCACATAGTGTCTGTGAAGACCGTTCTCACTGTTGCTATTCTTACTCATGGGTTCAGGGAACACTGACCGAACACTTTTACAGTGACTTGTGCCAGGACTACAGCAGTGGACAGACATCCAGTCTGTTGTATAGAGGACATGGGAATACACAGGCAACCAGAAGACATTATAAGATGGGACAGTCTTGGGGGTGGCAGTGGGGCTTGGGGTGCCAGCCCAGAGAAAGCAACAATGATGCTCTTCCTAGACAATTAATAAGAGTCCCAGGAAGAGGCAGGAGAGTCCTTGACACAGTTATAGGCCTGTGAGTGTGTGGGGACTGTGGCCAGGAAGCCAGAGAGGGCTGCAGCCAGAGCGGGAGGCACAAGCCTGTAGTGAGGTTGGAGCTTGTAGCTGTGCCAAGGATTCTATGGGGACACAATGGTGGATTCCCAACAGGAGAGACCAGACCATCTCTGTATGTTATGTGGAGTGTGAGTCCAAGGAGAGGATGTGATAGAGGCTAGGAGACTGGCAGTGTTGGGGAGACAAGAAAGTAGCCTGGACCTTTAAAGGTTGATCGATGAAGGCAAGACATGAGAACAGATCGAAAACATCATCCCATCAGATGGAGACAAGTGACCAGATGTGCCAATGCCCAGTTGACTGGCTTAGACCTGAGAGTCCATTTCCTGAAATAGCAACTGGGATAGAACAACAGGGTAGGGTTTGGGGTAGACTATGAGGTTAATTTTCAGATATCCTGAGACTGGCAGTATATAACTGCAACAAATATCTTAGAAAAGATCACTCTGTGCTTTTCTCCAGCAGATATATATTGAGTACCTACTATATACCATTGTTCTAAAGACTTTCCAAAGGAAATGCCATTCCACAGGTAGGGGTAGTCTAGAATACCTCCTTGGTAAGTCTTGTTCACCAGGAGACACAGGGACCAGTGTTTTGGGTCAGTCACATTGAGAGTTGAGAAAACTCTCACAAAGAGAGAGAGATGTGGTGAGGTGATGTTTTGGGGGTAGATGCCCTAAGGATAGATGATATAGGAATACTATAATGATGTTAGTTGTGGGGAGGGGTGCTGTCAGGAAATTGTAGAGACAAATGCTGTGAGGACAGATGATTTAGTAAAGTATACAGTAGGATGGGGTTGTGGCTCAGTTTCTAAACCCTGCCATGAAACACTATCATAAAATTGGTGAATAACAGCAATTATATTAGGAAGAAGAAACAGCTACCTCAGGTCATATAGCTAAACTGTGGTAAAGCCAAAAATATCTAGATGGAGCTATGTGGCCATCCAGGTCCTGTCTGGTGCAGAAATTTAAGGTTTGGGGCCATTGTCCTTCTTTCGCCAACTCTTGGCTCATTATTGAGTTAAGACATATGGGAGCCCGTCACCTGTCACACCTCTCATAACTGTTATAGTTAGCAAAAATGACTTAATATTAACTGCTGGGTCTTCTGTTTGTGTTTTCCCTCAAGATTATGTATTTCAAAATTCCAAAACTTTTTCTCTGAGAACGTCAAGAACGGTGGAATCCAAAGTGGGGAAGCAGGTAAGTTGTCACCAGTGTATTCAACCATAACTTTTCTGACTTCATGGCCTCCTGTGGTTCCTATGGAAGGGAGCCAGTCTTAGGAAGATCTCTATCCTTCCTGTGAACCCCGCTTCTTTCGCATCACAGTGTCTAACATGAAACAGATGCCGGTAAACATCCTCCTATGTGTGATGAGTAACAGCTCCACATGCACATATTCATGTGACAATGGGTACAATGAAGACAAACACATTGATGTCATTGAGTGGCCTTTAGAGAAGTTTAAACACAGCATTCAGGCGCATGGCAGCTGGGGTTCTTATCCCTTTGGGATTTAGCCAGTCATGACTGATATTCTTTTAGGGCAGCCTGACAGTTGCCCTAAAAGATTTTTCTGGAATAGGAGCATAAATCAGAATAGGAAAAAGGTCCATTGAGCCAGGCAAGGAAACTGGGAAGATAACTGTGGTGTCTTTTTTTTTTTTCCTTCTACCTTTTTGTTATGCTGGAGACTGAACCTGGGACCTCATGTATGCCAGGAAGGCATGCACTCTACACTGAGCCTCTTAAAGGAGCTGGTTGGGGTTAAACCCCACTGAATGGTTGCCTGAGGTCAGACAAAGTCTATTTTCCCAGGGAAAGCAAATATTTTCTTCTCAGCTGCCAACTCTAACGAACTTAGAGAAACAATCTTTTAGTGAGGAGAAAGAATATTGGGATTGATTAATGATGTCTGCCATGTAATGACCATCTTCAAAGTTGAGATTGATGTCCAGAGAGGGAGAATGCTGGATCTCTAATTCCGTTACTTTCTGTAATCACCCACATATATGGAACTTTTTTTTTCCCTAACCAAGCATAAACAAAGTGCCTGGGGTCATCCAAGATTTAAGATTTAAACTGAAAACTCAGTTTCCTAACATCAACATGAAATAATATCTTAAGTTGGTGAATGACAGTATCAGGAAGAAGAGACAGGGACCTTCAAGTCACACAGTCAAACTTTCTTGCCAAGAAACAGCAAGTGGCCTTCTAGATGGTGTCTGGTTTGGAACAGCTGTCCCTTTCAACAGCCCCTCCCCATCTCTGTGCTAGCAGTAAGAAAAGAGTCATGCAGAGTCCTCTCATCCACACCCCTCACCCACACCTTGGCCTCGAATCCTTTCATCATTCACCTGCCCTCCTATTAAGGTCTCTTCTTAATCACCTGTGACAGATACAGGTCAGACTGCCCCACATAAAGCATCCCATGGTTTGCAAAGGGCCTTCATTACAGTGCCATCTTCCTTCAATATAAAGCTCCTCAAGAGAGTCTACCCAAGAGAGTCCCTAAGTCCTTCTGAGCCATTTCCAAGCCCCTGAGTTAGATAGCAGCTCACATGTCTTGGAAATCTACAACTTTGTCAGTGGCACTAGGAATGCTGATTGCCATAACATTGGTCATGTAGCCCCCCTCAAAGCCAGCAAGCACTTGGCCCCACACTATACTAAGACCTTGGGAACCCACTTGTCCCCATTGTCTGCTGAATAACTATAGCCATTGCAGGGAGATTATGTATCGTCAAGCAGCAGTGTTCTTCAACTGAGACTCAACACTGTTTTCTCTCCTCAGATGTGATTCTTCAATCCCTTGGCTTTAAGTGGGAACTCCATCACCCTCAGATTTTTCAGTCTGAGACCTTGGCCAAGCTTTACTTGACAGCCCTGCTACAGAACACAAAAAACCCTCTGAGGGATCTGAACAAGATTCTGAAAGGTACTCTCCCAGGGGACCTGGGACTGGAGCTGCAGACCCCTTCAGGATTCAGAGAATCTGGATTGGCACATGGTCAACTCCCTTAGTGATAAATCCTGCTCTGCCATGTGAACCCAGCATGTGTTGAGCCATGAAGTGGGACGACAGTTCTTGTTGTATGACTTTGGAGCCTAGAGGAGGTGACAGGTATGGGGTTCCAGAACAGTACCTGGCACTCAAGACAGTGTGGCTCCATTTTTGTCTTTGTAAATCAACGTGTCTTATCTAGCCACATAAGACATAGATTGTACCTACTTAGAGTAGACAAAATGGGCTATATTGAATCTCCTGAAGAACTTTTTGGAAGGAAAGCATAGCTCGGGAATCTGTCACCTGTTTCCCTGTTCATGCTGATTAGAGGTTTACACATGTGTTTTTTCTTCTGTTCCCTTCCCTTCCCTTCCCTTCTGTTCTATTTTCCTTTTCTTCTCAACTTATCTCCTTCCAGAAAGAATTTAGATCACATCTTTTATTCTCTCCTCTTTACATCCTAACCACGTTGGGCCTCCTCTTTCCTAATCCATATGTCTTCTCCAGTTACAGCACCAACTTCTTCAGGCGGCAGCCTGGCCGCACCCCATACTGATTCATGCGCAGGTGACTTGGAAAACCCACAGTCCCCAAAGCCAGCCAACATGCTGGTCAGAGCGGCATTACATCTGGTCATGGAAGCAATGCCTTATTGTTCCGGAGCCAGCCAGGCAGCCAGAGCCCCCAGTCACTGCCCCTCCCTGAGCCTGGAGTGCACTCTCCTACCTGCTAGCTTGCCACCTGGCTAAACAACATCTGACATGGAGCCAGATATGTGAGCTGCTGTGACTCCCCACATAAGTATGGCAGCCTGAGCCTTTCTTGTGATATCTTTGCCCCATGTCCTCTAGAACAGGGCTGCACACCTCCATCTTCCCAGAGCTCATGTTAGACCATGGACAGAGCCATGGATGGAAGCTCTGGTGATGTAGAAAGGGTGTACATTGGAAAGTAAGAGAGCCTGCAGTAGGAGAGAGGAGCAGTATTCATATCGTCTTTAATGGGTCTAGAATGGTGTCACTAAAAGGAAAAGACCAGGTCTTGCCCCTCTAATCCAAGACCCCCACTAGTGACAAGGCCTAGCTAAAGATATTGGAGAGCTGCATGAGAACTCCTGTGTCCTTGACTGTCACCGCTTACACACTGATAAGTGCGGGGACATACATTTACAGGGTGTCCCATGGAACAGTCGTCACTACCCTCTCTATGCCTTCAGAAACAAGCAGAGCCTCGGTGCCAAGGGTGCACACTGATCTCACCATCATTGCTTGGGTCTTGTTGGGAACGTCTGGGTGCTGTCCAGAGTTGGCATGGACAAGGCTGGAGAGCTGAGCTCTGTAGGTTCTGGAGGCTTCGCATGGCTGCTCATCTTCTTCCCACCTCACATTGACAGGCAGCTGAACTAGGAGCTGGTGTTTATTGTCTAGGATGAAACCCAAAGGAAAAGCCTCTTCTACTTAGCAACACTCCACCCACCTTGCTCTCCAAAGACCTCAGGAGTATAGCTAGTTTTCTGTCTGTCTGGGTGCTGGTGGTCTAACCTGGAGGGAAGTTTGAGTCCGTGTGTCTGTCTTTCTGTGGCCTAGCTGATTACTGTTCTTTCCTTCAACAAACACTGGATGGTCTGCTTATACCTGGCATCTAGGGGGATAGAAAAACACCCTAAAATGATGATGAAATATGGTAGGTAGTGTGATCCATTATAATACTAGCCACCCTCTCCTGTGTGCCTACTGTGTGTGAGGCGTGTTTGCATGTAGTGTCTTTTAGTTATTACAGTAGGGCACACAGAAGTCCATGCAATCAGGCCAAGCGGAAGGTGACCCAGAGCTAAGTAAGACCTGGCACTTATATGGGTACAGAGGTAGGCAAAGATAGCACTTAGTGGGTGCTTCATAGATATTTGCCGAAGGGGGTCTGAGTACAGATAAACATCAGAGGATTGTGAGGGGTGTGCTGAGGAAAGGGAACTTTCACCAGCTCATTTCCCTGCAACATGACTTCCTCTTTGCATTCCATCTCCTACACCTTGAGCTCTGTCCAATTTTGTCAGATTCAGAGCTGATATTGACTTAGGGCCAGTGTGTGAAAGATCACGGCACATCATGGAGATGGGATGGCTAGTGAGCCATCAGTGTGGCTGCCCAGGAAGTGTAATAGCAGACCTGTGGTGTAGTAGCTGGCTGTGGTAAGTTAGACTTTGCAACAGAAACAGGCCATGTAGTTGGGGTGACGGTGCTATCTGCCATAAGGGGTCAGCCAGGGAAGGCCTCTCTGAGAAGGGGACCTGTGTGTAGGCCCCTAGAGAAGGAGAAAGGCAAGGAGGGGTGGGTGCCCACTACTCAGGGAAACAAACCCAGACAGATAATAGGACCTGTCTGAGAGAAGAACAATGGGGAGAAACCGGAGGTCATGAAGTTCCTGGGATCACAGGTGAAGCTCTGGCCTCTGTGCCAAGAAGGGATGATGTTGGAGACTCCCTCCGAGAGTGTCAGTTTAGTGCATGGATTAGCTGGCAGTTAATTGGCCTGTCTCATCCCTTCTCCCAGAATACTTCAGTGGCAGGGATTCTCAATTTGAAAACCCATGGGGCAAAGTAACAAGCGCCACTGTTTGGGGCTTGCAAAGTGATTCAGCAGGAGAAGGTGCTCGGCACCCACTCTGACAATTTGAGTTTGATCTCAGGGACTCACATGGTGGAAGGAGAGAACCGATGGCCACAGATCATCTTCTTGCCTCTCTGGATGTGTCACCACCATGTCCCCCAATCAATCAATACAATCAAATCAAAACAACACTTTCAAAAAGAAGAGAGCCACCAGGAGGATGTCTCAGTCCCCTACCCAGCCTTCAGCAGGTGGCCACTGTGTTCCCATTTGCACCTTACTCTGCCCGTGGAGCCCAGGCGCCACAACCAATCACTGAGGCCCACTTGGCCTTCAAACGGCTCACAGCCTAGATGGGGGAAAATGGAAGAGGGACGGAGGGAGGGGCAGAGATCGAGTCATAGTGTACATGTCCAGCGCATGCAGGTTCCACTCACCTGTCTTGGTAATGCTAAGATCATTGGGGGAAGCTGGGAGAGAGTGGCACAGGAACTTCTGGGCCAGCCTGCCACTTCTTGTGAGTCTTAAGCTATTTCAAAATAAATAGTCTCACCTCTAAAATCCACCCACCAAACAATGGAACTGAATACAGGTGACATGTACCACGAGCCAGGCTGTGCACAAGGTGGCAGGGCCTCACTGTCCTTCTCCACCCTGCATTTTCTTCACTAGCTCAGCTGCCTAGGAAGACCAAAGAGAGGTCCGAGGTAAAGAAGATCATCATCTTCTTGAAGATCAATGACCCGGCAGTCACCAGAGTTGGTAATGTAACCCACCTTTGTGTTCTGAGGAAGCCACTGAATGGTCCTTCCAGAGACAAAAATGAACAGCAAAACACAGCAAACAAGTGGTACATGTCCCTCCTCCTCAAGAATACTGAGCAGGGACTGGGGAGATGGCTCAGTCAGCACCGAGACTGCTGCAGGAGTACAAGGACCTGAGTTAAGATCTTCAGAACACAAATAAAAGCCAGATGCATGCACATTTGTAACCCAAAGGCTGAGTGGGGTCACGTAGGCAGACAGAGACAATCCCTGATCACTGGCCAGCCAGATTAGCCAAATCAATGACATCTAGGTTCAGCAAGAGACCCTACCTCAAAAAAATAAAGAAGCCAGTGATTGACAAGACATCTGACATCAATCCCTGACCTTTATATACACACACACAGACACACGTGCACACAAATATGAACATGCACACATGCACACAATGACGAACAGTGTTAGAGAAAGAAGGATCAGGAGAGCTGGGACACTAGGAAAAACAGAGAAAAGCAGATCACTCCTAAAGATCAATGTGGCCACTGGTTAGGGGGACAAGATATGGGAAAGGAAGGAAATGCAGGCTTCTCAGACCTGGGAAAACGGAACTACCTTACCGACTCACACCTGTAGGTACAAGGATATCCAACAGGCCTACCTACCCTTCTTCCCAAACAACACTTGACCTGTTCCCCCATACCCTGTCCCCCTCTCCCCCACTGGCTGTCTTCCAGGAGTAGTGGGAGGTTTCTGCAGAGCGTTCAACCTTTCCCCGGGTTTCCCAATAAGTCATCTGTGTGAACACAGCATGGATGACATGCTGTGTTGACACAGGTCTGTGGTAGGTAGGTCAGGAGCGAATGCCCTGGAGCACAGGTACAGCATGTGGTCCTCAGAGCGCACTGCAACAGCATAGCAATATTGTCTTGGAACACGGTGCATTTGGAGGAGGCCAAGTCCATCTGACCTCTAGTCAGGCAGTCTGGTTCCTAAATCACTAAATTATCCTGGCTCTTCCCAGGAGGGTGTGGCCTTTTCTGGTGTTCTCAGACAGCAAGGGAAACCCATCATTAAACTCCATGTAATGGATCTAGAGAAAAAGTGCACCTGCCTGTACATAATGCTCTTTACAGATTCAAGCAGTTCTGTGGGGCTGTGGATCCCAGATTAGGGGAGACCTAGGGGACATGCTGGCCTTGTGGTTATCTGACACATAGACTCTGAAGGCAGGCTCAAAGGAGGACCTTTATAGGGGAGCTCAGCTTTCCTTGCCTTCATCCTCAGCTTCCCAAGGAAGCTGCGGGTCTAGGTGGTGACCTTCCCAGGTAGGGTCTGGACCCAAGACAGCTCTAATTACCTTTCCTCCATCCTTCCTGGCCACAGGAGTAGTGAGGCTCCTGGGTGGACACACAGAGCCCACACTAATGAATCCCCCTCTGCTGCTGCCTCTCCAGCCTTTGCCCTGGCCCTGAAGAACCTCTACATGAACGAGGTGGAGATGAATGTGGACAATATTCTAGGCGTGCTGGCTTCTGCACACATCCTCCAGTTCAACCACCTATTTCAAAAGTAAGGATGACAGGAGGGACAGGCCAGCCTGGGCACACTGGGTGTATTCTTTGCGGCTCATTTCACGACACATTCCTCCTCCTTGGAGTTCTTTTGTACCAAGTGTGACTTAGAACCCAGAAAGGGACAACACGAAACTCATACTGATGCACTTTTTATGGAGCTCTCATTATTTTTGTTGCATGTCAGCCAAGTGATTCTTGACTCACAGGAGTGAATTACAAGTGGGGAGATCCCACATGGGGAGAGATTGTGCGAGTATGCAAGGTGACTTCCCTCAAACCTGGTTTTCCTATTTTGATTTTACCTGAGTTCATTTGGGAATAAAATACTTTCTCCATTAAGTACACACACACCTAAGCTGGTTTCCTTGCTTCTGAGCCTATCTATCCCCTCACCTCTCACTTCAGATAATTATTCTTGAAAATATCTTTATTGTTGAGAATGTTACATATAGTCACCATAAATCTTTTTGAAGAGGAGGGAAGCCAAGATTAGACCAGTGAGTAGCCCAGATGGCAAAGGCACATGTCACAGCCTGGTGACCTGAATTTGATTCCCAAGATGCACATGGTGGAAGGAGAGAACCAACTCCCTCAGGTTGAACTCTGACCTCCACATGTGCATGGTGCCCTGTGTATTCCCCTCTCACCCATAAAGGAGATTAATGTAATTTAAAAATTGTTTTTACAAATGTGGAGATGAAGATCAGATGTGGCCACACAATATCAGTGCGTACGCTGGAGCAAGGCCTTTTTGGTTGGGCCTGCCCATTTGTCTGACTTCCCAGTAGGTAGGCTCATGGAGGCTGAGAAGGACCAGGAGAATTGAGGACCAGTGTTAAGGCTTCTGCATCCTGAGGTTACCTGGGCCCTGGAACTTATACTCAATGAGACCCTAAGGACACATCTCAGTACCTCTGCCTTGAGCGATGTAGCCCAGTGGGGCTTTGTCACCGGCCCCTAGTTATCAAAGGACATTTTTGCAAACTTCAAAGCAACTGTGAGAGTGAGAGATGAAGGCATTGTTTAATCCTGTGGTAAGCTGCCCATTTACCACGTGCCTCTGTGGTTTGTGTCATAAACTGATCCTCATCCCATACCCACTGCCTGGGATTTGCTGAGGACTAAGAGACACCACCCCCAAAGCCTGGAGATGTCATGTTGGCCATGGTCAGACAGTGTTCTCAGCTCTCTGCAGGGTCTAGTGTTGTATTAGGTCTGGGGACTTTCGTCTCCAGGCGAAAAGAGTTGAGACCCAGGGTGGACCCTTATGCCCATAAAATAAATACACCAAGACCTTTTAGTGTTTCAATGTTTTGGCCTTAGCTGGTCAGACTCTCAACTAGATTACCTAAGTTAACCCAACCACCTAGTCCTAAACCAGCCACATGGCTTGCTGTACCTTCCAAGCTCACAGACACATCTGTCTCCTTTCGTATCTCCTGGCGAAAGAGAGCTTCCTCTGTCTCTTCCCAGAGTTTCTTTCTTCCTCCCAGGAAGTCCCACCTTCCTTTTCTCTCTCTGCCCAGCTAATTGGCTATCAGCAACTTTTATTATCTAATCAGAGAATGCCTCAGATAGGACAGTAACCAGATCTTAGAGCACTGAAGTCAGCATCTGAAAACCATGCATAAGACCTTTCTCCAACAGCCAAGCTTCTTCCCGGAAGCAGCCCTGACAGCAGACAGTGTTCTTGATCTAGTTTTACCTGTGAAGAGCCTGGGACCTGAGAGATCAAAACTTGTTTCAAAATACAGCAGCCAGAACCCCAAACCTGTAGTTACTAACTACGTTATCCCACTTGGCTTGGGTGAGATAGACGTTTTGTCACTTGTTTCTGTGAGGCCCTAACCCCTTCTATGGCCTGGTGGTGGGAGGTTGCTTATTCAGCCTTCATTCACTCTTCTGCTCCTTCCAGATCCATTTCTTGGGCTTCTGTGTGATGCCAAGGAAGCAGAAAGGGACAGACGGGCTGGTGGCTGCACTTGAAAGTCTGTGGCTCAAAAGTCCCCACAACACAGGAAATGAGTCAAGTAGGGAGGAGTGAAGTCAACAGCTCCCAAATGTTGCATTCAGGCTGGGTAGGATTAACTTCCAGTACAATTTGTGCCTGTGATAAGCAAAGATGATTCTCCAAAATCCCCCTTTTGGCATCCTGTGAAGTCCTCTGTGTTGATGCTTCTTAAAGGGTACATGCAGCATGGAAATCCTTTCATAGGATTTGTCTTCCTAGACTATCCTGTTCCTTCTCCAATTTATAAGGATATATACCTTCTGCACCCATTTGGTCCTGAAGACAGGAATGGAGTGGAGTTATGTGGCTGTCTGATTTTCTATGCAATTGTGATGCAATTTGTACAAAGACTTAGGGCAGGGATGATCTGCCTAGCTCCTTAACCTCCTCAAGCCTCAGTGATTTTTAGTTTGGGTTGTAGTTGACAAGGTCATATTGTATAGTCCAGCCTGGCCTTGAACTAGCACTCCTCCAGCCTCAACCTCCTGAGCGCTTGGATTGTAAGGATGTACCACAGCTCTGGACAAGCCTAAGTTTATCTGTATATCCCACCCCAGCCAACAGAAGACACCAGCTGCCCTGGAGAGGGCAGAGATAGGCTTTCTTCTGGGGAATCTGGAAGGAATTCCACTCATTGGTTTTAGAGGGCACATATTCAGATTCAGTGTGACATGTTTCTGAGCCACTAAGGATTCCTGGGGTACCTGAGGATGCCTCAGGCCAGGTGCTCCACCTGGAGCTTCTTACAGGCTTACTGGGGATACAGATGCTCCACAAGCAAAAGACTTCAGGTGTTCAGAGGTCTGGACTGATCTGTAAGACACACTCTAAGTAAGGTTTGGGGGTCTGAGAAAGTCTTCCAGTATGTCCATGTAGCCAGGCTGGTAGCTGTGCATGATGGGAAGAGAGCAGCTGGCGTCAGTCACTTTGCATGGTGTCTTGGAAGCTGGCCTTGACTGCAGGTGATGACGGATGGGAAAGTCAGACTTTCCCTGAGACTCTCCTTACTCCCTCAGTTGTAGCTCAACTGAGCATGCTAATATAATAACTGTGGAAATGCAGCTTGCTCACTTGGATCATTTTTGAGCAGCTGTTTCCCAGGCCCACATATTGGGAGGGTGGCTTTCCTCTGGAAGTGGGCCTCTAGCCACCTTCTATCTCCACCCATCACCGTCACGTCGAATAAGCCTTATATGACTGCTAGAACCCTGTTCCTGGCTTATCCATGGATGAGCCGAGCATAGCAGGTCCTCTGTTCTCTTGCTTCCTCCCCTGCTTTATTCTGAGTGCCAGAACAGGAAGAACTTTGGTTATATCGAGCCAAGCCCATTCAGCTGCTCATGAGCCTGGGCAGACGGAACCTGCCCCAGATTCTTCAGATGACCCCAGTGGGGTTAGTGTTCTAGGTCAGAAGCCAAGGTAGGCCTGCCACATAGCTGAGCCTGTGTTTGAGAAGCTGGTGGTACAATTGGCAGGGGTGTGCCAGTCAAGGTGAAGAGTGTGGTATGTGTGAGCATGCGTGCATGCATACATTCTCACATAGTAGGACAGCAGTGCCCTGGGTCACTCTTTCAGCACTGTAACCTCAGATGAGACCTTGTAGGTTATCTCAGCCAAGGTCCTGGTTCATGAGAAATCACCCCTTCTCTCTCAGGTGTGATATCAGGTCTGCTCAGGTCTGAATCACACACCCTGGAGGTCTTTGAGGGACAGACTGTGTACACACCTGGTGCTGTTGCATAGCTCTTCTCATTGGTGTCTGCACTGGTACCTGGGCTGGGATCACAGCTGAGATCATGGCTGTCTCAGGGTGATTCAGGGTGGCTGGAGCAGAAGAGGAAGGGAAAGGTGAATCAGGAGGTTTAGGGTGAGCCTGGGACATGCAGGACCTCAGAGGTCACGTCAGCAACTTCCTCTAGTTGGTTTAGTTGGCAGAGCAGGAGGGGAAAGATGTATGCCACCAAACCCAAGAACCTGAGTTTGATCCCTAGGGGCCCCCAAGGAGGGAACTGACTCCTACAAGTTCTCCTCTGAATCCCACATGTGGGCCTTGGCGTCCACACACCTCTACATATGTACAAATAAACGTAATCAATAATGCAAGTGTCACTGGCTAGCCTTTAAGTTAATCTCGACTGAGTTTACAAGAACCACACATGACAAAGAGCCCAAATGATGCCCTGAGAGCTCTTTGGTGATGTGAGCATGCCCCATTCTTGAAAGTGAGCTAACATCAGATAAGAAGGTTAAGTCGAAGACCCTTCCGAGATGCCACTTTTCATGTGCCACATCACCCTTCTGTAACTCCCTACTCCCAGCTCACTTTATTTTCATCCTTCCATCTCTCTGCGTAGCATCTCTGTCAGCCTGGCTTTTCCTCTACAATCTGCACACATTCCTGCCACAGACCTTCCCACAGGCTTTTTCTTCTCTAGGAATACTGGCTTCTCTATCCCTTCCCCAGACACTTCTTCGTCCTGCTTTTTCAGATTCTAAATTCCACTCATTTGGTTTCCGATTGCTTTTCAGATTTAAACACAATCAGACCCCCTCTGTTCTGTATTCCCATGGTACCTTATGCTTTAGTTGTTTTTTTTTTTTTTTTTTTAGTCCAAAGGTGTCCAACTTTTTGTCATTGAGACACTATGTCATCTACAAATGTGTTGGACTATGGTTCAGACATGTCTCTCTAACTCCTAACCAATTGTAACAGCATAAGAAGTGTGTACTTAGCAACATGTGTCTTCCCACTGGCCATTAGCTTTGTTCTTTGTACACCAAAGTCCTGGGCCAGTGGCAGGCACACAGTATGTGATTAGTGAATAGAATTTTGATGAGAAATTGGTCAGTGTAAACCAGGCCTAGTTATGAGAAAGAACTGAGATATTCATCAGGAAGTTACTGTTGGAACCCATTTGTGGGCAGAAAGAAAGAGCATTTGAAGCCACACCCAGCAGTGTGGTAGGAAGAAAATGCCTTGGGCAAGAGGGCAGCCAGAGGCCATCTTGGCAAAGCCTGAGTTGTTTGCTTCTCTGACTGCAGGCTACTCCATGATGCTACTCCTGCTAAAGAAGCTGTTCAGTTGCCTTCTGAAGAGTCTGGGCTCCCTCCAGCCTCACCTCCCTTCCTTAGCCCAGAGCTCTTATTACAGGCTTGCTGGTTTTGTTCAAATCCTTAAAATGAGGGCTCCCTTCCCAGTGAGAGGTCTCTGCTGTCATCCTAGAGTTGAACAAAAGTCTCTGCCCCACCCTCACCCCACCCCACCACCTCTGACATCAATGTGGGGTCCTCAGCATCAGCAGCTCTCTCCACAGGTGTGTCAAGATGATGTTGACCAGACTCTCACCAAGCACCATCAAGAACTTCTACTTGGCTGGCTGCAAGATAAGAATGGGTGAATGGGGTATGTGGGCCCTGGGGTGCCAGGGCTTCAAGAGCACCCAGAATGAGCATCATCCACCAGGCCTAACTCCAAAATGTCTACTCAAAAATGCCAACTCAAGAGTAGAAAAACTTAACTTTAGAAAGAAAGAAAGAAAAGAAAAAAATTATTTTTTTTAAAGATGTATGAGCAGCTGGGCAGTGGTGGCACAAGCCTTTAATTTCAGCACTCGGGAGGCAGAGGCAGGTGGATCCCTGTGTTTGAGGCCAGTCTGGTCTATGGAGTGAGCCCCAGGACACTAAGAACTACATAGAGAAAGCCTATCTTGGAAAAACAAAACAAAACAAGACAAGATGCGTGAACAAGAAAACAGCTTGAAGCCGGGCATGGTGGCGCACACCTTTAATCCCAGTACTCGGGAGGCAGAGGCAGGCGGATCTCTGTGAGTTGGAGGACAGCCTGGTCTACAAAACAAGTCCAGGACAGTCAGAGCTATTACACAGAGAAACCCTGTCTTGAAAAACAAACAAACAAACAAACAGAAAAACAAAAGGAAAAAAAACATCTTGAAAAGCCTTAATCTTGGAATTTGAGAGTAGTTACTAGCATGACTTTTCTCACTAAAGCAGCAAAAACCTTCTAGAACATAATGGGGCCATGAGCCTTTGTGTCACCTGGGCCCAGTCAGGGCGTCAGTGTTGGGAACAGCAATGCAATGCAGCTCTGGTTATCAGAGGACAGTGGTTGTGAGCAGGGATGCAAACTGCTCAGGGCACCAACTGCTGATGGCCAGTGCTGAGTCCCTGGCCTTACCTCCCGAAGCTGCTGCTCACTGTGACCAGTGGCACACCATGAGACAGACTTGTTTCAGGACTACAGTTCACACACAGCCAGCGTGTCGCAATGCTACATCTAAGAATACCTCAGTTGTCTGCCAAGAATCACCTGGTTCTCATAGTCACTCCACACTACTAGAAAATCACTCGGCGACATCCTTGCAGTCTGTTGTCATCTCAGCAAGTCTTTAGCCTGGAAAAACCCAAATCCTAAGGCCATGCAAGTTCTACCAAGACCCTCTCAAGATCCCTGATTCTAGGAGGCTTTTTCACATTTCATTCTCTCTTACTCTCTCTTTCTCATTTTTGTTAGCTCTTTATTTTTGATCATATTCACCCTATCCCCCAACTCCTCCCAAATCCTTTTCTTTTCCCTAACCACCAAAGTTATATCCTTTGTCAGTTTGCTTAAAACCCATGGAGTACAGTTTTTGCTGTCCTTACACTTTCCACTAGAGCCTGGTTGACCTACCAGGGGCCACACACTTAAAAAGGCTTTTTCCCAGCAGCTATCAGTGGCCAATAGCTTCTTAGCTAGGGTAGGACTTTGTGCCCACCTCCCCTGCAGTCCCTGTTTTTTAGTTCTTGCTAAAATGTGTGCTGGAACAGCCTCTGAGCTCCGCATGGGTTATTCCTCCTTCCAACCCTCAGACTTGCAGTAGGTCACTGAAGGTAGCCCAGGGCCTTCAACATATGGGCTTCTGCTCAAGGAGCCTGGATAGTAGCTGGACAAGTTACTATGTGTGACCACAGAAGAAAAGCACATTGGAACCTCAATTTCTCCGTTGGTGACACAGGGATAACTGGGAATCAACCTCATAGGGGTGGTTTAAATCAATGGAGTTCAATGTTCAATACTCTAATGGTTGTGAATACCCTCCACCACCCCAACCATCCACACTCCCAACCTCCCTCACACACACACACACACACACACACACACACACACACACACACACACACCACATAAACACACACGCATGCAGGCACACACATATACACCCACGCATGCACGTGCACCTTTATGCCAACCCCAGTGTACTATGTATGAAAATTGGGCACATCTGCATGCAGTGACACTGAAAGCCAGCAGAGGGAGCTAAGAGCCAGGCATGCTTTATCTGATTTGTGTAATTGTCTATTTGCTTCCTCAGTACAAGGAAGAGCAGCTCACAGTTGCCTGTGAGAAGTGGCTGGCAATGAACTTGGTCCCTATAGTGGGGACAGAGCTCCACCTCCGACACATCCCTCAGGATCTGCTGTACAAGGTGCTGAAGTTGCCCAGGTCAGAGCTGGTGTGCTGCCTCCAGGGTGGATATGGGGGGAAGCAGGGGCTGTTGGGGAAAGGAGATGTGCCTGCAGTGGCCAAATCCACACCCCTGTGAACCTGACATGGAGTTCCCAATTCCCTGCTCTCCTGCTCATCCAGGCCTTGGATGAGAGCCAAAACTCTGGGTACTACATGTGGGGGTCAGGAAGAGAGACACCCTTCGTGTTTCTTCTAGGTAAGGTGTTAGCTGTCTCCTCACCTGCCTAGGTCAGAGAAACAAAAGACTATTATTGCTTAAGTCATTAAAAAAAATCCTGACAGCATATTCTTTCATATTAATTATGGAAAATTTGGAAAACAAGGAAAGACAGAAAAAGAAAAGAAAAATCTCTCGCCCCAAACAAGATTTCATCTCTAGTCCTGACTCCTTTGACAAATATTTCTAACCCTGGATATCCAACTGCCTGCTTGGTCTCTCTGTTAAAGCTACATACACCAACTTTCGGCCCGCCCCCCCCCCCCTTGCTGCACACCCCTCTCCTGGCACAATGTCCTCAAAAACATTCGAACCTCGGGAGTCCTCTGGACACTATTTTGACCTCATCTTGAGCATGAGGCCAATTCTATTTCCAAACTGAGCACTCCGCATGCCAGTACCATCCCAAGGCCAAGTCTTCATCTCCTGTCATGGCCCTCGGTAGCAAGACCCTCTAATGAGACACCTCTAGTGTGGATCTTGCTCCTGGCTTTGACCCCTATAAGCATAATCTGGCCCCACCATCTCACGGTCTGATACAGCCCCACAGGGCAGGGGTGGCCATGCTGTACATGCTTCCTCCTGCCCGAAATCCCTGCCTTGTCCTGCAAAGCTTCGTTCGCCTCCTCCTTTCTCCAGCTATGCACAGAGCCATAGCTCTCATACCAATTTCTTACCAAATCAGATTCTTTTACCAATATTTGCATCTCAGAACTGGCCTTCAGCACATATTTTCCTTCATCTCAGACTATTTCCTTCCTTTATACTTCTAGAAATGAAATTGCCCTGATAAAAGGACTGTTTGTTTTTAACTCCTCTTTTTAAAATATTTTATTTGAAAACTTCAAACTTCAGGGAAAACAAGAATAGCGCAAAGAGCGTTGGCTCCTCAGTTTGCAATGGTTTACCTCCGCATAAGCTCAGCACAGCCCAAGTTGGAAATGCATGGGATGCCCTAGGGTGTCCATTGTTCACTGTTGTGATGTCTTGGCTGGCAGGACTGCCATGTCAGGACAGTTGCCCAACATTGTGAGAAAGGACTGCACTGCATTTATCACTCTTTGAGGAAAAGATGAAGATTTGAAGTTAGCTTTCTACTGAGGGTGAGTGGGCTTTACACCATCACCGAGTCAAAAATCTCAATCAATTGTCACTCCCAGGTACACCCTGTGTCCTGAGTCACCCACCTTAGTGCTCTTTCCTGCTTGTTTGTCTCATTATTTGCACACATGTGATTTTATGTGCATGCACACACATGCACACACATGCACACACTTCTCTCTGAACTGGAGTAAACCATGTGCAAGTGCTTTTTCATCCCAAAGGCTATTGGTGATGGTTTCCTAAGAAAGAGAATTTTTAAAAAAATACAATGACAAGGCAGTTATCAACTTCAAGAAGTTTGCTATTGTCATGATACTTGTATATCACTGGCCCAATTCTGACCTCAGTAGCACCTTTTTTTTTTCCTCCCTCTAATTCAAGATTCAGTTTAGGACTACATGTCATTCAGTTGTCAGTCACTTTTACTGGTTCATTTTTATTGTCAACTTGACATAACCTAGAGTCACTTGGGAACAGGGAACCTCAACTGAGGACCTGCCCAGACTGGCCTTTGGTCATGTCTGTGTGAAATGTGGGCCCAGCCCCTGTGGTACCATCCTTAGACAAATGGACCTGGGCTATATAAGAAAGCTGGGCGGTGGTGGCGCACGCCTTTAATCCCAGCACTTGGGAGGCAGAGGCAGGCGGATCTCTGTGAGTTCGAGGCCAGCCTGGTCTACAGAGCGAGTCCAGAACAGCCAGAGATACACAGAGAAACCCTGCCTCGAAAAACCAAAAAAAAAAGAAAGCTCACTGAGCATTAACTAGAGAGAGAGGGGCAGAGAGAGAGGGGGTGGGGAGAGAGGGAGGGAGAGAAAGGAAAGAGAGGGACAGAGAGAGAAGCAGAGAGAGGGGGCAGAGAGAGAGGGAGGGAGAGAGAGGGACAGAGAGAGGGAGGGAGAGAGGGGCAGAAAGAGAGAGGGAGAGAGAGGGGGGCAGAGAAAGAGGGAGAGAGAGAGGGAGAGGGGGCAGAGAGAGGGGGGAAGAGGGGCAGAGAGGGGCAGAGAGAGAGAGGGAGGGCAGAGAGAGAGGGAGGGAGAGGGGGCAGAGAGAGAGAGAGAATGCCAATAAGGAGTATTCTTCCGTGGTTTCTGCTTCAGTTCCTGCTTGAGCTCCTGTCCTCACTTGCCTCACTGATGGCCTGTGACCTGAAATGTCCACTGAAACATGTCTCTGAGTTGCTTCGGTCGGTGTAACATCACAGCAACTGAAAGACAACTAGAACATCAAGTTTCTTCAGGCCCTTTTTAAATAGCTCTTGTTGTCCATGCTTGTTTGTCTCATTATTTGCACACATGTGATTTTATGTGCATGCACACACATGCACACACTTCTTTTTAAAGTGTATGCATGTGTGTGCATGCACATAAAATAGATGTGCATGGATAGTTTCTAAAGACATATTCCCTTTGGGTGAATTTCAAAGGTGGAAATCATAGTCTAGTAAAATTAAAACAACCCAAATTTTTGTCATGTTTATATGGTAGAACGTGTCCTGATTTTAGAAATTCTGTAGAGAGGGCTCCTGAGATGGCTCCATGCTTAAGAGGGCTTTTGGACAGCCATGAGGGCTTGAGTTCAGATTCCAGTGCCCCCATGACAAACTGAGCATGATCTCAAGCATGCCCATAACCCCAGTGCTGGGAGTGGGTGGAGACAGGGGGATTGCTAGAGCTTGCTGACTGCCAGACTAAAAGAAAAACATGAGCCTTGGGTTAAGTCCTCAAAGAGGACTAAGGCATACAGTGATGATAGAAGAGGACAGATGCCCTTCTTTGGCCTCCGTGTGTGTGTGTATGTGTGTGTGTGTGTGTGTGTGTGTGTGTGTGTGTGTGTGCTCTTGAAAGAGTTGCTCCATGCTGGGTCTTAACCTATCCTATTGGTAATTTAGATTTACCAAATGACACCCAATGCCATCACATTAACAGAAGCAGGAGGACAGCAAGGCAAAATTCTGGTATTGAAGGACACCATTATCTAGAAAGACCCCAGAAGGCAGTTCCAGAGCAGCAGGGCACTGGTGGCCCCATCACTCATGCTCTGGTTTGATATGTTTTTCTTCCTTGTGTACCCACCACCCTCCAGCAGAGCAAAGGTCAAGAAATTGAAGAACACGTAAACATGGCGTCCTTAGACATTACATAACACCACCCACCCCTCCCTTGGAAAGGCTGAGCTGTCTGTCCCACAATGGTAACATTTCACTGAAAAAGAGGAAAAAAAAAACATCCTACCACAGCCAGAACATCGGTGATGGCACAGGCCTGACAACATGCTCACCAGGCAGGAAAATAGTTCCAGAGTATTACGTGTCAAATGTCTAGACTTGCCAGCCTGGCAGACATGAGGTGGAAACTGGGTTCTACCCTTCTGGCTGGGTGCACCTGTGCAGACAGGCCAGGGTTTACTGAATAAGGACCTACATCCTTAGCCTGCATACTCTGAACTGGACAAAGACTCAGGCAGCCCAGACTCCCAGCATCCTCGTAGGTTGGTCTCCATCTTCAGTGGCCACTGGCTTCAAGGTAACTGGGAAGGTGAAGTCAACATGGATCCCAGGAGCTCACTGGCCATTCAGCCTAGTTCAATCAGTAAGCACCAGGCCAGTGAGAGGCCCTCTCAGAAAATGAGATAGAGAGAGATTAAGGAAGATTCTTAATGTCAACTTTGAGTCTCTACACACACATGCACATACGTGAAAATGCGCATATGTATGCATACCAAAAAATGTAATCAGGATAGAGGGTCTGCTGTCAGGGCATTTGTTGAGAAAAGTTGACACTACTTCCCACATCTAATCAGGAGGGGACACCTCCTGTGGTAATTGAGCACTTTTCCAGTTCTGTACTGCCTGGTCTCCCTTTCAGTGCCCCCAAGCTGACACTGCAGGAATCACTAACCTCTTAGATCAGAGAGCTGATGAGGAGCTGGGTAGGACCTCTATTGACTCCCAGACCTGCATCCTTTCTCCAACATGGCACCTTCCCCTATTCATCATGGAAGTGAGGCCTCCCAGAAAGAGGTTAACTAGGCCTGGGATACATGTCCTGAGAGGTCGTGTGAGCCCAGAGCAGGAAGCATGGAAACAGACAACCTTGGTGCCAGGGATGGGCCATCCCTGGGCCCCACTCAGCTGACCTGCCAGCCACCCACTGTCACTTGACCCCAGCCTATGAGAAAGACACAAGGAGAAGTAGCCTTTTCTCAGCAGAAACATCTGCCACTGGGCTGTTCAGCATGTCTCTCTGAATGTCCCTTGAATTTGGCCTCATCTTTTTTGGGGGTGGGAATTACTTTTCATTTTGCAAACAATCTAGAGTAAACTATATGCAAATATACACCATTTTCCTGTTCTTCTGGGTCTCTGGGCTTAATTTGTTTTCCTAGAATGTGGTTCTCAGTTCATTTTCCTTGTAGAAGCCATCACCAGGTGATCCTGTTCTCGTAACTTTAGTTTACGAAAACCTCATTCCAAGTTCTGTGTTCCTGGAAGCCAAGCCCCAAGGACTATCCAATTCCCATCTATACAAAAGGGTACAAATAGGGACCTCACAACAGGGGGCTCAGTCCCTCTGTCTCCAAGATCCCCTGCTTCCTATCTGTGACCCAGGAAAGCTCAGAGTCTCAGAAATTCCCTCAACAAAAAGACACAAGTGAGATGGCTTAGAAGATAAAAAGTGTTCGCTGTGCAAGTTTGATGACCCAAGTCCCATCCCCAGAACCCAAGTAAAAAGCTGGATGTGGTAGTGCATGTCTGCAATCCCAGCACTCCTACAGTGAGATGGGCAATGGAGACCTGAAAGTTCAAGGCTGGCTAGCCTGGGGTACATAGTGCATCAGAGACAAGGGAGACTGGCTAGCCTGGGGTACATAGTGCTTCAGAGACAAGGGAGATATTATGTCAACAAGGTGGGAGGTGAGAGATGTGTCTCCAAAGCTGTTCTCTTATCTCCACATACAGGTCAGAACATATGTGCACTTGTACTCACACCATGGAATGCACATCACACACACACACACACACACGCGCACACACACACACACATACATATCTAACATTTTTTCAGAGTAAAGAAAAAATAAAGACAGCCCTGTCATCCTTCTCACTCCTGTCCTGCATTCTGACAGTAATGCTGAACTGTCCCTGTGGGATTTCTGAAGCTGGACCTTCTCTGGCAAGCAAGAAAAATGCCTACCAACTATTGGGCACTTTTAAAACACAGAACAGTCTGAGTGGGTTATCCAGAGGGCTCAAATCCACAGCAACTCAGTGTGCTGGTACTGTCCCCTACAGTTCTCACGTGTGAGATCACAGGAAATGATTAGTCAAAGCTGTGTTTCCCGTCTCTCATGCAGTAGGCCAGCTGGATTTGAGCCTAGGTTAGAATGCCCTCTGAGCCATAACTGTCAGCAGACTCTAGCATACCCAATAAGACCTGTTTCCTTGCCAATGGTCAAGATCAATAAAGGTGCTGATCTAGTTCTGCACTATAAGCATTAAAGATTTGTGTTATGTTTATTTTTTGTGTGAGTGAGTGCATGTGTGTGTGTGTGCATGTGTGCACATGTCCTGGCACATGTGTGGAGGTCAAGGACAACCTGTGGGAATCTGCTCTCTTCTTCTACCATGGGTCCCAGGGACTGAACTCAGGTCGTCAGGCTTGGCCATCAGCACGCTAACCTGCTCAGCCATTTCTCTGGCTGATTTTACTGTAAAAGTTTTATACACAGCACAATACATTTACTGCTCTAAATGAACAGATAGTAACATTTTGACATAAATTAAGAAATAAATTCTCAGGTGGTGGTGGTGCATGCCTTTAATTCCAGCATGTGGGAGGCAGAGGCCTGTAAATCTCTGAGGTTGAGGTTGAGGCCAGCCTGGTCTACAGAGTGAGTTCCAGGGCAGACAGGACCACATAGAGAGAGAGAGAGAGAGAGAGAGAGAGAGAGAATATTAGAAAATATTAACCCAGGAGTAGTGACACACATTTAATCCCAGCACTCAAGGAGGCAGAGGCAGGAGGCAGAGGCAGGTGGATCTCTGTGAGTATGAAGCTAGCGTTGTCCATATAGTAAGCTCGGGGTCAGTCAAAACTACATGTCTATCTCAAACAAAGCAAAACAAACAACAAAAAATAAAATATTACCAACAAAGCCATTCACCTCTCTTCCCCAGTGCTATTCTATTCCTAAAAACAAGGGTCTGGCTGGTAGGAGCTTGTAGGTACCTCTCATCATGTGAGTGAACTCTCTCTGCATATTTGTACATCCACAAATAATGCATTATTTTGTCTTGCAAATCAGCATCCTCACAGTAGCAAGAAGGTACCACAACCAACTCACTGTTTTCAGGCCTGTGCTCCCTCCCAGCCCATGCTGATGCTTTTAACCAGATTTTGTAATTCTAAGTACTGTGCAGGGTTCTATGGAACAAACCCACAACCATCTCTTTTCATTCCTAGTCTAAAGGCCTTTTATATTATTTATTTATTTATTTGCTATGACAAACAGCATAGCAATGGATGTCCTTGTTCATGGCCTGTTCATGGGGGCATGACTTTCTCCATGGCCAGTGTTCAGAAAGGAGGTTCATTGTTTATACACAGCATTGTCCTTGAAAAATGAAATAAGAGGACAGTGTCTTATGCAAGACAACGCTTTTCTCCTAAAGAACAGTTGTCAGTTACATTGCACTACACTGGCCACAAGCAAATGCCAGGAAATATGCACGGTACACGGTAGGAGACTGAGCTCCATCTGCACTGAAGTCCCCAAAGCTCTTGGATTAATTAAAATATGCGTGTGAACGTTACTCATGGTTACTTCCTGCCATGTCTAGCCTTTTCACACTGAGACAGCATTGTCATCTATGATGTTCAAGTTCAAGGACTGTGCAACGATGTCACAAAAAATAATCTCACAAAGCTTTCAATACATTAATAATTTTATGCTGGGCTACATCTATCACTCTCCTGGGACCCATGCAGCACACAGGCTGCAGGTTGGATAGACCTGGAGATGCTTCCAGAGACACACTGTCCTCAGAGCAGAGATGCCAACTTCAGCAAATGCCTTTATAAAAGCCAGGCCCTTAGTGATGGGACCGTGACCGTCCCTCTCCTCCTTGGCAACATCTCAAAAGACTTTCTAGATGTGAGGGCTGCACCTGCTCTAGAAGTCACACTGTAGCTTTTTGTCTTTTTCTGCAACTTTGTGGGTTCTTCGTGGGACCTTTTTTTAATTGTCTCCTAATATCTTCTCTGGCCCAACTGCCTTCTCTCTGATGGACCCTACTCGATCTACCTTCTCTTCTCTATCCCTACTCAATCTTCTTTCTTCCTGCACCAAATGTCTTCTCTAACCTTACTCAATCTTCTTTTCTGCACCTATTCTCTAACCCTACTCCACTGCCCCTTGGACTCTACTCCAATCCTACTCAATCTCTCTCAGCCTCTGTTGGCTTTTTAAAAAATTTTATTTATTTATTTTTATTTTATGTACATTGGTGTTTTGACTACATGTGTTTCATCAGATTGTTTGGAACAGGAGTTACAGACAGCTGTGAGCTGCCATGTGGGTGCTGGGATTTGAACCCAGGTCCTCTGGAAGAGCATTCAGTGCTCTTAACTGCTGAGCCATCTCTTCACCCCTCTCTGCTGGCTTTTTATATCCTCTCCTGTTCCCAGAAATCCAAGAGGCAACTGACACTAAAGGTCATAGGGTCAAGCAGTTCTAGTGGCTAAGAATTCCCAAAGGGCCAGTTGTCTAGCAACTGGAGATCCTTTAAAGGGCCAGGCACACAAAATAATCACACTACACCACACGGCTTCCCCCACCCAGTTGACTAAAGGCTCTATGGCAGTGCTTCTCAACCTGTGGGTCACAACCTCTTTCGGGGGGGGTGGGGGGGTGGGGGAAGCACATATCAGATATCAGGTATATATGTAATGTCTCCTAAGAGTAGCAAATTTACAGTTAGGAAGCAGATAAAAATAATAATTTCAGAGTTTGGGATCACCTCAACATGAGGAACTGTATTAAAAGGTCACAACACATTAGAAAGGTTGAGAACCACTGCTCTATGGGGACAGGGCATCTGCCTCTTTGTGGCCCAGACAGTGACCAACGTGGTTCTGTCTGGCCATACTCAAGACAGTGCATGTGTAGGTGGCCTGGAAACAAATAAGAGGGGGGAAGCAATTATGCCATGTCCAGAAATAGCATGAGAGGTGGGAGGGCTGCATTTGCATTGCTCTTTGGAGACATGATCTAGCTTGGTTTTCACCTACAGTGACCCCCTGGAGTGGGGAATGGCAAGGCTATGACATATTTCATAACCAGGTGCTGTCCCCAGGGTCAGACGTCAGAAATATCAGTGGACTTCACAAGTGCTGAAACAGTTCCTGTGACAATCAAGTCAACAGAAACTGTCAGAAGGGCCCTAAAGAGTGTCTTAAAGAGCGTTGGGGTGGATTTGGGCATGGAGGGGGGTTGAGAGAGAGAGGGGGTCTTACTATGTTGCTCTAGCTGTCCTGAAACTTGCTATGTAGGACAGGCTTGCCTCAAAGTCACAGAGGTCTGTCATCCTCTGTGTCACCACACCAGGTGGCAGAGTGTGTTCTTGAGGAGATACCTCTTGCTGCTGTGACCACAGCTTGGGATCTGGGAGCCAGGAACCATCTCTGCCACTTTGAGGAAGACCTGCCCTTCCTGAGCACATTGCCATGTGCCAGGCACTGTCCTAAGCACTTTATCTGTGTGTGCTCAACACAGTAATGGCCCCCAAGATGCTCACATAATTTCTAGAACCTTCAACTATGTCAAATACATGGTAAAGGAGAATTGTTGTTGCAGGTAGAATGAAGGCTACCCTAGTGTGTGGGGTCACCCAGAGTATCACAGGAAGGACCATTCCATGTGCAGAAGAATCAGAGACAGAGGGCATCCTAAGATGCTGCATTGCTGGCTCAGCCAAAGAAAAGGCCAAAAGCCAAGGAATAATAGGTTCTTGACATGGGATTGAGCCCAGAATTTTTTTGGGGGGTAGTTGTCCTGGACTCACTCTGTAGACCAGACTGGCCTTGAACTCACAGACACCCACCTGACTCTGCCTCCCGAGTGCTGGGATTAAAGATGTGCGCCACCACCATGCCTGGCAGAGCCCAAAACTATCTGACCCGGGATAAGTTATTCATTTCAGCCTCAAGCCAAGCCAAGGTCCAGTAAGGCCAATGAGAGAGACACTCTGTAAAACTTAGAAGCAAGAAGGGATGACTGACTGAAAAACCCAACTTATCAAGATAAGTATATCAGCATGCAATACGTTAAAATCAAAACTAATGCAAAGAGCCACAGTGAACACTAATTGAAATGTTAAATAAGGCCAGGCGGTGGTGGCGCACGCCTTTAATCCCAGCACTTGGGAGGCAGAGGCAGGCGGATCTTTGTGAGTTCGAGGCCAGCCTGGTCTACAAAGTGAGTCCAGGACAGCCAAGGATACACAGAGAAACCCTGTCTCGAAAAAAAAAACAAAAAAAAAAAAAAAAAAAGAAATGTTAAATAAACGCGAGGCAAGGACCAACTTCAACAGCTACCAAAACAAGGTGCCTCTATCTCAGTTTCATAGGGTTATGCTACGCGGTTACAGTTACAAGCTACAATGTCTTGGGGACACAGAACGTTAGTGAGAGCTCACTAAATGAGAATGTCACTTCCAAAAGTGGCTGAGAGCTCAGGACCCAGCATCTGGTTCCAAGTTCTCCCTCAGAGCTGAGTTGAGTTACCCTGAACAAGTTACTCAGTGTCTCATTGCCTGGGGTCCCTCTCAGTCTCTGGCTGGCTTTGTCTCATCCCCGGACTCTCTTCTACCTTTTCTTTTTCTTACAAACGGTTTCCCCACCTAGTCCTAACACTTCTCCATCTGTCATTTTGACCAGCTTGTTTACCTTCAGTGAGTTCCATCTCCTGAAAACCTTGCTCATATGGGTTTACCTGCAGCTGCACTCCAAGGTTCAAGTGATTCCAACCCACGAGACCATGCTGACATTTTTTAGCAGGTAATCCACCTCAGTGTTGATCGGTAAAATGTGCGTATCTTGGTTTAAGCTGTTTGAATTAACTAATCACTCACTCATTTATTGTATGGGTGTGCATGCTGCCAAATGCACCTGGAGGTCAGAGGACAACTTGCCGAAGTCAGTTCTCTCCTTCCACCAATGTGGCTCCCTGAGATCAAACTCGGATTGTCGGGTTTGGTGTTCAGTGATTTTACTCATTGAGCCATCCCTATATCTGTCTATTTTACTTAAAATATCATGAGGGGGAAAAGGTCAGTAATATACTCTTCATTAGCACCATATGGGACCACAGGGTGACCATGACTACAGAATGCTTCAAGCCACTTAGAAGAGACACTAACACACACTTGTTTAGCTATGAGATAACCGCATGCTTCCAGGAACCGGTGTGCCCAGTAACAGCCACAATACAGAAGGTAATAGTAACTAACCCCTTTGTTCAGGAAAATGACTGGGCTCCACTGACCTTAAAACATCAGGCCAGATGTTTTCATTTTTACTTTTATAGGTAGCATATAAAATTCTGGGTTTTCTGGAAACATAAAGGCATTTGAATTGTGTGCAGAAGCTTCCTAGCATAAGTCTAGTTTTTTATACTCTTTAAACTTAAATGATCTAAAATTAGTATACCTTAACATTCAAATTAAAAAATGACAAATAGAGTGATAATACTGAGATCCCTGTAAGTGTGTCTTACTGGGCACTCCTGAGAATGCTTTTTAGTCGTTACCTCTGTTTACCTGCACAATACTGAAGGGCTCTTGTTCATTTTAATCTCTCCGTGTGTATGTGTGTCTGTGGTGTGTATGGGGGTGGTGCATGGGTGTGGTGTGTGTGCGCAGGTTTATGTGTGAGTTCAGGGATGTGTGTGCCACAGAACACATGAGAAGGTCGACCTTGGGTGCTGCTCTTCACTTTCTACCTTGTTTGAGACAGAGTCTCTTGTTTGCTGCTAGGTGCAATGTTAGCTGGTCTTCAAGCTTCTGAGGATGTTCTTGTCTCTTCCGCCCAGCTCACCACAGGAGCACTGGGTTACAGACACACATGCTACTGTGTCTGGCTTCTCATTGGTTCTAAGAGTCCAAATTCAGGTCCTCATTTTCGCGAGCTGAAGTGTACTCTGGCTCAGTCATAATGGTTTCAAGGCTCTGTTATCTTTGGGTCTGTGTTGACACAGAATATCATGGTGGGTGCAAAGCTGCTCCCTTCATGGTGACCAGAAAGCAAAAAGAGAGACAGGATTAGGGTCCTAATATCCCTTCCAGTAGCACACATTTGAGGCCTCATTTCCTCCCACCAGGCCCAAAACTGAAGGTTTCTTTATCAATAATGACCAAGTCTAGCACGTGCACTTTACGGGGAATATTGAATAGCAAACCATAACACTTCTATATTAATATAGAAAATCACATCCATATCATCCAAGATGGCAGACAAGTGTGGTGACCCTAACCCAAAGACTTTCCCAACTGGCTGTAAAGTGTCTACCCTAGCAAGGAAGAAGCCATGGGCAACCTTGCTTTCATCTCTGGTCCATGTTCCTGTAGGAACAGGAATTGGGGCCTCTTGGCATGATGAGGCATGCTCTTTGCACATAGGAACTTAACAGATAAGTATATCTTCATATATTAATAGCAAATTGACCTCTTTGAACCAAGTTACATCTGTATTGTTTTGAGATATCTCATCCATTCCTGGAACATCTGTGCTCAAAGCCTGCTTTTTTTCTTGTCTTGTTATTTGGGGAAAGCTTTATTTCCTGGCAGAATTGTGTGCTATGCTTTGTGTCTATATAATTTGCTTTGAACCCAAATGTTTTAGCCCCACCTCCCTCTTCTTTTAATATCTCAGAGGCAGTCTTTCCAATGAGTCATGCCGGGAAAATTGCCGCTTGGCTGCAGGTCAGCTTTCGTCTTAGCACAAGGAGATAGGACGTGAATTATCACCTAGTGACTCATTGGGGCTGTGGTTGGGGTGTGAAGAAAATGTGCTAGGAGAGAATTGAAGTGTGGACCCCTCCACCAAGGATGGGCTTCATGGAGCTGGCCCATGGGCCTTTTTCCCGGTGTGTAGTGCATATGGACACTTCTCAGCATGCTGACTCACTTTTGACCCCAAACCTCACCCTTCCATCCACCCAACATTGCCCCAAACCCTGGATCTTTCCATTTGCCTTGGGAATGCTATTCACTGTATTCAAGTCATCTCACTGGCCCAACCTCGGTAGTGGTGATAGCACCAACTCCTGGGGCAGCGCACATATTGATGAAGTCATTTAAAAAGTCAGCAATCTTAAGCCATCTTGTTGGAGTAGTCACTGAGGATCATGTATTATGGGGACCTCCAACGTGAGACTGTCAGAGTGTGGCAACAGCGAGACAAGGTCCATGAATAATAGAGAACAAGGGTTTGCAGCCTACCAGGGAGGAGGCAGAGCTACAGCTGTGGGAGGGGTCTGGCTGGCTCTGCCTCCTAAAGGAGGCTAAGAATAGTAACCAGGCGCAGCAGTCCAATAGCTCCCTCCTCACCTGTTCCAGCCTTGTCCTAAGAAAGTCTAGAAGCAAATGTAGATATTTATGTCTGAGCTATTTCTACTCCATTTTCTTTCCCTCATGGACTTCCACAAAATGTTTCATTCACTCGCCAAATTCTTACTGAATATATATCATGTGCCTGGTACACTGACGGGAGGTTTCTCGGCTCAGCCAGTTGGTTTTGGAGCATTCGTCACTTGTGTTTTTATTGCGAAGTACACCTGGGTAGTACATGCATATACACACTTATACATACACATGCACATGAGCACACGGACAGACAGGCAGACATACTGTGGCACCTTATAGCTGTTTCTTCCCAGCGATTGCTTTAGAAAGGTAAGCAGGCTGTGCAGAATTAATCTTAATGTCTCCTTACAGGAAAGATTATGTAAACAAAGTTGGTACTTTCCTCCACTGGGGGAAAATTTCCCAATCTGTTCCACTTACTGATGAGTTCGGGAAAGCTGCTGTACTCGTTTGCATTTCTGTTGCTGTGATAAAGCACTCACCAAATGCAGCTTGGAGAGAGAAGGGCTGATTTTACCTCACAGATTATAGCCCATCATGGAAGGAAGCAACGCAGAGACCATGGAGGAATGCTGATTACTAGCTCACCCAGTCTGCTTTCTTATACCACCCAGGACCACTTACCTAAGGGTGGCACTGCCCACAGTGTCCTGGGTGCTCCCACATCAACTGTTAATCAAGAAAATGCCTGGCAGATGCGCCTGCAGGCCAGTCTGATGGAGGCAGCTCCTCTGAGAGTACCTCTTCCTAGGTGAGTCTAGTTTGTGTCAAGTTGACAAAAAATAACCAAACAGCTGGTAAAACCCATTAACTTGGGAAGCACCAAAGCAAAAAACTTCAAAGTCTTCCTAAGATATTATTTATTGCTGGACGGTGGTGGCACATGCCTTTAATCCCAGGACTCAGGAGGCAGAGGCAGGGAATCTCTGTGAGTTTAAGGCCAGCCTGGTCTACAGAGTGAGTTCCAGAACAGCCAGGGTTACACAGAGAAACCCAGTCTTGAAAAAACAACAAAAAGCATGATTTTATTTATTTATTTATTATTTATGTGCATGGCTGTTTTGTCTGCATGTATGTAAGTATACCACGTGCTTACAGTGTCCACAGACGAAGGCATGATATCCCTTAGGATTGGAGTTAAAGGAAGTTGTGACCTACCATGTAGGTGCTAAGAAACTCATGCCCTCTGGAAGAACACCCAGGATCCTTAACTGCTGAGCCATCTCTGCAGCCCCTAAAGTATTTTTGGAAACTAAATTGTAGAATATGTACGTGGAAAAGCACATAGAACTTAGGAGAATGTGAATGAATACATCTGAGTGGCCAGACCTAGTGTGAAGCATTAAGCTGTTCTGTCTTAGAACAGCTCCCCAGCTCCTGTGCTGGGGTATGGGTGGGAGTGGCATATTCTGGGCAAGGGTGTAACAGCAAATTTTTATTTATCAAGCATATATTTATTAATACTTAAGAATTACCTGACCAAAGCCGGGCGTTGTGGCGCACGCCTTTAATCCCAGCACTTGGGAGGCAGAGGCAGGTGGATCTCTGTGAGTTCGAGGCCAGCCTGGTCTACAAAGCAAGTCTAGGACAGCCAGGGCTGTTACACAGAGAAACCCTGTCTCGAAAAACCAAAAAAAAAAAAAAAAAAAGAATTACCTGACCATTGCCTACAAAGTCCTAAATCCTAAAACCCGAACCCCAACTCTAAAACCTAATCTATAACACCCTAATATCTACAATACAAACATTTAACACTAACCTAAGGTTTCTCAAAAGGATGTTTTCTTCTGGGCATGGATCCTTATGGATGGCTGGTCTTCATCAAATCTTTCAGCCTTAAAGTCTCTGAATTTCATTTGTCAGATCTTAAGACAGTTTATAGAGTCCAATTACTTACAAGATGAAAAGTTTCTTAGGCTCACCATTCAGATGCTTTAGGCCTGCAAGAGTCTCTCGCTTCAGTGTTGTGTCCAATCCGAAGCCTCTGGGCTCCGAAGGGAGAGAACTCCCCGTCTAGACGCTCCAGAATACCAGGGAGAATCTGTCCCCAGACTTGCAACAGGTCAGTACAAGATGGTAAAATCTCCCGATAAGACTGTGATGAGAGTTTCTCTGCCAGACGAGAAGGATGGCAAGTGAGACAGAGGAAGAGACCTCTGTCCACGTAAATCTTAAAGCTCTTCACCTGTCATAATGAATTGGCAGCATGATTTTCGGCAGAAGCTTTCATGGTCTTCCAAGTCATGCCCCTGGGCAATGTGTCCCTCCGTAGCTTTTCTTGCATAGGGCTGAGGAGCACCTGGAGGCTCGGAAACCACAGGATCTGTTGCCCTGGATCCTGGCAGGTGCCTCAGGGCATGCCCCCACCCAAAGTCCCATGATTGAAAAATGTCATCTGTCCTTGGTAGGTTCCCAAGGACATGGCACATAGGACATAAAAGCGTAAATCTTTTACCTTAAAGTCCAGGCTTTTGCTATTCCAAGATCCCTATGCTATTAAATGCTATCACTAAACCCCACCACACAAGGGTTTTTCAGCACCCAGCTTCCAAGCTCCCTGCCTGGCCCATATCTTCTCTCGCTCTGACTGAAGCTTCTGCCTGTTTCCCTTCAGCAGCATAGCTCTTTGAAGTCTGAATCTTCCTTCTTCTTAGGGCCCCACCCCACCCCATACTTCCAGCTTTCTGCTTCTTCAAATAACTTCTTGGCTTTAAGATTGTGGACTACATGTGTCATGGGTGAATGGAGGAATGGAAGGTTGACAGGAACTAGATCATGCTGGTCAATCTACCCAACACATTTCAAGACAAGTACCAAGGACAGCGAGAGGCACTGTAGGAAAGCAGAGGCAAACAGACAAGTCCCCTCCTTGCTAGAGCTTAGATGGGGAAGCGTGGAGAAACGGTAGGTCAGGTGCAGGTTGGTAGAGGTCTTTGGTCTGCATCCACATCTACCATTTACTCCACAAGGGCTTTGGACCATAAATCTAACCATGGTGCGTGGAGGTGACCACACTCATGTCCCAGCCGTGAGTTGAGGAGACGGACCCACGAAGCCCTTGACAGGAGGAGTTGAGCAGCAGTGGGGCCTTTGGACCAATGTGGAATTTTGTTGTTTACCCCATGTTGGGGTTAGGAGTGAAGAGGCCATTTCCTGCTTCTTTGATCCCATAAGACATCTATGTCTGCACTGAATTACATTTTGATCAAAAAACTGTCTTCTCTCCCTGTTGTGAGCTATTGCCATTGGGGCACCGAAATTATTTTTTTTCCAGACTGCACCTTAACATTTCATATATAGTTTAAACATTTCTCAAGTCAGCAAAATAATTTCTTTTTTTTTAAACATTTATTTATTATGTATACAGTATTTGCTCTACATATATGCCCGGGCACCAGATCTCAATGTAGATGGTTGGGAGCCACCATGTGGTTGCTGGGAATTGAACTCAGGACCTTTGGAAGAACAGCCAGTGCTCTTAACCTCTGAGCCATCTCTCCAGCCCAGCAAAATAATTTCTAAACCTTAAAACTTTTTAAAATTGTGCTCAAATGTACACTACGTACAATTTGCCATTTTCACCGTTTTTCGGTCCACTTCAGTGGCGTTATGAACCTTCACATCCCATAGTCATGCATTAATCGGCAGAACTCTCTTGCCTTCAAAGACTGAAACTTTATGTCCATTAGCATAAGCTGTGACCTTGCTCATGTTGGTTCTCTATAGACTTGACTGATCTAGCTCCCGGCAGGGCAGAGAGCTGTGGTTAGTCATTCCCTTTGGCGTCTGGCCTGTGTCGTGGTGTCTGGGGTGCTATGGTTTGAATCTGAGCCACCTCCCACACAGGCTCATGTTTTAAATACTCGGGCTTCAGTTTGTGGTCTGTGTGTGCGAATGTTTATGTCCACATGTGTGAGTGTGTGTGTACATGTGTGGGAGTGCTGAACCTAGTTTCCCATGTATGCTTGGCATGCCCTGGGACACAGTGCTGCAGCCTCAACCCTTTTATTAATTTTTAATTTTGAGATAAGGTCTCACTAAGTCCTTCAGAGTGACCTTGAACTCACTCTGTAGTCCACATGTAGTTTGCCATCCTCCTTCTTCAGACTCAGGTAGCCTCTGAGTTACAGGTCAGTGGTTCCAGGCTTGTTTTTATTTGTTTGGTTTTTGGTTTTTTGAGACAGGGTTTCTCTGTGTAACAGAACCCTGGATGTCCTGGACTCGATTTTCAGACCAGCCGCCCTGGAATTCAGAGATCCTCCTGCTTCTGCCACCCCAGTGTTGGGATTAAAGCCATGTGCCACCATGTCCGGCTTCCGGGCTTGTTTTTTTGTGGCGTTTTTCTGAAAGAGGTGGGTCTTTAAGAGGTGGGTCTTGACTTGAATATCTGGCCTTGGAAGGTCATGCCTAGCCCTGGTTCCAGCCTGTGCTCTCAGCTTCCTGGTTTGCCAAGATGTGAGGAGCCCCTACCATAGATTCCTGCCCACTGAGAGTGGTTCCACTGTGCCTTCTTTTCTATGAAGGACTGAAGCTGTGAGAAAAAAACAAAACAAAACAAAAGCCATCTTTTTCTCCTTTCAGACGCTTCTGCCAGGTGTTTTGTCATGGTGACAAACAAGCCAAAAGTAACTAAAACATCCAGGTGTAGCATCTTCAGACTCCGCTGTGGTATATAGCACCTGTCAGAACACTCAGGCAGGTCTGCACCCTGTGGCTCAGATTGGAAGTGCAGGGACAATAGAGCTATGAGTTTCATGCCTACTCATCAGGAAGGGAAACTGACTCCAGCAGATGACGGGAAGGAGAAGTGAGAAAACTGTGGCTGGAATGATCTTTAAAATTATAGTCTGTGACCTCAGAAGGGGATTTGCCTCCAGCACCACCTTTCAGGCAGACTGGGGAGAACATACCTTGAAAGCAGGACCCAGACGTGGCCACTTTGTGTTTCAGTCTCCAGGAACTGTCTTCCCTAGAGGGGTTAGCCCCTGAGGGTCTAAAGGCAGTTGGAGCCTGAGAAGTAAGTGCTTAATGATCATCAATGAGCACAGTGGCTGCGAAGACAGGGCCTACAAGACCTGGCATCCACCAGCACAGTCAGGCAGGAGGTCTTTAGACTCGGCAGCCCACCTGCTCCTGTTGTAGGACATCAGATGAATGTTTGCTGTCGCCATTAAGACATGCAGATCGGTGCTGGGCTAGACCTGTGAGGTGGCATAGACAGAGGATGTCGTCAAGCCATAGAAGAAGAGCAAGACCAATTGGTCCCAGAGTGTGGGTGACACCCCGAAGGCATTTTGAGAGTTTAGAAGATCAGAGGCTGATGGGTGATGGTGGCACGTGCCTTTAATCCCAGCACTTGGGAGACAGAGAACTCTGTGAGTTCAAGGCCAGCCTAGTCTACAAAGTGAGGCCAGGACAGCCAGGGATACACAGAGAAACCCTGTCTCAAAAACACCAAAAGAGAGAGAGAGAGAAAGAGAGAGAGAGAGAGAGAAAGAAAAGAAAATCAGAGGCTTTGTGTCCCATGTCATGTGGTTTGATGGCAGCAATGATTACGAATGCCACCAGAAGCAACTCTATGTTCCCAACATGCCTGAGTCCAGATCCCTTTGGGATGGGAGAATTATAAGATACAGAAGACTTAACTGTGCCAGGTACTTCCCAAGCATTGTCACCTCAGCTTCTCCTCTCCACCCACAGAGACACATGTGGCCCTTGTCTCCACAGAGGAGAATTAAGCTCAGACAGGCTCAGTCACATGACTGATGGGTGTCCAGGCCAGGACTGGACTGTGGTGTGCCTGACCCTAGGCCCCCATATTGGTTGGTTGATGAGCTGACCGCGACCTCTCAGACTAGCCATCGCAGTGTGTGTCCTCACCATTTCCCCACAGGGTTATGAACTTCAAGTGCTCGTCTCAAACTCTTCCCCAGTTCTCTCAGATAGGAAGCCTGTCTGCGGAGGGCCTGTCTGGCACTCCTCCTGGCCCAAGTACTTCCCAAAGGGAAGATCAGGCCCTGGATTTCTTCCTGCACCCTTCCTACTCCAAACAGAGCAGCAAAATGGAAAGCTCATGGCTTCTGTGTTGGAGGAAGACATGCTTCCCTTTAGGCCTGTCCTTTACCTGCTGTGGTTGCATCTGACTGTATTTAAGCTGCAACTCTATCTGGGGCTCAGAGCTCTGGGACAACCTAGCCTCGCTGATCTGGGCCAGCCTGGGCTGAGATAGCCTTGGCCATGAGTAATGGCTCATTTCCCAGAGCACTCAGGGAAGCTGGGAAGGACTACACCATCTTGGCCCTCCTTGACACTTGTCACCTGCCCTGATGCCTCCTTACCTGGTGCCATCCATAGCAGGAGGTAGAAAGGATAAAAGTCAGTGTCACCTGTCCCACTAAGACCCCCGTGTGCTTTGAGCACTGTCGTGGCCATGGGTGGCAGAGAGTGAACCTGGGGATCAACAACCCCACAGTGCTGACAGCCTAGGCCTTTGTTGACTTCTGCCTTTTCAAGTCACTTCTGGAGACTGGCATACAGTAGAATTTAATAACTACTCATTGAATTGAATTGAATCCACGTTTCCTCCTACAGTTCTGTTGCACCCCTAGGCTTAAGTATAGGAACCACTGACATTCAGAGGCAGGACACAGAGCCAAAAGTACATCCAGTCCAGCTGGGGCATGGTATTATTTGAACTCTTAGTTCATGGCAAAAGACTCTATGGGGGGCTCAGAAGGTAAAGACACCTGCCACAAGCCTGGTGACAGGAGTTTGAATCTTAGAACCTGTGTGGTAGGAGAATATCGATGCCTACTAGTTGTCCTCTGACCTCCACTTGTGTACCATTACCTGCACATCCAAACCACCCATGAAATAAATAATTGTCAAAACAAAAACAGAATATTCTAAACATGCTCTTGGTTGATTTACAGGAACCTCCTCAAGCAGCTGAATGCATTTCCAAAGAGGCTTGGAAAATTATTTCCCATTGTCCCCCATGTAAAGAATGACCATTTTGTGAAAAATTATTTCAAGGGTAGTAGATATATGTCCGCATGAGCACATTTTCCCCTTGGGAATCTGGCCTTCTCTGCCCATTCCCGGACTTTCAGCCTGTTGCAGAATATTTGATCATGTTGTGAACCCTGAGTTTGTGATGAAAAATCTGTTTGTAATTATGGGATGGCTCAGCCATTAAACCTGGAGCTTTCTGTTTATTATTAAACAAATGATTATGGTGTGGCTCAGCTCCAAGCACACACCTTCAATCCAAGAACTTTCTCTTTATTGTAAACAAGTACTTATGGCGTGGCTCAGCTCCAAGCACACATCTTTAATCCAAGAGCTTTCTATACACAGGATTAAATAAAGGTAACCCTAGGTTGAGAGGCAGAGAGTACGTATTAAACAGAAAGGAAGGACATTAAGCTGAGGGGTACTTAAGACTGCATGGAGAAGGAGTTATTCTTCCTTTGTGCTTCTCTCCTTCAGAGTTCTCCTTTGGAGTTCTTCCTTTGGGCTTTCTCCTTGAGGTTTTCTTCTTCTAGGATTCTTCCTCTAGGTTCTTCTGAGCTTTTTAGCTTAGGGCTTTTGTCTGAGACGTTGGTGAAATAGGAATGTCTGCTGGGTGCTTTCTCTAGTGAGAAAACAGGTTTTCATCCCAGCATCTGGCTCCTGAGTCTTCATTGGTAAAATAGTATGATGGGGATTTTTTAGTTTTTGTGTCTTTGGTTTTTTTTTTTTTTTTTAAGCATCAGCCTATGTTGCAATCAGCATTTAACATTGACACAAGCCACCACAGGACTGGTAGTGAAACCAGGGACTGTACAGCAGTGCTTTGAAAGGCCTAATTTGGTTCTTACTGCAGGGGGAACATCTGCAAAGGAGTCAGATGTTCAACTCTAGGGTTGAAGGCCTGGCCAAGGCTCACATTTCTGTAAAATGGAGGTTACAGAACTTACCTTGTCTGTTCCATAGACTTGTGAAACTCAAAGAGGAAAATGCAGATTGAAATCCTCTGTGAACAGCATATGTTGCTGTCAGTCATTTAATGCGTGTGTTCTAGGCATGAACTGTGTGCACAGCTCAGAGGTAGAGAGGAGTGTAACCACTCATCTCTGTGTTATCTACACTGTCCCTGCCTCCACACACCTGCCTCGTCTAGCCTTGCTGGGGAGGCCACTGGTCTCTAGGTCACAGCTTTCAGTAGCTCACTCATTCCAGAGAGGAATTTTCTGAAGGCTTTCTATTCTTCTCTTCCAAGCCTTTCCAAGAAGTGCTGCTTTCTGGAACAGGATGCAGGACAGAGCTGGATGCCGCTGTTCCTTTGCCTGCGTCTACACGGAATCACCAGTGGTGAGTGTCACCTCCTGTTTAGTGAACCCCAAGCAGATGTTGCCACAGGAATGCTTCCTGGGATTGTCGCTCCTAACGTGTACAACTTAGGTCTCAATAACCCCACCTGTAAAATGGGGGATAATCAGAAGTTCCACAAATAGTATGGTGGGCACATAGCTTGCTTTCTGTTGTTGTAATAACATAATGTAAAACATGACCAAAAGCAAGCTGGGGAGGACAGGGATATTTGGCCTACACCTCCAGGAAAGAAGTCAGGGCAGGAATACTCAAGCAGACGCAGAGAAAGGAACCACGATGAAGCTGCTTACTGGCTTATTCCCAGGTTCACATTCAGATAGCTTTCTTAGCGGGCCCAACTCCACCTGCCTAGGCATGGCACCGCCTACCGTGGACTGGGCCCTCTTACATCAATTAGCAGTCAAGAAGATGCCCACAGGCACGCCTTCATGTCTATTGATGGAGGGAAGTCTTCAATTGAGGGTCCCTTTTCCTAGGTGTGTGAAGTTGATGGCCAAGGCTAGCTTCACACTTCACACTTGTGATGATTCCTGCCTTAGCCCTGTGATAGTCGACATTACAGGCCTGTGAAAGGCTCCCAAAGGCTCCCCTTCCCACCTCTTTCTCTTTTCCTGAGGCAGAATATCATATACACCAGGCTAGCCTCAAACTCAGCATGTACCCAAGGATGACTTTGAACTTCTGTTCCTCCTGCCTCCACCCACCAAGTGCTAAGGTTGAAGATGTTCCCCTCACTCTGTTTCTGTGGTGCTGGGGTTCTCATCCTGCTGAGCTATGCCTTCTCAGCAAGCACTCCCCAACCTGAGTGGTGTAACACTCATAGCCCAAGGCAGTTGAGTCACCTGCTGCAGCATGGGATTGCTTTTTGGTCACTTCTTTGGTAGGTTAGGGGAGAAACTGGCTCTCTGTTAAAGCATTTCGACTGCTGGAACCATTTTTCCTGGCAGTTGAAATGCATTATGTTCTTCTTTGGAGAAGGAAATGTGGGCCTCTCAGATCCTTATGGTGGGCTCCGCTTGTCATCAACCAGACCCCACTTCTTCAGAAAGCCTTAGTGACTTCTGCTCCAGGTGTGTGGCCTATTTTACAGTGTGTGGCTCGGCCTGACTCTCTCCTTTCCACCCGCCTGTGAGCTACTCTGTCTCTGGGTTCTAACGTGCTCAGGCTGAGCATGTCAACCTCGGCTTTATCTCCTGTCCCCTGCTGTGGTGAATACCAAGTAAAGTATGAGCCCCAGAAGAGTTTGCTCCATTGTTTGTGTTTTTTGTTGGCTTTGTAATTGACTGAACTGATGTGGTACAGCAGGCTTGCGGGTAATGCTTTCAGTTCCCTTTTATGACACACACTGGGACAGTTCCCTACAAACTAACCCAATGTTTCCTTTACTGCATACACCAAGGACATGTTTTTTTTTTTTTTTAATTTGAATACATTGGGGGGTGGGGGGCATCGTTCAACGAATACCAAAGCTCCAGGTCTCTGCTCTAAGCTTGGCTTTTGTTGTCCAGGCTTCATGATTTGAGAGGAAGGAAGGTGACACAATCTGGAAAGAGGAGAAAAATATTGCCCACATGTTCTTTCTGGGCATCCCAGGAAGGTCACACACTGAGGTAGCTGCACCCGAAGGGACTTTTGAGAACTATTTCAAAACCATTCATTCCCAGACCTGCGGATGTGGTAATAGCTGAAAACTTGGGAGTGGCTGATGGAGTCAGGATGCTCTAGTGACATTGATAACATCATTCTAACCCCAGCCCCTTGCCTGGCAGGATTGCAGCCAGGAGACTGGAATGCTTGGACTGTGGGGATGGGTCTGTAATGTATAAATACCTTAGGGACTCTGGGAAAGTGTGGGGGGAAACAAAGACAGAAGCAGGTCAATGGACATAGGAGACGACTTTACTTTATGGATCCCAAGGATTTGAACTCATGACATCAGGCTTGGCAGTAAGCACCATTTTCACTGAGCCATCTCAATTGGCTGTTGTTTTTTGTTTGTTTGTTTTGTTTTCTGAGACTCAGTCTCATGTCACCCAGGATGGCCTTGAATTTGCTATGGCTGGCCTCAAACTTCTGATTCTTTTGTTTGCATCTCACAAATGCTGGGATTAGAGGTGTGTCCCACCACACCCGGTCAGAAGAAGATTTTTAAAAAGATTTATCATTTTTAATTGTATAGGGGAGGAGGGGGTGAAGTTGCCTGCAGGAGCCAGAAGAGGACGAGGACATCAGGTTCCCTGGTGCTAGAGCTGCAAGTGGCTGTGAGCTGCCTGGTGCACTGTACTAGGGCTGAAGTCAGGTCTTCTTCAAGAGCTGTAGGAACACTTAACCACTGAGCCATCTCTCCAGCCCTGCCACAATCAGAATCTAATAGGACAGACCAGTGCACAGCCTAAGTGGCTGCTTCCCTCCTTCTCTGTAATGTTTGTTAATAATAATGTCAAGAGGATGGAAAAACTTTGACAGTGTGTGGTGGGTTGTGCAGAGGAGAGGCCCTGCCTGGCCTGTTTCAGAGGCATTGGTGTCTCTCTTCTATTTAACACTTTCCTGAGAACCACTGAAGGTTCATTTAGCAGTGATATGTTCTTGAGAGGATGTTGAGAACATGTTTCTTTTAAAATAACTTAAAATGCTAGAATTATTTGGTTTTTGTTTGTTTTAATACAGGGTCTCACTATGTAGCCTTGGCTGGCTTGGAGCTCACTATGTATACCAAATTGGCCTCAAACTCACAGAGATCCTCCTGCCTCTACCTCCCAAGTACTGACCTTAAAGGCATGAGCCACCATGTCTAGCTAACTTAAACTTTAATAAACAGTATATAGTATGGGAAAAAAATTTTTGAGACAGGGTTTCTCTCTGTATCCCTGGCTCTCCTGGCACTTACTCTGTAGACCAGGCTGGCCTTGAACTCACAGAGATCTGCTTCCTCTGCCTCCCAAGTGCTGGGATTAAAGGAATGTGCCACGATGACCGGCCATTATAAACAGTTTCAAACTGCCATGTGGGTGCTGGGGTTTGAATCTGGGTCCTTTGGAAGAACAGCCAGTGCTCTTAACTGTTGAGCCATCTCTCTAGCCCCGTGCAATTTCTTATTAAATTGCAATTGCACTCCAGTTTGCCTTCCAGTTTGGACTGATTCACTTATTCCTTTTGAAGTTTCTTTGTATAAGTTTGTGTATGTGTCTGAGTGTGTGTGTGTGTTATAGTGTGTGCATGTGTATGTATGTCCACGTTCACATATGTGTAAGCATACAAGCATGTGCATTTGTGTGTTCACGTAGAATTTGACATCCTGTCTTCCTCATCATTCTCCACCTTATATATTGAGGCAGAGTCTCTCACTGAACGTGAAGCTCACCAACTGGACTGGTCTAGCTAGCCAGCGTGCTCCAGAGATCTCCTGTCTCTGCCTCTCCAACCCTAGGACTACAGGTGTCTACCACTCCAGTCCTTACACTTGCATGGCAACCACTCTACCCACTGGGTTATCTCCTTGGTCCTGTAAGTTGTTTTTCTTTTAAGAATAAATTTGGAGCACATATATGCTTCTGCATACAACCATAGTGATTCTTAGGTGTTGTCTTCCCATTTTATGAACAAACATTCAAAGGAAACTAGCCCTTTCTGATTGCCTGACATCTATCTCCCCTTTCCTTTCTGTAAGTCATGAGTTTGAGGTTGTATTATGAATATGTCTGTAACCGCTTCCCCTTGTGTTTCTCTTAGGCAAGGAACTGGAGGAGCTAAGGCACATCAATTTCTTCCCCGAGTCCTGGCTGGTCTGGGTTACAGCCAACCATTATCACGCAGTGAGTTGGCTTCTCAAGGATGCAATTAGCAAAATGTCTTGCCTCCTCAGCTTTGCTTTTTCTGGAGATGCGTTCCTCGTTTGAAATTTCTGGGCCTCTGAGATCAGGGCATATCTGGAGCCTCCTCCAGGGGAAGGGGAAGGAAAAGGGATGAGGTCTCACATGGCCTCTGATCTGGAAATGTAGTCGGGGTTAAAGAGCTCTAGTCATCCCTTCCTCCAAACCCAGGGCCTACTAGACACAAATATAAATGTGATTATTATTGAAACTGCATAAAAAAGAAATCCCCTGAGACCATAACCAAAGACAAGAGCCACAGTCAACACTTTATTGTCTCTACTGCCTTTCACATCTTCACATAATAGTTCATTTTTCTGTACTTTGAATTATTTGCTTGTAGGAGATTCTCCATAACAGAAATGCTGGCACCATGACGTATGCACAGTTTTGCTCTTGGTACATATTAATAAATGTTGGGACCAAATGACTCTGTCCTCAAAAAGAAATTATCTCACCCCACTGTACACACACTTGGCAGCATAGAGCATTTAAATTTCAAATCACTTTTGTTAATTGAGGAGGGAACAATGACATTTCATCTTTAAATATGCATTTCCTCTATGACTGGCAAACATGGATATTTTTCCATGTGCCTGCTCTGTGGATTGCTCATACAAACTGTACTGCTTCTTGTACATTTCCAATGGCGCATTTTCAGAGATGAAGCAGGGCAGTGTTTGAGTTCTGAAGATGCATGAGTCATGAGTTAAAATTCAGCCAGCTCCACAAGTACCTATTGTGATGCTGGGACCAGCCCTCCCAGGTTCTGCTCCCTGCACATTAGAGGACAACTCCAGGGTAGGCTGCTGCTTCCCTAGGACATAATTCAGAACTCAGCTGTAAAAGTGGCCAGACAGACATTGAGAAAGATCCCAGCTCCGTCTTTCCGCTGGCCTCACCCAGTCCTTCCTTTCAACCTTGGCTGCAGCTCATGCTGCTGAAATCCATACCCCACTTCTCAGTCTTTTCCACAGAAGGTCCTGCAGGGGTCCTGCTCACTCTTGACTTTGTGACTGTGGTCAATCCGACGATGATGCTGTTGACAAACGTCTTTTATTTCCCCCATCACACTGCTTAGACATTTTTCTCTCTTCTTTGCATACTCCGGAAACACTAGAATACAGTGTTTTTGGATTCATTAGGTTTTCAGTAAATGTCTCAAGACAAAACCATGGGGTCTTGGGGACACAGGGGTGGGTGGGGAGTGTTGAGGGATGCTCCTCACACACCAAGTAAGCTGTGTGCTTTTCCCTTCCAGCTGGAGAGTGGGGGCAACATGATCCATCTGAAAGATCTTTCTACATAGGTTGTGAGGTTCGGGCTGCTCTTTAGGCAGGTAAAAACTTGACCCAACCAAGGGGAAGGGAGGTCCCTTCTTTGCTGAGCAAAGGAACTTTGTGGGGCCACCCATGACCACTCTGACTGCTGGTAGTAGATCCAGCAAACTCTTAGGAAATCAAGTTCATAAGACAGGGGGCTGGAACAGACCAGTCAGCAATCTGATGTGTGTGGTCCAAATTTTCCCACTAGGGTGACCAACAGTCCCACTTTTCCCATGGGTGGAAGATATTTCCTGGGAGTTGAGAGTTTTCTTCCTAAAAGTAGGAACCATTTGGGGGAAACCATGGACTAATCATCCCTCCACAAGGACTGACAGCTGCCAAAGGCTCAGCAAGTCTCCAGTCCAAGTACATGTTGGAAGTGGCAAGACCTGCCTTATTCTGGTAGCTGGTTCAGTAGATCTCAGTCCAACCATGACTGTCCAAAGAGCTCCAGTGTGAGGCATCTCAATGCACAGTCATAGGACAGAGTCTGGGGTTGGTGGCTGTGCTATGTTGGGCTTATGATATATATATGCAGTGTGATGTCTTTAAGTCTTTAAGTTAATTAGGGATCTCAAAAGAATTCCTGTTTCAGGGACTTGGGACCTACATCTGTCATTTGAAGGAGTGACTCAGTACCTGGTTGCAGTGACCCAACAACGAAGTATGGCATGCTATAAAATATAATGGCATGTCTCATAGGTCCATCAGCTTGAAACAAAATGCACCGAGTGACATGGGGGTTGTTTAAGACCAAACCTAACTCATTATCTCTCCCCCCCTCAAGGATCATGCAAAATAATGACTAGACATGTTGGAAGAAGTCAGTAACTGTTTCTGAGCAATGGGAGCCTTTGAGCAAGTCACTCTGGTTGTCATTAGAGTTAATCTTGCTGCATCCTTTTACCTCTGAATAATGCTGGTATGTCTCCCTTTCACTTCCTCGCTTCTCCATCCCAATGTAGGAATACACTACTTACTTGGAAAGGATTTCTATATATGGATACTTCTTTGAGATAAAGGGAATCAAACATGATACCTCCTCTTACAGTTTTTCTATGCAGGTAAGGAGGCAGGGGCACAGGAAAGGCACGCCTCTGAAATAGTCACCCAGGGCCAGCGGATTCATATGGCACTAAAAAGGAATCGAGGAATCACTAGTTCCATCATTCATACAGACTGTGTCATAAGCATCGTTCACACTCACTTATGTAATGCCATGTGATTTTCACAACCAGCTGAGGTGGTCAATTCTGGTAGTAGGTGAGACTGTCAACTCTGAGTCTTCACTTCATGTTAGGTGGCCTCTTGACAATGACAGGATTCAGTTTGTTTGAACTGGGAGTCAGATCATCATCAGTTCGTGCATAATGGCTGATACTTTGCCCATGGTCACTCTTTAAGGAAGTGACAGGTAGTGCCTGCAAGTAGCAGAGGAGAGGAGTCTAGCACCTCACAACAGGATAGTGTGCACGGCTTCTGAGAAGTCAGGTGAGAGAGTGACATCTCCATGTTCTCCACGAGCCCTCAGGAAAGGTTGAAGAAGACCCTCTAAGGGCAAAGAATTCAGTCAGACTGACTGATGAGCTGCATGTGCTCAGCAAGTCCCATGAGCCTCCTGCCTTTAAAACGAAGACAGTAACAGGAGCCGGGCAGTGCTGGCGCACGCCTTCAATCCCAACACACAGGAGGCAGAGGCAGGGGTATCTCTGTGAGTTCTAGGCCAACCTGGTCTACAGAGGGAGTTCCAAAACAGTCAGGGTTCTGTTACATAGAGAAACCATGTCTCAAAAAGACACACACACCCACACACATCCAACAATAACAAAAAAAAAATCACACACACAGTAACAAGACCAACCTCAAAATACTAAATGTGCTAATTGTGCAAAGGGCTTGCAGTGAGTTTAGCATCAGAAGCATTATATGTATTTTATTTCTGTGCACTCTCAGCATACATGTGCTCTGCTGTTGAGCTATGCTCCCAGCCAAGCACTGTATTTGTTTAGCAATGAGGGTGGTGACAATGATGACTACTGTGGTGAAGGACTGCTGAATTCCACTTAGGATTTGCTTAGAAATCTCTCTTCTCTAAATGTCAAGCTCCCGGAGAAACTGTCTCTCAGGTGGGTTTTTATTTTCACTGCCAGTCACCATTCCTAGAACTTAGGGGGAATTTTATTTAAAAAAAATAGATTTTTCTCTCATATAATACATTCCAACCACAGTTTCCCTCCCTCCACTCCTTCTGCCACCACCACCCCCAAACCTAGAGAAATTTTTAAGATTGACTAAGAGGATGTATAAATGAATGAATGAGCAAATGTTGAAATCTGAATGTTAGTCCCAATTTGGCCACCACCTTCTAATGTGTCCCACAGGAAGTCCCTTCTTTTCCTGGGTCCTTTATTCTTGTTCACCAGATCCTCGGGCATCTTCCCAACTGAATGGAAGAGATGAATTATGTAACACCACCAGTCAAAAGGCCCTTATGTATACACTGTTGGACCTTTATTCCAGCAAAGCAATAAGGAAGCTTGATTTGATGGCCAAACCCTAGTCCATTGAAGTGACTTGCATGTGGAGAGGTCTCAGAGGTCACCGGGTTCCAGCAATGGCCCTTGGGAAATTATGCCATTTGGAGAATGCTATCTGTAGAGATTTGAAACTGTATAGAAAGGCTGTGTGTCAGGAATTGTTTGCTGGCTCTGGTCACCCTAGCCACAGGGTTTCACAGGATGGGTCACTTTCTTTGCAGAGAATAAGGCATACAGACTTTGAATGTCCAACACCAGTCTGTGAGCACAGTGCCATCAGCCTGAGAACTGAGCGCCTGGTGAAGTACGAGATCAGAGCCCAGACGCTGGTGGATGGCAGGCTGCAGGAGTTCAGGACAAACCAGATCATGCAGAAGTTTGGGTTCGTCAAGCCGGGCTGCAGAAGCCATGTGAGCATCCCCTTTGGCTTCTGGTTTTTCTCTTTCTCTTCTGTTTCCTTTTTGTTCCTTCCCTCTCTCACCACTTCCTGGGCATCCCTACCTTCAAATCACCAGTGATCTATGAGAGGATTATTTTCAGTTTTTAAAAGATGGTCATGATTCCAAATGATACTGAAGAAAAACCTTCTAGAATAAGAAGCTATAGTTGTGGATCACTCTAACAAATCAAATCAGGGCCACAGCAGACCCATTTTGTAAATGTCAATAGGTGTTTGTGTATAGATGTTAGGAATCACAACCCATAAATTCCCCTGAAATCCTTCCCAGGCAACCTCCCTCCCTCTAGCTTACCCGGGAGGACATAACCCATTAACCCTAGAGTGGTACCAACATCTAGGTAGACGTAGTACCTGCCTGGCTTTTTGGCGGCTACAGTCCTCAAGTAGCCAGAGAACCAAAAGGGGGCTCTTTAGGCTGTGGGTTTGAGGTTTGGGGTTCATGCTGGTACCCTGTTGGAAATGGAGCTGTACCACAAGTCACAGAGTCATTCTTGGTCCTGACCCTGGGGACACATTAGAATGACCTGGGGCTTTGAGATGCCCCTGTTGGCAATCAGGAGACCACACAGTGGTGAGACCAAATGCACCACAGATGGAACCTGAGTTTAATGCTCATAAAGGCTCCCCAAGGCGTTTCTTGTGGGGCTGGAATCAGCACAGGCATTCTCTCTGTGGGGCTTGGGAGAGGCAAGGCTGATGGTAGGAGCATGAAGAAAGCCTTGAGGGCTGGAAATGCGGCTTCACCTTCATCTGGTGTAAGCACAGGTGCAGCCTTGTGACAACCCCAGGGATCTATGCACTTTATCTAAAGTATGTCTAGAATGTTGTTTAGTTATGTTCTCCATGGGATAATCTGCTATAGCCGTGGTCAGAAAGCACCAGCTTATCCAACTGTCATCCTGAAAGTCTCATTTATTTCATTTTGTTTCCTACTTTAGACCCTCAAAATCCAAACCACGGGCACCCCAATCTATGCCAGCTTTGCATTCATCTTCCCAGCATCTTGACAATTTTCAGAGGGATCTATGTGATCCTCGGCTCTGACTGACCTGTCTACATAAGAGGAAATAAAAAAAACAACATTAAAAGGGGAGCCCGGTGTTCAGCTGTGCATGCTTGTTAGCTCCACGGGGTCCTCTGCTCAGGGTCTCACGTTATAGTTTAGTGGCAATCTGATTCTGTTCTCATCCAAAGTTACAACTGGGGAAAATTCATGTCCAAGTTCACTCAGTCTGTTGACTGGCTGCTTTTCTTGCAGCTGTATGACTAATGGCCTCAGCAGCTACTGATCGTCTCATGCAGTGTTCTGAAATCCTGGGAGACATCTCGTCCCCTCTGGATTAGAGGTTAAGTCACATGCTGCATCCTTTCCTAAGAGAGATGGTTTTACAAAGGGTGACCTTTGGATGTGTTTACCTCAAGTTGATGGTGTTGTACACACAACCAAGGAAGCTACATTAAATCTAATGGCTGCTGTGTGATGACACCCAGCGGAGGGTATTTTCTTTCCAACAGAGAATATCAGGAGGTTAGAAGGGCTGGTGGGGGGGCTGGAGAGATGGCTCAGCGGTTAAGAGCACTGCCTAGTGCCCTTCCAAAGGTCTTGAGTTCAATTCCCAGCAACCACATGGTGGCTCACAACCATCCACAATGTGATCTGGTGCCCTCTTCTGGAATGCAGGTGTACATGCAGATAGAGCACACATATGCATAAAATAAATAAAATAAATCTTTAAAAAAAAAAAAAAAAAAAGAAGGGCTGGTGGGAACACGGAAGGTGGCCCTGGGGGAAGAATCAGAGCAAAAGATCTGCACTTCGGGAGCTTGCTTCCAGGTCTGTCCCCTCCCTCCTGTGTCCCACACTTCTGTGTGGTTGCTCCCATTCCTGTCCAATCAGTGAGAAGTAGTAGTATAGTAATGGGAGCTGGGGAGACAAGAGAGGAGAGAAACTGGGTAGCTATCACCTCTGGGCCCATAGGATATCTTTCTGTGGTGACTGTGTCCCTCTACAGCTCCAGTGTGCTCTAGCACCTTCATCTGCCATCCTAGTTCCCACCCACCCAGTTTCCTGTCATGATTCCAGGGTCCAGCACGGGGCCCTTGTCCTTGTTCTGATATTAGCCACATCAAATTGTGTCTTACCAGCCCACAAGTGATGACGGCATGTCAAAGTAGTCCTGTGTCACATTGGTCTCCTCTGCTTGGCCAACTAGATCTTGCTTCATCAGTATGACTGGGTCTCTGTTTTGTATTTATTCTGCTTCAACTGCCTTGGGGTTGTTTATGTTTTCCAGGCTACATAGCAAGGTTTTGATAGAGTTGGAGATATGTATGACACAGTGAGATGGATATTAAAAAAACATGGCCTCCATAATTCAGATGACTCAGGTACAAAAATCTATGGGATATCACTGCCCCATAAATGCTCAGTAACCCAGAGAAATGATATTCTAGTACAATGTTTTAAAAACTCAAACCAATGGAAAAAAGAATCCGCTATGACATAGATGGATGAACTGTTGTAAGGTTGTCACTTACATGACCAGTGCTCAGATCAAAACACAATGGTCAGCTGGACATGGTGGCACTTGGGAGGCAGAGGCAGGTGGATCTCTGTGAGTCTGAGGCCAACCTTATCTTCAAAGCAAGTCCAGGACAGCCAGGGCTCAGTTACACAGAGAAACCCTGTCTCAAAAAGTCAAACAAACAAAAACAAAACCATAATGGTCAGGTCCTGCATGCCCTGTCCAGCCTCACTCAGGCTCTGCTACCCCCAATAAACACTTCCAACTACCCAGCGTTCCAACACCGCCTACTAGTTTGGTCATGGAGTCTGACTGACTAATTTGCAAGCAGAAACACATGTCAGCCATTGTGCTAGTTACTTTTCTTGTTGCTGTGATGAAACACCTGACAAGAAACAACTTTAGTGAAAAGGGTCACAGTTGAAGATCACAGGGGAGTCATGCTATCAGGGACTTGAGGCAGCTGCTGACATCACATTTGCAGTCAGAACACAAAGAGATGAGTGCTCATGGTCAGTCTCTCTCTCTCTTTTCTCTCCAGTCGGGGGTCTTAGCCCATGGATGATGATACCCACATTTAGGGTGGGACTCTCCTCCTCAGTTAACCTTTATTAGAAACATATTGAAAGATACCCAGAGGCTTCTCTCACAGGTGACTCTAGATCCTGTCAGGCTGACAGTCCGTATTCACCGCCACAGGCATCCTTTGAGGCCACACACAATCATCCAACAGCACATCTAAGGGAGTTGACCACAGTTGTTTGGAGGTGCAGTTTACCAGACAAGCATGGCAGTTTCATTCCTTAGAAAATCACTGTTGCTTGCTAACAGGTCGCTGAAGAACGATGAGAGAAAAAACATAGAATGGAGGTGATCACCACCACTGAGGGGCTAGGTGAGGAGACCCTCTGGTGTGGTTTTGGGGGCTCTATGAATTTCTTTTTTTTTTTCCATTCAAAGCTGGTTGTGCAATGCATGGTGCAAGAGATTTTTAAGTGATGCTAGAAAGGACTGCAGTTTAGAAGCTTCCATTCCTCAGTGAGGATACACACACACACACTCACACACACACACTCTCAGACACACACACTCACACACACACTCACTCACACACACAGACACTCACACACACTCACACACGCTCACACACACTCACACACTCACACACACACAGACTCACACACACACTCACATACACTCACACACTCACTCACTCACACACACTCACACACAGACTCACACACACTCACACACACTCACACACTCACACTCTCACACACACTCGCACACTCACACTCACACATACACACACTCACACACACACTCACTCACACACACACACATTTTTCTTCCTTTCCGGTGTTCACAAACCCCCCGTAAAACAACAGGCTTAGGAATGAGTGAAAAAGAAGAAAAAAATCGTCCTCTAATACAATATCAGTACAGCCTCCATCCAAAAGCTCCCCCATGGGAGAACCATTTGGTCTAGTTCTGAGAATCCCCTCCTGTCCACCAGAGGGCACAGTTGACCTCAAATTTGGGAGCCAGAATTCCAGCAGCTGAATTTGGTAATCTGGAAACACTCACTGTCCTTGCTAGCATTAACTGGCAACTTGACACAGTCTAGAGTCATCTGAGAAAGGAGTCTAAATTGAGAGTCGCCTAGATCAGATTGGCCTGTGTGCATGTCTGTAGGGTTATTGTCTTCTTTTCAGTTGATATAGAAGGGTCCAGCCCACTGTGGGCAGTACCATTCCCTGGGCAGAATGGTCCTGGGTTGTATTTGAAAGGTAGCTAAGCATCAGCTTGTGAATAAGCCAGAAGGCAGCATCCTGTATAGGTTTGGTTTCAAGGTCTCCCTCAAATTCCTGCCCTAACTTCTCTCGATGAAGGACCTGGGAGTGTAGGTCAAAGACATCTTTTCCTCTGCAAAATTACTTTCAGTCACAGCAACAGAAACGAAACTAGAACACACACCTTGAAGCCCCCAGGGTTGCAAGAACTTGCTTCATGGTTGAAAATGAAACTAACACATCTGGGGTGAGAGGCAACCAGTCCGACCATACGGTGTCTGAACCTGGGAAGTATAAGCCTTGAGACAAAATATTCTCAAGCGGCTCTCACGAGCCCTTGTTTTGAGACAAAGCTTCACAGACTCGGATTTTATGACCCATGGTTACAACGCCTGGAGCAGTGGGCCTGGTACTAGGCAGTGCTGCATCCTACATCTTGCTTCTGGAACCGACTCTGCCTGTTTCTCCTCTCACTCTCCTCATCTCTCAGACCCTCAAGGAAGGAAAGGGTTGTTCTGGAAAGTTGGTCCCCGATTCACTTGGTGCACAGCAACTCTCAGGTTCCAACTGACCTAGACGTGGGTCCTAACTCTACCTCTAACTAGCTGCATGGCAAGTCAGCTAAGCTGTCGGCCTCAGAGGCTGATCTGTCGCTGGTGCTGGAGGTGTGACTTGTCAAGCACCTAAACACGTTGTAAATGCTTGATAAGCTTTGTGTCTGTTGCTCACTTGCTGCTTGGAGTCATTTTGGACTTGTTGAAGATTGAGACTGGTACCGTGTGGGCGCTTGTGTGTATCCTTCTTGGGGCCTGCTTCCCTGACCAATGGCTCCCCCAGGTCCTGTGACTGCAAGTCACAGATGGTAATTTTGAGAGTAGAAGAGCAGCTGAGCCTGTGGACAGGGTGGTGGTACTGGGCAAGTCAATGCTGGCTTACTTTACCACAGGCTTGTCAGAATAAGAATGAGTTGTGGGTTGGGAAGATGGCTCGGTGGGCAAAGTGCTTGCCACATGAGAATGAGAGTTGAGTTTGAATCCTCAGAACCCACATAAAAAGCCAGATGTGGTGTTGGTGGACAACTGTAATCTTACTGCTGGGGAGGCCAAGGCTGAGGCGAGGGGTTCTGGAACTCATTGGACAACACCTAACCAAATCAATGAGAGATCCTGTCTCCAATAATAATAATAATAATAATAATTGAATATGGTAGCACATGCCTTTAATTCCCAAAACCTGGGAGGCATATCTTTGTGAGTTGAAATTGAGGTCAACCTGCTCTACATAGTGAATTACCGAGCTACATATTAAGACCTTGTCTAAATGTCTAAGTATAATTAATACACACACACATGCACACAGACACACACATGGGGAGGGAACAGGGTGAGGAGAAGGAGGAGGAAGAGGAGGAGGAGGAGAAGGAGGAGGGGCAGGAGGTGCAGGAGGGGGGGGTGGGGAGCAGGAAGAGGAAGGAGGAGGGGAAGGGGAGGAGGAAAAGGAAGGGGAGGGGGAGGGGGAGGAGAAAAGCATTAGAAAGGGTAAGAAAGACCTTTCCTCACTTGTTTTTTGTTTTTGTTGGTTTGTTGCTGGGTTGTTTTGGAGGGGTGTTGTGTTTTTTGTTTTTTGTTTGTTTTTTTTTTGAGATAGGATTTCTCTGTGTAGCTCAGGCTAGCCTGGAATGCACTCTGTAGACCAGGCTGGCCTCCACCTTAAAGATCCACCTGCCTCCAGAGTACTAGGTGTTAGGATTAAAAGCATACACCACCACTCCAGATTTGACCAGCTCCTTTTTGAAATAACATTGTATTATGTAGCCCATACTAGCCTGGAGCTTACAATCCTCCTGCCTCAGAACTACAGACATGCACCACCACACCTAGCTCTCTCCCCTGTTTTCAGAGATTTTGTGTCCTCCAGACCATTTTGTCTTGCAATACCAGGAGAAGAGAGGAAGCCCTTGTAAACCTAGGTTGGGTTTATGAGCTCTCAGAGGATGGCTGGGAGGGAAGAGGAGGAAGAGGAGGAAATCATTAGAAAGACTAAGATGACTGAGAGCAGTAAGGAGAGCCAGACTGGCCCCACTTGTCCCTCAGGATGGACATAGGATGTGAGATTTTGGTCCCTGCCAGATGACAGTGGAGGTACTTCTTCCAGGGAGGGTGAGCAAACTCCTGAGGAAGTCCCAAAGCAGGACTAGCCAACAGAGCTTCCTATGCTGATGAAAATACTGTTTGTCTGTCCTGCCCAGGGTGGCAGCCACAAGCCATGTGTGACTACTGAGTGCTTGGAGTGTGACTACTGCAACAAACAAGCTGGATTTTTGACCTTTCTGCCATCTTACTGGATGTAAGTTTAAATAGCCATTAGTGGAAGTCAATGGAGCAACAGCACGGTGCTCATCCTGGAACAAGGACCTGCCCTCTCTGATGTCACACTCTCCAAGGCTCAAGAGTCTCTGTCTCCCTATATAAATGGAGCCAGCCATACCTCAGGCTCAGATTGTGGCCACCCTAAAACCTCAGCTGGACTGCTGTGGGGAAGGCCACTACCCAGGAGCCAGGAGAAGCTGTGCACTAGGCCAGGGAAGCAGAGGGCAGTTTGTATTGGAATATCACCCTGCTCATTCTGCTTGCATGTATGTATAGTATAAGTATATCAAAATGAAATAGAATAGAATGTTGCTTGTCAGCCATGTCTAGTAAGTAACCAGTCACACACAGCTAATGGCTGGTACCTAAGCAAAGCAGGAACAGGAGAGAAGGCACCCTTGATGCGCCTCATGCCTCTGAGTCATATGCAACCTTTGTGCTCTTGATCCTTGACCATTCACAGAATATGAATTGCAGCCAGGCCAAGAATTAGGGTTGCAAAGGTGAACAAAATACAGTCCCTGCCATTATGGAGCTCCAGTGTCTGGAAAGGACAGTTGTGAATGTAGTTATGGCCCCGAGGATGGTTGGGTGAGCTGATAAGAGGGCAACTCTTTGCAACTATAAAGCAAAGAAAGAGGCCTAGACCCTGTGGGGGGCTCGAGAACCAAAGGAGGGCCTTCCCCAGAGAAAGGATGCCTAATTCAAGATCAGAAGTAGGAGTAGAAAGTAGAATAAGCTTATGGGAGGATGTGGGAAGCTTGAATCCTTATGCACTGCCAATGGAAAGATATAAAATGGAAATATGAAATGTAAAGCAGTGGTTCCTCCTGGAATGAATGACCTAGGTACACACCCATGAAAACCCAAAACACATGTCCACATAGAAGCTCTCACGTGAGTGTTCACAGCAATATTATTTATAAGTTCTCAAAGGTGGAAAAGCCTTAACACACATCCATAAGTGAATGAATGGAAAGATGAGATGTGGGCGAGGTTGGGGGTATATCTTAGTGGTAGAGCACACGCTTAGTATGTTCAGGACTCTAGTTGCCTTTCTTGGGCCTATGTGGCTACATATTAGAAAAAGGAATAGGGGCTGAGGTTCAGTTGTTAGAGGCCTTGCCTAGCACGCATGAAGCCCTAGATTCCATGCCCAACAATACACATACCCCTGCCATCATGAATGACTGTGACCCAGCACTGGGGAGGTAGAGGCAAAAGGGCCAGAAATTCAAAGTCATTCATGGCTACCTAGTGAGTTTGAGGCCAGGCTGGTGTACATGAGACCCTATCTGAAAAGAAAAGAAAAAAGGAGAAAGAAAAGGACTTAGGATGTCAAGTGGCACATCATGGTGATAACGGTCCCAGTGAGTCACACAGTCTTCTACATCCTGGTTCTCTAGCTACACCCATCATCAGTGGATAGATTCCATTTCTACACCCTTTTGAGTCTGGGCTGCACTTGAGGCTTGACTTGGCCAGTAGACTGTAGCAGAATTATCAGCACATGAACTGAAGAATTTGGGGTCCAGGAGCTATGCAGACCCTGCCTGTGTCCCCTTTGAACCTTGTGTTCACAAGGTGCCTGCTGGACACTTGAGAGCCACGTAAAGGAGAGCCATGTAAAGGAGAGTCACATAAAGGAGAGCCACGTGGAAGAGAACCACATGTTTCAGTCCAACCACTGGCATCAAACTGCCTGATAGAGCCTTCTAGCCAGCATCCTACAGTGGAACGCAGTCTGATGGTGATGCCAGGGGAAACCCTACAAAGATCTCTCAGGCTAACCACTCAGAGTTATAAACAAATCAACCTTGGTCTACATAGTGAGTTATAAGAAAGCCAAGGGCTGCACAGTGAGACATTTGTCTAAAAGACAAAAAAAAAGAAAAAAGAAAAAAAGAGAAAAGAAAAGAAAGAACAACAAACCATTATTGTTGAAGCTTCCCATGGTAATACCTTTGGAATTTATTAATTAGATAGTTTTTAAAGTGTTTAAGTATGACCCCCTAAGTATGAAAAATACATTTGAATATGAAATGATAGGTCCATAAGGGGTGACACTTCACTTTGTTGTGTGAAGTCTATCTCTAGAACTAGTATAACCGCTTCTCTTCCCACTGTCGTGAGAAGCCTTCCTGACTCTTGACTTGTTTGAGAGCCCTGCTCCCCTGGGATGGCTCTTCGCTGGACTCATTTAAAGAGGCTGATCCACCCACTGTCAGAGCTGATCCTTAGTGAAGCAAACATGGCTTCCAGCTTTGTTTCAGTTCACTGTGTTCCTGGTTTTCTACCCAGACCCACCTCTTCTCCTGGCCTATTTCCCACCCAACCAGGAGTGTCTGATTGGATGCAGGGTGTACTTGGGCAGGAGGCAGGTGGAGACCACTGCTGCAGCTTACAGCAGCAAGAAACCAGGTGAGGGAGGAGGCTGCAGCAAGAAGCCTGGTGAGGGAGGAGGCTGCAGCAAGAAGCCTGGTGAGGGAGGAGGCTGCAGCAAGAAGCCTGGTGAGGGAGGAGGCTGCAGCAAGAAGCCTGGTGAGGGAGGAGGCTGTAGCAAGAAGCCTGGAGAGAAGGAAGAGGCTGCAGCTGGAGTGCTGGTTGTCATGTAGGAGCTTCCTGCCCAGTGATTAACTTCCCTTTAATTCTCGAATTACTGAGCAGCTCAGCCTGCCTGCTGGCCCAGCAAGCTTCTCCTGAGTCACTGGACATCTTAGTGTGGCCTGAGCGTGTTTTATTCCTGGCAGATTGGACTGCTTGTGCACACATCCTCGAGAAAATGCAGAATGCCTGTCAACCCTGTCCAATGCCATTTAAATATTGAATTAACAGTGCCTTACTTAAAACAAGTCAATACTGACTTAATGGGGTGGGGGGATGCACGGGAGGGGCCTGGCCCAGTGCCAAAAAGACAAAACCTTTTTGCTTGCTGTTGGATGGAGACTGAGGGTTCCCTGGACACAGAGCATCACCCATTCTCCTGAGGTAATGAGGAGGTCATGCACTTCTGGGCTAATTGAGAAAATGATTGACCAAGCCACATGTGGGAGACGCTGGGCCAGCAACCTTTGGACTGTCATAAAGGCTAGGGGGAGGGGGACACTGGAGCCAGCTGTGGTGTGGCCTGCTTGACTCTATTCTTTTAATGTGGGTCACTTCTTGAACTAGGACAGTCTGCAGGTGTTCTCTTTGTGCTCAGACTAGGAAAACAAAGGGCTGCTCTGGGACTGGAGGAGAAGAAACGGGGGGGAGGGGGAGCAGCGGCCTTTGCTGAGTTGCAGGCCTTGGCTTCCTCCTCTGGCTGTGTTAGACTCTGTTAGGATCATACAGCTAGCATGTATATTCCCCCACCCCCACCCCGCTTCCTCACCACTTTCTGGCTGGGTGACTTTTGGCAAATTGCCGAACCTCTCTGAGCTTTAGCATCTGAATCTCACAGAGCCACTGTGAGGATAGCAAAGGGTGAATGGGATGTGTGGTAGGAAAAATAATGGCTTCAAAGACACCTGTGTCCTAATTCCTGGAATCTGTGGCTGTTGTCTTATATGACAAATAGCTCAAGTATGCTTGATGTCTCTCCCTCCACTCCCCTATTCAAAGGCCAAAGGGCAACCTTGGATGTCCTTTCCTCAGGCACCAACACCTTCTCTTATTTGTTTGAGACACAATTTCACTGAACTTGGAACTCACTGAGGAGGCTACATAGGCTGGCCAACAAACACCAGGCCTCTGCCTGTCTCCATCTCTATAACCCTGGAGTTAAAGTACACAGCACTATGTCCAGATTTTTTATATGGATTCTGGGGAGCGAATGCAGGGCCTTTGTGCTTGAAAGGCAAGTACTTATGGCCTAGTCATCTCCCAAGCCCCACACAGGGATCTTTTTTTTAAAAAAAACCAACATTTTCTTATTATTTATCTGTGTGTACATGTGCATATCTGTGTATGAGGTCATAGAAGTGTCAGGTTCCACAGGGCTGGAGAAACAAGCCTATGTGAGCTGCCTGATGTGGATGCCAGGAATCGAACTAAGATTCTCCTTGAGAACAGTATGCTTCTAACCACTGAGCCATCTACTCAGCCCTTACACAAAGGGCTTTACAGGAGGAAGGTAGAAGGTCTGAGAGACAGAAGTAATAAGATAAAGGAAGAGGTGTAGTGATGTGACCTCAAGCCAGGGAATGTGAGCTGCCCCTGAGAATATCAAGAAGCAAGGAATGGATTCCTACCTAGGGGCCCAGAGAGAACCAGCCCCAGGCATCTTGACTTTGGTGCAGTGAAACTGGTTTTGGACTTTTAACCTCCAAAGTTGCAAGATAATTAGCATGTAGGGTTTTTAAAATATATACTTATTTATTTGGTGGTCCATGTAGCACACAGCATGTGTGTAGAAGTCAGATTTGCAGGAGTGGGTTCTCACCTACCATGAGGATCCAAGGAATCGACCTCAGGTCTTCAGCCCCTTTCTGTACTGAGCCATTTGGACAACCCAAGTGTGTTGTTTTTAAGCTTCCAAGTTTGTGGTCATTTGTCGTAGCAGTCACAGGCTGCGTGTATGGTTATGGAAACGGAAGAAGTGTCTGTGGTGTAGCTGGTGTAGGTGGTCGAGGCCAAAGGCATGGGCATTCACAGGCCATCGAAACGTCAGCCTGTGTTTGCTGCTAAAGCCTGCCTGGCCGGCCACTAGATTGGAGCCTGAGCTTGGGAAGAGTGCTCTGGGTGCTTCCAAGAGACCGACTGCCTCAAATAACCAAGCTGTAATGTTTGTGAGCTCTGGGAACATGATGGGACATCAAAGGCACATGTCCTTACCCCACTCCCCCACACAGCATAGCCCAGTAGACATCACCTGTGAGTTCTGGCACCTTGATGGCTACATCTCAAGATGGCTAGCAGACCTCATTGCTGGCCACTGCCCAGATGGCTACAGAGGCAGCCAGAGTCTCCAAGAGACAGAGCTCTTCTAAAAATCCCTGCAAGGACTAATGGGATACATCACTGCAGAGTAAACAGGACCCTGGCCCTTGGGCTAACATGTGTAGGTGCCCGCTCATTGGTGACGCTTTGGCACCCTGAAGCCTCCACAGGGCCTGCCAGTGGGCTTTTTTTTTTCCAGGTCAGAGAGAGACACCTGTTTCTTAGCAGTTCAGCTGCCCTGGGGCCATTGCGCAGGTGTGGCCACGCCTCTTTTAAAGCATGGCTTAGTCACAGGCGATCATGTGTGAGTCTCTGGAAGGGATGTCCTCAGTTCTAAGACTCTTCTGTCACATCACATGCGTCTGCCTAAAGAGCTGTGAGACACTGCCTGCCATCAGACTGCTTATTCCGACCCTGTCTGTCTCCCTGCCTCTTGCTTTCTGGTTGGAGCTTGCTCACTGCTGGCTTGTATACCGCAGCTCTGTGATCAGAGGTCGTGCCTGCTGGCCTGCAGAGCATCTGTGCTCAAAACATTGCACGGTGCTCAGCCACACACAAAGCTCCCCTAATTAATTAGCTGACTCCCCCAGCATAATGACTGAGGAGGGAGACTGGAGGTCGGCGATCTGAAAGACGCATGCAGCCCATCTCTCAGTCCGCGGTTCACTGAGCTGGAAAATCTCCCAAATCAGCCAAGTGGAAGAGGCACAGAAGGAGATAAAGGGATTTTTCCACTGTGGTGGCCTGAGGGGGTCAGTGGGAGAGTGCACCTGATGCTCCCACAAAAGGACAGCCCCCCCCCCCTTTCCTCAGTGTACCAAGGGTCTCCTTTGGTATCTTCCTGTTTCCTCTGGGTCTTACGGCATTAACCCAGACTGCATCTCCTGTGCTGGCCTCATCCTCCCTCTTGTCTTTTCCTCACTGAGCTTCCCTAGACACAGGTAAGACTTTTAAAAAGTTGCTCTGGCTGCCCAGTGCCTGGGTAAAGGTCCAAAATGGATTTCTGTAGGTTTTTCTTTGATGCCTTCCTCAGAAAGAAAGGTTCTGAATCATTCTAGAACTTTAGAAGGTGTACTACCAAAGGTAGGGAGGATGCAGTCAGAGGAGGTAAGAAAAAAAAAAAAAAGCCTGTTTGAGTTTATGCAAGTCAGGCTTCCACGTTCCCAAACTTCTCAGTGTCTGAGCCACTCACAGTCTTCAGAGAGGAAGCCTGTATGTGAACGATGGGGATCTTTACAATGATGATTCTGGAAGGACAAAAGCTTCCATAATACAAGCTTGCTGATCACGCATTTGCAAATGGTAACATTCAAACACCATGGCTGTTTCTAAACATTTACTGACTACAAAATACCCCACTGAGAATGTATAATAAATGCCTGGGCACTGACACCAGTCCCCAGAGCAGCCTTTAAGTGGATGTATTATAGATCAATGGACAGACTGCTTGCTTGCTTGCTTGCTTGTTCAAGGGTAGGACTATGAAAATGCTTGGCACTCTTCAGCGCCTGAATCCACAGCCCGAGTGTTTCTCAGCAGACAAAAGAAAAGAAAGCCGGCCTGCCTCAATAACGACTGATACGGCTATAAGGACACAAAGGCCACCGCCTTTGGCAGGAGGCAGAGGTGGCCTGGTTGGGTTGTTGAGGATGGCCACAAAAGGGAGGAAGCGCAGGAAGACCAGAGGCAAGGTTAGCTTGAGAACTATGTACAAGCCTCTGTCCTTCACCTGCCCTGACTAGGAAGAGTCGTCACTGCCCTGCGAGTTCTGAGGCCCAGGAAGAATACTTGTACTGTGATTTTGGAGTTGTGACTCTTCTAATTTTCAAAATGGTACTGGAACTTAGGCTGAGTGTTTGCTATGTGGCAGACTGCCTCTGGCTTGTTTCCGTTATTGGCCCCAGTACTTCTCAGGGAAGACAGCAGATCTCTCAGAGCCTGAGTGCTCTGACATAATTACCAGTCCACAGACCAACGAGCTTCAACGCTCACTTATCTATGGCATCACAACTTCTCCGCAATCCATAAACTGGGCAACTTCTGACTCTTCAGGAAACATTCCATAGTACAGGGCTTCCCAGAGTCCATGACGTTGAACTATGAGAGCAGGAATTCAGCCACATGGAGAAGATCATCTACAGCAGTGGTTCTCAACCTTCCTAGTGCTCAGACCCTTTAATACAGCTCTTCATGCTGTGGTGACCCCCAACCATAAAATTATTTTCATTGCTACCTCATTAGCTGTAAGTATGAATTGCTACTGTTATGAACTGTTATGTAAATATCTGTGTTTCCCGATGGTATTAGGTGATCCAAAGGGGTGGAGACTCACAGATTGAGAACCACTGATCTAGAGCAGCAAGTTTTCAGGCGTGAGCAGCAACAGTAGCAAGATTGAAATCAGCTGAGGGCTTGTTACAACGCAGACTCCTGAGCGTCCAGCCCCAGCAACTCCCTCTTGGTGGATCAGGGGTTGATGGGGGAATATGTGCTCACCAAAGCTGTAGGTGACATCATGGCTTCAGGTCCCTGGGCTATGCTTTTGAGAACCTGGAGTAAAGCACATAGATAGCATGTGTGGGGATGCTGAGTATGGGGTTGCTCCCTGGGGTGGCAGGCTGGGCAGCAGGGAGGTCTGATGGTATATTTTCTGTCCATTCAGGGGATTTCTCACTGGTCCCCTTTTGCTGACAGTTTGTTCTAGAAGACCAGACCACAAATTAGCATAGTTATATGAGCTTTGGGTTACAGTAGGGCAAGAGCAGGTGCTTGGTTGGCCATGTGGCTCAGTGGTAGAGGACTTACTTAGCATGAGTGAGGTCCTGGGTGCAAACCCTGCACTGAAAGAAAAAAGCAGAGAGAAGATCCTAAATTCCTTCTTCTGATCACTCACCCAGCCCAGTGCCTGGAACTTGGCAGGCATCTGCTGCATAGCTCAAAGAGTCTTGCTTAGCAAATCTTATGAAATCTGATCCAGATGGTGGATAGATGAACACATCACAGTATTTTCCTTCTTCTCCGAACATTGTCATACCTTCAGCTTTGAGATGTGCCCACCCAGAGACACAAGGACAGAAAGGAAGGCACTGGAAGATGAGATTCCACAGGAACATAGGCAAGAAAATAAAGAAACCGACTGAGAACTCCCTTGGTGCAAGTGGATCAGTCCTAAAGACTATAAAAGCAAATTCTGAGCCAGGCGGTGGTGGCGCACGCCTTTAATCCCAGCACTTGGGAGGCAGAGGCAGGCGGATCTTTGCGAGTTCGAGGCCAGCCTGGTCTACAAAGCGAGTCCAGGACAGCCAGAGCTGTTAAACAGAGAAACCCTGTCTTGAAAAACCAAAAAAAAAAAAAAAAAAAGCAAATTCTGAGACTGTGGCTGCTGCTCAGGGTAGGAGACAGACTGAGACCTGAGCTGCTTCCTGAGCACTAAGAAGAAAAAAGTTCTGCACACAATGGGTAGCACCACATTTTGCTGCGGAGCTGACTTTTTACGGCTTGAAAAGTCACTGCGTCTCACGTGACACTGGGACATGACATACAGTTGGTGGGATTATTGCCATAGGACCATCTTTGATCTGGTCTCATTTTTATAGGGCTCTATGCAAGAAATACAGGAAAGCTTGGTGCCTTCCACATCTAATCTAACCTAGATTTGATGATTTTTTTTTTTGTCAATTTTGAAAAGGTCTTTACAGCTTTGCTTTGAAATTATTCTATTGTAATTGAAGATGCTTTCTTAGCAACTCTGTAGATTTGGTAACTGTTGTAAAGTGAAAGAAATGTTTTATTTATTCTTTTAAGCATTCCAAAACTCTACTTCAGTTTAACAACTAGGTGGACTTGACAAAATGTTATATGTGGAGGTTTAAATTTTTATTAATTCTAACATTAGCATTTTCCCAATTAACAAATGTTTAACAAGGATTTCCCAAGTTAACAAACGTGTTTTTCTAGTATTAGTTGTTTGCAAAGTCTTTGTCTCAGTTTGGGTTTCCATTGCTGTGAAGAGACACAATGACCAAGGCAACTAATAAAGGCAAACTTTTAATTGGGGCTGACTTACAGTTTCAGAGGGTTAGTCCATTATCATCATGGAGGGAAACATGGAAGCACACAGGCAGACATGGTGCTGGAGAGGTGGAGAGTTCTTGACTTGAAGGCAGCCAGGAGAAAACTGTCTCAAACTGGGCGGAGTTTGAGCATAGGAGACCTCAAAGCCCACCCCCACAGTGACACACTTTTTCCAACAAGGCCACATCTACTCCAACAAGTCCCATTGCCTATGGCCCAAGCATTCAAACATATGAATCTATGGGAGCCAAGCCCATCCAAACCACCACATTCCACTCCCTGGCATGCATAGGCTTGTATCTGTAACATAATGCAAAATGCATTTAGGTCAACTTCAAAAGTCCCTATAGTTTATCACAGTCTCCAACAATGTTTAAAAGTCCAAAGTTCAAAGTCTCTTCTGAGATTCATGTAGTGTCTTAACTGTAATCACCTATAAAATAAAAATAAAAAAGCAGATCACATGCCATACTTCCAACATATCATGGCACAGGATATACATTATGGGAAGGGAGCACAGTGGGGAAATACTGGACCAAAGTAAGAACAAAAACCGCGCAAACTCCAAACTGTGCATCTCCATATCTGAATGTCAAAACATTCTTTAGATCTCTAACTCCTTTCAGCTTTGTTGACTGCAACCCACTCCTTTCTCTTGGCTGGTTCCACTCCCTGTTAGCAGCTCTCCTCAGCAGGTATTCAATGGCTCTGGCATCTCTAACTTCTTGGGGTCTCCAAGGCAATCCAGGCTTCACCTTCACAGCTTCACACAATGGCCTCTCTGGGCCTCTGTCTCTGGCAGGGACATCTCTGCCACATGCCTGGCTTCAGTGACTTTCCTTAGTCACTGAGGGAGATTCCATAACCCCTTCTTTTGTTCTTTACTCTAAAGCCAGAGCCACATGGCTGAAGCTGCCAAGCTTTGCTTCTTGCTGGAGCTGGAACATGGCTCCCTTGTTCAATTACATCTTCATCAGCTTTCAGTTTTTGATGATTTCCTTCACAGCCTAAGCTTGGCTGTCCTGGAACTTGCTCTGTAGACTGACCTTGAATTCAGAAGTATGCCTGCCTCTGTCTCCTGGGTGCTGGGATTAAAGGTGTGTACTACCACACCTGGACCTAAGCTTTTCTTTAATTATAGGTCTTTATAAGCATGGCCACTATGCTTACAGATCTGGCATAAAAAAGTGTGTAGATCCAGACCCCAAGCATGTGTCATCCCACCTCCAGGTCCAGATCAAAGGCATGTTGTCCTCCTGCCTCATGATCCCAATCACAGATGTGCCCTCCATTTCTGGATTGTAATTCATTCCAGATACAGTCAAGGTGACAACCAAGAGCAACCATTCCAGTCTCCTAGGAACAATCCTTGGCTTTTCCACATCTGCCTTAGGTTCATTTCTGTTTCCGAGATAAAATACTCTGCAGCTTAAGGGAGAGAGGGTGTATTTTAATTCACAGTTCTAGGTCCATCACTGTGGGAAAAATCCAAGTGGCAAGAACTGAAGGAGCTAATCACAACCACAGACAGCAGCGGAGAGAGTGAGAATGCATGCTTGCTGTACACAGATGGTTTTCTCCACTCTCACCCGATTTAGGAACCCCTGTCTAGGGAACTCTACTCACAGTGGGGAGGTCTTTCTACCTTAAGGAACACAATCATGATAACTTCCCATAGACATGCCCAGAAGCCAACCAAACCTAGATAATCCCACATTGGTGATAATCCCTTTCTCCCCAGGAAAGATGCTAGAATGTTTCACATTAACAACTAAAAGTACAGCTGGGCAAGGTGGCACATTCCTTTAATCCCAGCACTCAGGAGGCAGAGGCAGATGAATCTCTGTGTGTCCGAGGCCAGTCTGGTCTACAAAGGGAGTTCCAGAACAGCTAGTACTGTTACACTGAGAAAAACAAAAGAAAACAAAACAAAGCAAAACAAAACAAAACAACCCTCCTCCTTCAAAAACCAAAAACCAAAAAACAATTAAAACCAACCATCACAGACAGCACCTAAAGGTTAAAACACTCCTGACGTGGGCTTACCTCTATAATCTTGAGCACAGTCATGACCTTCTTTATGAGGCTCCTTTGGACCACACCCACCCCACCCCCACCTCCTGCTCCTCAGCATCCATAATCCTTTCTACTCAGCTTGACTTTTTCACCTTCAGAGTGCCATATAATTTATTCAATTTACCTGCCCCTCCCACCCCAGCCCTCTGTGGTTTAAGGGGCAGAAGGACTCCAAGTCTTGTTTTTCCACTATAGCAAGTGCCTAGGAACACGCCGGTCACTCAGTAAGCTTGTTGAGTAGACGTGCATAGCCGAATGCACCTAATGATTTAGAAAAAAGTGCGGAATTTTTCCTTATCTTACCAAGAGCCAGAGAGAAGCCTGACCTCATTTACACTATGCCTAGTGCCTAGTTAAAGCTTTCCCTATAAAGTGGGGAAGGTCTAAGGACTGTATGAGAGCCCAACATTGAGTGTTGGGTTTTTGAGGGACCTTCCACATTCCACTCTTCACCTTAGAGCCTGAGATGGAGTCCCTCAGAGCAGAATGACCTGGAGGAAGACAGCAGGAAAGAAAGGTGCCAGATAGACTACAACACAATGAATGGGGCAGGGTCAGAGGACACTGTGTGAGAGGAGACGCCTCTACCAGCCAGGGTGAACTGACTTGGACTGAAGTAAGTCACTTTTCCCTCAAACCCCCAGGACAAAACTCATGGGACGTTACATGTGCTAGAGTCATCTCAGAAGGTTGGTGCTTGTGGGTCCTGTGGAACATGTCACGGAGCCTAAAGTCAAAGGTGGATTGGATATCTGAGATCCTATGAACTTGACGGGCCACAATAACTGTTGGGATGGAGCCTAAAGTCAAAGGTGGATTGGAAGCCGGGCGGTGGTGGCGCACGCCTTTAATCCCAGCACTTGGGAGGCAGAGGCAGGCGGATCTTTGCGAGTTCGAGGCCAGCCTGGTCTACAAAGCGAGTCCAGGACAGCCAGAGCTGTTAAACAGAGAAACCCTGTCTCGAAAAACCAAAAAAAAAAAAAAAAAAAGGTGGATTGGATACCTGAGGTCCTATGAACTTAACGGGCCACAGTAACTGTCGAGTCAATGTGAACCATTGACAGTCATCTTTTTACCAAAGGGGCCAGGTGCTAGGACAGCCAGAATGGTTGACAAGAGCCACTATCAGCCACTGCCTCACAAGAGAACTGCAGCTTTGTTCCTGTCACTCGATGTGGAGAGATGGACCAAAGTTCTCATGGGAGGAGCAGGTAGAAGACTGCGATGTCACACTGTCCAGCCTCATGCTGGCCATCGTCACGTAGGCTTCTCACTTGCTTATAAATGTCCAGGAATATAAACAGCCTCTCATTCACTTCTTAAAAGGTTGATAGAGTCACTAGTCCATGTCACTCAGGAAGATTCTCCTATAGGGCAGCGAACTGTCCTGTAGGTGGGACCTGCCAAAGCTTAAACTGCTGGCAAGGTGGACTTTCCTTAGTTCAATTTCTCTTTATGAAACCTGGTCCCTTGCTGACCCAGAGTTGACCCTGATGGCCAGATGGCAATTACCAAGGACTGCCAGGCTTCTAGAACTCCCAAAATAATCCCAGAGGCTTCATGAAGTAGCCCTTTCCACTCTGCTTTGCAGCAGCGTTCATAGGCAAGGTCTGGCCACCCCTACGTATACAAGGCATCATTGAAATCATCGACATTGGGTCTTCAGAAGTAGCCCCCACCTTGCTCTCTAGGGAACCACAGGCATACATACCACTTGAATATTATGGACTAGGTTTGTTCCTCATCTTTCAAGTGTGATCAGTGATCTGGGAAGGCTAGCTCCCCTTTCTTGGCGTCCTTAGTATACCCAGAACATCACCCACTGTTCATAGTGGTCACTGGAATACTTACTTAGCACTTGGCTAGAGGATTCTGGACCACAGGATCTGCAGATTCTCTGAACACCTTGTTTTCCCTGGCAGCCTAAGGGACTATGGGAACCTCTAGCACCCACACTAGGATTCATTTAATTACCTTTTGATCCATGAGACCATGGTCCATTTCTCAGCTACATCTTCTACCTCATTCAATAGGAAACATTATTTGTTGTTATTCCTCCTGTCCTACAAAACAATTGAGCAACTGGTTATGGGAGGGGGTTGAAGTCATGGCTTGAGGAAGGAGTACGAGGTTACATAACAGCTGCAGCAATAATGATGTCACCTTTGTACTAATAACAAGATTTGTTATTTGAATTTACTGTGGCAGGCCATGTGATGCCTGCCTTATATATGTACCTCAATGAATTTAATACTTAACCTTGTGAGGTTTTGTCTTTATCTTCATCTTGCACATGAGACAGAACCTAGATATCAGTAGTCCTGGGTTGCACAGCTAAACAGCAACAGTGCTGAGACTGAGAAGAGCATCTGATGCCAACCTCTGGATTTCATACCCCTGTACACACACACAGACATACACACATACAGACGCGCATACTCACATACACACTCACACATATAGACACACATATACAAATACACACTCGCACACACATACTCACACACATACACGCACATAGATACAGACACACATTTATACATACATAAACATGCACACTCTTTCACACACACACATTCTCTCTTTCTGTCTCATATACACACAACATTCTTGGTACGTTAATGGACACTCTTGCTGCTCTTCTAAACCAATGAAGATAAGTGTTGAGGAATGTTTTTGTCCTAAGGAAAATGAAAGACGGTATAGCCACAGCAGAATTGTGTATGATTGCACAGGTAAGATCTGCTCCTCAGATCTTGAAGAAAGCCTTTGGCCACATTTCCTGTCTCCTCCCTGCCTATTACATTCCACTGCCTGAGATCCCACCATCGACCCATTGGCAGGCCATTCTTTTGGATTAAGAGACTATTGCTTTTGGAACCTTCTGTTTTCAATTCTTCTTGCCCAAGAATTATCTTGTTTAGCTATGCATCTTTGGACCACCCCAAAGCTCTTTCCCTAGCAATTATCCTTCAGTAGTGTGTGTGTGTGTGTGTGTGTGTGTGTGTGTGTGAGAGAGAGAGAGAGAGAGACAGAGACAGAGAGAGAGAGAGAGACAGAGAGAGAGTGAGAGATTGTAGAAATCTGAATTGTCTACTCTCTGTCACTCACAACCTAGTGCTTGAGTTAAGAAATGGACCCAGCTGGGCGGTGGTGGCGCACGCCTTTAATCCCAGCACTTGGGAGGCAGAGGCAGGCGGATCTTTGCGAGTTCGAGGCCAGCCTGGTCTACAAAGCGAGTCCAGGACAGCCAGAGCTGTTAAACAGAGAAACCCTGTCTCGAAAAGCCAAAAAAAAAAAAAGAAATGGACCCAAAAGCCACAATCAAGATAAAAGCTGTGCACAGTTGGGCAATAGTGTAGCATGCTTTTAATTCCAGCACGTGAGAGGCAGAGACAGGTGGATCTCTGTGAGTTCAAGGACAGTCTGGTCTACAGAGTGAGTTCCAGGACATCTAGGACTACACAGAGAAACACTGTTTTGAAAAATAAAACAACCTCCCTAAAACAACAAAAACAAAAACAAAACTGTGCTCAGAGTGACACTTGCTCATAGCTGAGAAGTGATCTAGGCAGACTCAAGTACAATTTAAAAGCCATCTTTTGGGAATGGCTAGAGGGCAAATGCCTGTGTGAAGGAAGAGGCAGGACCATGACATCATCCTCCCGCTTCAGCTGACTCTTCTGAGCAACTGGCCTCAGGCTTATCTACCCAGGCAGAGTTCTCACCAGCAGCCCTGACACCTAGGTGGCTGTCTGTCACCTTGCAGATAGGATAGCTAAAAGCTTGGGGGAGATCTGTGGCTTGAGAGCTTTGTCAGCTAGTGCTCAGTACACCTCACTGGGCTGCAGTGAGGAGAAGTCCTCAGAGCCTGTGCTCACAGACACTTGAACTCTTGGAGAACAGATCCAAGGCTAGGGCAGACCTTTTATTGGTGACCTGCTAAGGAAGGAAAATGGGCACCCTTCCTTAACCTGTGGTGACAGCCCCTCACTTGTGATGCCAGGTAAGAGGGAAGAGGGGTTCCTGGAATAGGACTGGAGAGTGGACTAGAATTCAAAGGGCCCCAGGAGCTTCTCTGTGAGATCGAAATCGCATCCAAGATCACCCATCAGGGTCTGCCTGGGCTGGAAGACAGCTCTATTTTCCCCAAGCCTTTAGATTATTGGATACCCACAGGGCTAAGCTCTGGTAAAGGGCCCTGAGTCTTGCACAGGGATTAAATGTTTGGATCTGAAATCTGTCTTTCAAGGTGGAAGGAGGAGGGCCCTCTGTGTCACATGTGGAAGGAGTAGGCTGTAACTGTCAGTATTGGGATTGTCTTCAACTTATGATTTTTCCCTTTGAGAATCAACCATTTCTACTGATGACCCAACAGGTTTTGCTGAGTTTAAGGAGTAGAGAAAGCACTTTTGAGTTAAAGACAGGGACAAACTCTTATCAAGTATTTCCATCAGATAATGCTGATAAACACTGGATGGCATACCAAAGGAGGACTGTTTAAAAAGCTAAGGATGACTTAGTTCTCTGGAGGGGTAGGCAATTATACATTCTAAAGTACACTTTGCATACTTTTTCTTAGTCCGGTCTTAATTATAACAGAATGTCTGAGAGTAGTTAATGTGTTAACAACAACAGAACCAAAACCAAAAAGATTTATTTCTGGTCACAGTCTAGAGCAGTGGTTTTCAACCTGTGGGTCACGACCCCCTTGGGGGTGAATGACCCTTTCACAGGAATCACCTAAGACCATCCTAAAACACAGATATGTCTATTATGATTCATAACTGTAGCAAAACCACAGTTATGAAGTAACAATGAAAACCCTTTTATGGTTGGGGGTCACCACACCTTGAGTAACTTCATTAAAGGGTCTCAGCATTAGGGAGGTTGAGAACCGCTGCTGTAGAGGTTGAGAAGCCTCTGTTTTCTTCTGGACTTCTAGAGAGATTTCATGCTGCTCGTTTGTAGTGAAAAACCAGAAAGGGAAGTGGGCACCTGCTGGAAAGAGGGAGGGAGACCGAGGTGTGACACAGCCTCACAGTCATGCAACAATGAACCCATTTCCTCGTGAGCAAAATGAATCCCCTCATGAGGACAGATGCCTCATGAGGACAAATGCCTTGACGCCATGGCATTGGGAACCAAGCCTCAGCACGATTTTAGTGACCCCCCCCCACCTACATTCAAACCAATAAAGCTGTGCGTGTAGAATAGGGCTGCACTGTTGCTGCGATGTAGCAGTAATCAGTTCACACTCAAGTACCCACCGCACACACCGGGTGTTATTGTGAGAGCAATAGAGAGAAGACTTGCAGTAACAAGTCCCCTGCCCTCTCAACCACACAGTGTTGGAGTGGAGTTAGTCCAGGAAGCCTGAACTACTGACATACCCAGATGTTTTCTTCCTTCTCCTTCCTAGCTAGGGTGGCATCAGAGCAGGGCTAATGGAAACTTGGGACTTTTCACTACTGACCAGTAGTAACAAGATTTCCACTAGACCTCAATGCCACTGGAGGCCACTTGAGGTGCAAAACGAACACCCCCACCCTTCAAAGCCAGGGTGATATCAGCTGGAACCTAGTGGGAACATTTGTATCTGCCCAGAATTAATGAGGCGTTCTCCCATACCTCCTACCCACCGCCTGTGGCAGTGGAGGTCACGCAGAGAACTTTGAAGTTCATCACTCCCTAGCACAGCACGAGGTATTTAGCTCCCTGCCGGAGTGATTTTCCAGAACATTGCAGAAGCTCTGGAACACAGAGGTAAATAATATCTAGAGACTTATAACAGAGTATGTGAAAAAAGAATCCAACAGACCCCACCAAGAAATGATGCAGATTGGTCCTGCCAGACAAAGACTTTAGAGTAGCCCTTATATATGCAAGTAAATCAATTGCTAAAGTGCTGTGAGTAAGCAAGCAAGCAATCTATAAATTCTCATCTAAGAGCTGGAGAGATGGCTCAGTAAGTAAGGACACTAGCTATGTAAGCATGAGGATCTGAGTTCAAATCCCAGGACCTGCCTACAAAGCCAGGGGTGGCCTCACAGTTGTTTGAAACCCCAGCACTGTGGGGTGTGGAGACAGGAGAATTGCTGGGCTTGTTGGCTGCCACCCTAGCTCAAGACTAAATCAGAGACTGTCTCAAAATAAGACAGAGTGTTAGAGCAGGACACCTAGCTTCATTGTTTAGCCTCTTCATGCATACATGTGTGAGTGCTCACACACATGTACACATATACTGCCCATACACATGCATGTATGAAATTATCAATACAGAAATAAAAATTTTAGTAAGTAAATAGAATATTCAAAGAAAAACCAACTGGAAATTTTAGAGCTGAAAAACCACAATTGGGTTGAACAAGGCTTTCACAGGGTCACATATCAGATATCCTGAATATCGCATATTTACATTATGATTGATAACAGTAGCAAAACTACAGTTAGGAAGTAGCAACGAAAATAATTTTATGGTTGGGAGTTCACTACAATACGAGGAACTGTATTAAAGGTCACAGCATAACAAGAAAGAAAGAGGGAGGAAGGGAGGAAGGGAGGGGGAGAGGGGGAGAGAGGGAGAGAGAGAGAAAGAGAGAGAGAGAGAGAGAGAGAGAGAGAGAGAGAGGATAGAAAAAGAGAAAATGTAAAAAAAAGCCAGGTGTGGCCGGACGTGGTGGCGCACACCTTTAATCTCAGCACTCAGGAGGCAGAGGCAGGTGGATCTCTGAGAGTTCAAGGCCAGTCTGGTCTACAAAGTGAGTCCAGGACAGCCAGGGCTGTTAAACAGAGAAACCCTGTCTCAAAAAACAAACAAACAAACAAACAAAAAACAAACACACACACAAAAAAAGCCAGGCGTGGTGACACATACCTTTAATCCCAGCCCGCAGGAGGCAGAGGCAGGCAGATCTCTGAGAGTTTGAGGTCAGCTTGGTTTACAAAGTCCAGGACAGCCAAGGCTCTGTTTCACAGAGAAACCCAGTCCCCCCCAAAAAAACCCAAACCAAAAACCAAAAAGAATCAAAAACTCTGTCTTGAAAAAAAAAAAAGGAGGGGGCTATTTTATTATTTTAAAAGAACAATGTTGACCTAAAATTCCATATCCAGTGAAACTATCACGGTTGAAGAGCAAGCAAGACTTTTCAGTGGAAGGAAAGCTGTATTCTTTGTTACCTAGAGACAGACTTTAAAAAAATATCTGAAGGAAGTTCTCCAAACACAAAGAATGATAAAAGATACCTATTAAGATCGCTGATACCAGAGTGGTAAGACCAAGTCAGCCAAACATTCAAAAGTGGGCCCTTCGCACGTTACTGATGCAAATGTGAAATGGGTGGACTGGCACAGCTGTTTTTTAACTAATTGGAATTGCTTTATTCTATTGAATTTACAAATAAAAACATCACACAGTTAGATTACAAAAACCACTAAAGCAGTTGTCCAATTCCACATTCTGCATCTCAATGAACTTCTCTATATAGATTGAATGGCCATTCTTAGGCAATGGATTTTTGCTCAGGACAAAATGTAAGAAAAGGTGTCCTTATAATGATTTATTTTTGTTAAAACAAAACAAAACGAAATGAAATGAAATGGAAAAAGAGGAACAAAACCAGAAACTAAATCTACACTTACATGACCTAGAAATTTCACTCTTGGGAACTTACACATGAAAACAAGGCAATAACATGATTATTTATAATCTATTTACTTGTAACAGTCCCAGATTGGAAGTAACCAAAATATATCTCTTAAATCTCTCAATGTTTGTGAATGAACAAATACACTGTAGTATATTCAAGCCAGGCAGTGGTGAAGCATCCCCAGAGGCAATTGGATCTCTGAATTTGAGGACAGCCTGAGTGAGTTCCAGGAGAGCTACACAGAGAAACCTTGTTACAAAAACAAACAAGCAAAAATCAAACCACAGAAATACTTATTACCAATAAAAAACAATGAACTATTAACTTAAAGATTTGGAGTCAATTTTATGGGCCCCAAAGTCAACCTGAAACACAGAAGAGACATTTGTGGTGACAGGTGGATCTATATCTTGACTGTGGCAGTTACATTTAAAGCTATCTGCATACAGCATAGCAATGCCAGTTTTCTTCTTGGTTTTGATATTATACTATAATTGTGTACATGTAGCCATTAGGGGTACCCATGAAGAGTACAGGGGTCTCTTTGTACCCTCTTGGTAACTTCATGAGTGTATTTGATTACTTCAGAGTTTAAATTGTTTTGAAGAATATAATGTAAAATATTGTATTTTGTGAAATCACTTGTGCTAAGTTAAATGGAAGGTATCTGGAAAGATATTTGCCAGGTTTGGGATGGCATGTGAGGGTGATTTTTCACTGTCTTTGTATTCTACTTATTGTCTGGCTTGTTTTCGACTTAAAAATCTAAAGTGGTCAAGACTCCTGATGCATGCTGGGAAAGGAAGGGTAATGGAAAGATCTCACTCCATTTGTCTTGAGACTGAGTGCAGAAGTGGTGGAGTCTATGGCTAGCTGTGTGAATCTGACACCTGGGGGTTTGTCCCTGGTAGGGATATTTACTCCTTCCTAATGGTGACAGCCACTACTGGGTGGCCCAGTAGCACTGATTGCTTTTTTGATCCCTTGTTCAGAAGCACTAGAGCTAACCCGCCTCATCCTCAACCTTCTTCACCCCTCACATGCCCAAGAGAACGCCCCAGAACTCAGTTCCTTTCACATTCCCACTTCAGTCAGAAGCTTTAAATTTCAGTTTAAAGCCTGGAGAATATAGCAGAAATCCTCTTGAGTGGTTTTTTTGTTTTTTGTTTTTGAGCTGGTGAATGTTAATTATCTCAGTTAGTAACAGTAAAATAGCAAAGCAGTCATAATTGTCTGAGCCCCATACACTAAGCAGTGACAGCACAAGTCAGTTTTTCAAGAAAGGCTCTTTGCATGCAAGCGATAAACACATGAAAGTTCAATTGTGCTTGTCTTGGTTTTGGTGAGCGAAGACTGATTGTTATTTGTACAAATTCACTTGGGGAATTTGTACATGCAGGATCATGACACCAAAGTGAACTGGGCTCTTCCTCTCTCTGTCTCTGTCTCTCTGTCTCTCTGTCTCTCTGTCTGTCTGTCTGTCTCTCTCTCTCTCTGTGTGTGTGTGTGTGTGTGTGTATGTAGTGTAAGGTGTTATTTTTTGTACCAGCTCGTTTTATGTCAACATACTCTGTTGTCATCGAGGAAGAGAGACTCTCAATTGAGAAAATATCTCTTTATGGTTGGCCTGTAGGTGAATCTATAGTACATTTTCTTAATTAGTGATTGATGTGGAAGGACCCAGCCATAGTGGGTGGTTCCAGTCCTGTACAACTGGTCCTGGGTGCCATAGCAAAACAAGCTGAGTTAGTCATGAGCAAGTAAACCAGTAAGTGGAGTTGCTCCATGGCTTCTAGAGTTCCTGCTTCCAAGTTCCTGGTCTGACTTCCTGACTTGGTTTCTCAGAAATGGACTTACAAGCCAGACGGTGGTGGCGCACGCCTTTAATCCCAGCACTTGGGAGGCAGAGGCAGGTGGATCTTTGTGAGTTCGAGGCCAGCCTGGTCTACAAAGTGAGTCCAGGACAGCCAGGGCTACACAGAGAAACCTTGTCTTGAAAAACCAAAAAAAAAAAAAGAAAAGAAATGGACTTACAAACTATAAGGTGAAACAAACCCTTTCCTCTCCGGGTTGCTTTTGGTCATGGTGTTTTTTGTTTTTATTTTTGCTTTGTTTTTTTTTTTTGGGGGGGGGGGTTCGAGACAGGGTTTCTCTGTGTAGCCCTGGCAGTCCTGGATTCACTTTGTAGACCAGGCTGGTCTTCAACTCGCAGACATACACCTGCCTCTGCCTCCCAAGTGCTGGGATTAAAGGTGAACGGCACCATATCTGGCTGGTCATGGTGTTTTATCAGCAATAGAAACCCTAAATAAAGCCGGGCAGTGGTGGCGCACGCCTTTAATCCCAGCACTTGGGAG
>CAJQZJ010004755.1:8568640-8603993 GCA_907164525.1 Lophiomys imhausi | reverse complement strand
AAAAAAAAAAAAAAAAAAAAGAAGCCGGGCAGTGGTGGCGCACGCCTTTAATCCCAGCACTTGGGAGGCAGAGGCAGGCGGATCTTTGTGAGTTCGAGGCCAGCCTGGTCTACAAAGTGAGTCCAGGACAGCCAGGGCTACACAAAGAAACCCTGTCTCGAAAAACCAAAAAAAAAAAAAAAAAAAAAAAAGAGTACATAGCTTATGATTCCACTTACAGAAGGTTCTAGAAGATTGAAAAAGAATCAGTACTAACAGAAAGCTGACTGGCAGTGGCAGCTGATGGGGAGGCAGGAGGAGAAATGGTAAAGGGGTAACGTTTATATTTTGGGATGTCAAGGTGAGCTTTGATAGTGGTGATGTTTTCAAAGGTGGAGCTTTAGGATGAACTGTGTTGTTGTTACTTTTTATATATGTGTGGTCTAGTGCATCTCAACTAAGCTCAGTAGGGCTGATTTCAGACCCAGGGGCCTGGTGCAGACCAAGGCATAGGGTAGCAAAGTTTATGCTGACTCAGTGAAAAGAAGCTGTGTTGAGTATAGAGCGTCTCCAGGGGGGCCACAAAGCACTTTGAAGCAGGACAGATCTATAAAGTTTGTATCTGAAAGTTGGCTCTAGAAGGAGACTGATGGGGGTTCAGGACCCAGCTCAGTGAGGAATAGTGAGATAGAGAGAGGGCATGGATAGATTTACTCCATGGCTAAGAATCAGCCCATGAGAGATGGCGCAGTGGTTAGGAGTACTTGCTGCTCTTGGAAAGGACCTGGAATCCATTCCCAACACCTATATGGTGACTCGAAACAACCCTAACTGCAGTTCCAGGGATCTGACACTGTCTTCTGTCCCTCATGGGCACCAGTCACATATATGATGCACATACATGCATACATGCAGGCAAGCATACATACACATGCAAAAAAAAAAAAAAGAAAGAAAGAAAAAGAGGCAACTAGACATTTTTTTTTGTTGTTGATTGAAAGGTGTTGGGACTGCGCTGGGCGTGGTGGCACATGCCTTTAATCCCAGCCCTAGGGAGGCAGAGGCAGGCAGATCTCTGGGAGTTCAAGGCCAGCCTGGTCTACAAAGTGAGTCCAGGACAGTCAGGGACATGCAGAGAAACCCTGTCTTGAAAAACCTAAAAAAAGAAAAAAAAAAAAAGGTGTTGGGACTGCAATGAGAATACGCAAGGAGAATGGCTCTGCTGGTCTTGGTGCTTGGTGTTGGTGGCTGTCTTCTTGGCTTATCCGCGTACTAACACCTGAACGCTTTCTCTGTCCTCTGGTCATGGTGTTCAGGAGCATGCCTGAACCCCCAGAGTCAGCCCAGAAGCTTCACCATTTCTCCCTGCTCCCCCACCCCCACCCCTCCATGATGCTGCCATGTTAAAATCACAGCAGCTTGCTTGGTCAGATCTGTTCTCACTCTGACCAGAAAGCTGACATACACCATTGGAAGAAACCTATGCTCAGAAGTAGGGGGCCCTGTACTGGTCTTTGCCTCGTTCTCTTATCTTTAGCTTTATTTCTAATCTACAAACCAAGGCCGTTAAGATACTCAGCCCAGGCTCTATGCGAGAATGTGGAGATATTTTTAAACTGATGAGACTGTGATAAGATATGACCATGATAAGACTCTGTTATGTACCGACTAGAAAGGCTAAAAGAAAAAGATCAGCAATAGCAAGAGCTGGCAAGGGTGTGGGGCAAAGGCAGCTCTCAAACGCATTGCTGCTTGGGAGTGAAGTCGGTGAAATAGCACTATTGCTATTTCTTGTTGGGTTTTGGATGTGACCTCAAGAGGACACTAAGACGGATTACTGGGGGAACTAAGGAGTTTAGTAGAAGAGTTATTAACTATCTCCATAGACACGTAGAGGGGCAGCCATGGTAGGGGCTCTGAGGAGAGCTCAGACCCTAGCACCTAGCATGAGAAGGACAACATGAGACAGAGTAACAGAGTCTCTCAACAGAATCAGAGTCCAAGAGGCAAAGGATGAAACCTCTCCTTATCCTTTTTTGAGATATCCCTGTGGGAGTCTGTAGTCAGGCTCTCTGATCCCCAGGCAGGAGGTGGGGAAGGGGTGGGGAACATTGATATAGACTCACTTCCCAGGTGAAGCAGTGGTGCTGGTAGGCAAATCTAGGTCTGATTGGGCTCACAGACAGACAGACAGACAGACAGACAGTGTGCTAGCAGCTCACTTATTGGTATCTGTGGGATGGGGAGAGCCGATGCAAGCAGTAGCTAGATTCTAACATCAGATTCTTACATTTCTCAAGAAGATAAAGGTGATAATACTGCATGACCTGCCAATGTCACTTAACATCCAGGGCCAAAAAGTACAAATGTCCACAAAAGAGGGGCATAAGAAGGTTCGAAGTGGGCTGGAGAGATGGCTCAGCCATTAAGAGTACTGGTTGTTCTTCCAAAGGACCCGAGTTCAAATCCCAGCAACCACATGGCAGTTCACAGCTGTCTAATTGCCGGGTGTGGTGGTGCATGCCTTTAATCCCAGCACTTGGGAGGCAGAGGCAGGTGGATCTCTGTGAGTTCAAGCCCAGCCTGGTCTACAAAGTGAGTCCAGAAAAGCCAAGGATACACAGAGAAAACCTGTCTCAAAAAAAAACAAAAAAAAAAACAAAAAAAAGAAGAGAAGGTTCAAAGTAACTTTATTCACCATAGTTTTAGATTGAAACCTCAAATGTCCCACAGTAGAAGGATCAATTGTATGCTGTTCACAAAATGCAAAATCACACAGCAATGTGACACACAATGACATTTTCATGTCATAGATACAATGTTGACCAAAAGATTTCAGACCATCAAAGACTACAATAACATATTGTGTTGTTACCCTTCTCTGAGTTTCCAGAACAGGCAAAACTAAGCCATCTATGATGACAGAAGCCAGAAGAGCAGATAACTCCAGCTGGCATAGAAGTCTTGTGAGGTATTGGAAGTATATCTTGGGTGGTAGATACAGCTTGTTGAGTTTTATATTTAATAATTAGAGACTTTAAGTTATACCTCAAACAAATTAAAAAAGCAAGAAGGAAAGACAATATCGTTAGATATTGGCTTAGTTTGCCCAGCATGTGTGAAGGCCTGGAGTTCAAACTCTAGCACTACATAAGCCGGGTGTGGTGGTACTGGCCTGTAGTCCCAGAGGATGGGAGGAAGAAGCAGGAGGATCAGAAAGTCAAGGCCATCCTTGGCTACTTAGGGAGACTTAAGTCAGCCTCAGCTATATGAAACATCACTTATACCTAAAAAACAAAACAAAGTAGCCAGGGATTCAGACTGAATTGTAGAGACAGTGTCAAGACATTGACTGGAGCAGTCTCAGGGACCTCTCTCCTCCAAGATTTCAGGACTGGGGTTACAGACAGCAGCCAGCAGCTGGCCATGTTCTGGAACGTGAGAGCATAGTGTCCTCAGGAAACAGGTCGCCTTCACCTGCAGGAAGTCTTGCATGAAGTGCTGGGGCCGAGACGGCTACTCCAGCCCGGGGCCCTCTAGCTTCCTCACACGGCCAATGCACAGACTTCTCAGAGCCAGCTCCTGCGGGTACACCTGCTCTTGGCCCTGGCCCAGGCCATCTCAGACCCTCGAAAGCCCCACTGAGGAGGCAGGAAAGCCATGATTCGAGCAAGCCCAAGTGAGGCTGGGTGAATAATGCTGAATGGAATTCACGCTTGAACTTCTGGCTCTCACAGCTGCGGATGGGGGGAGATCATCAAGGGAATTCGAGGTATTGTTTATAGCCCTGACTGCGGCGTCCGTTGTTGGACTCCGATTGCAGCTTTTGTTTCGTTAGAAAGTACAGTTATTAAATGCCAGCCGGGAACAAAGATGTGTTTACATGCCAGGGGGTTGGTGAGGGAATGCTGGATTTAGAGTTGCCTTTGCTGTTGGCTGGGGGTGGGCCAGTTGTCAAGGGAGGGAGCAACAGGGAGCCTTTAAGTTGATGATGTTTCTCAGGGATGATAACAATGTACTACTATTCCAGTCAAGCCTGAGCCTCTCTTCATTTGCTTAGGTATATGTGTTTATTTTTGTTCACGGCAACCTAGCCATAACCATATGTTAATCTTGAGCTCAGAAAACCTTGCTTTTCAAGTCTGGATGACACACGCTTGGGTAATACAGAGCAATCTAAGGGCCTCAATTTTAGGGCTTACCTGCATCCTAGAACTGCCGTGTGTGCTCAGAAGAATTAGACTAGGATATAACCAGGTGTCTGGTGTAGCTATAAGCTCCTAGAGATCACAGGGTGGCCAGGGACTTTAGGCGCTCTAGTGGCACAAGGTGATTTTATATCACATCTATCCAGATGTGATACCTGCTCTTTCCTGGTTGCCTGATGACTAGAAATCAGGAAAGACTTAAATCTGCTCCCTCCAGGCATTAGAGCTGATTTACCCCCACCCCCATAGTTTTTCTTTGTGAGCCTGGGATACTGGCTATTGCTGACCCACTTGGAAATCTTACTCTTCTTGCCCCTGCCAGCCACCAACCCAAGACAGTCCTTCACATTCATTCCTGGAGCAGGACTGTGCTGAGCAAGAGGTAGTTCCTGAGGGAGACTCCCGTCACCTCATTTGTAGTCTGGCAAGTCCCTTAACCCGACCAGCCCTGGGTAATTACTGGGAACCATCCCCCCCTGTCACTAGCTTGTTGCCAGGTGTGTGGGTGTGGCAGAGCGCCAGGAACCAGCTTCTTCACTGAGGCTGCACACCAAAGCCCGGGTTCTCTCCTGGCTCTAGTTCCACATTTACACCGAACTTTAAGGAAGAGTTGGATTTTTTTGTTTTGTTTTGTTTTAAACTCTGTCTCTAAGTTTCCAGAGGGAACACAGGATAGCACTGGGTTCAGAGAGATTATGCTCGTGTTTAATCCTTGCTCCACCTTCGTCCTGACTTCTGGCTAGACACGGATTTACCTCAGGAATTGTTCCTGCGGTTTCACTTCTGATTCTTACTTCCAGCTGGGAAGGAGGCTTGTGATGTTATTCAGCACACATTTTTGTGTTCAAGATACTCAGAGAACAGCAGTGAATTAAATATTGAACATTGTCAGGGTAGGGCTACTATTCTAGTAGGACAGGAGGAAAAGAAGACCAATGAGATATGTATGTGATGTTCTGCTCAGATCTACATAAATAATATATGAGCACTTCAAAGGAGAAAAAGTAAAGCAGAGAGGTGTGAAGTGTTCCTGGGGAAAGGGAAGTGAAAGACTGTATCAAAGAGGAAAACTACAGCTGAGCGTGGTGGTGCACGCCTTTAATCTCGGCACTCAGGAGGCAGAGGCAGGTGGATCTCTGTGAATTTAAGACTGGTCTACAGAGTGAGTTCCAGGACAGTTAGGACTACACAGAGAAACCCTGTCTCAAAATCCAAAAACAAAAGTGGAAACAAAACAGAGAGAGAGAGAGAGAGAGAGAGCAATCTTCTTGCCTTTATCAGAGGGGCTGATGTCTTGCTCTAAGTGTGAAGAAAGAAACCAAGGAACACTTGGAATAAAACACCCTACTGCTTTATCTATGCGGAGCATGGTGACGATGCGGGCAGCGGTGCTTCAGAGGTAAATTGCAAAGCCTCGGGTTGTGACTGGATCTATGACATATCCCAGCATGCCTCGGTTCTTTCATTGGGACTACTTGTAGACTCTATAGTCTCAGGAGAGGAATATTTCATATGTTTATGCTTTTCTATTCCCTTAAACAACACTGAAAGTGCTGCTGTATAATGAACTGGAGAAGGGGGGTGGGGCAGAGGAAGCGCAGGAACCTTTTATCACCGGCACCTACTCCCCCTTTCAGCTTCTGCACTTACAGGCAGATCAGGATTTATCAAGTTTTAGCTGGATCCCAACCTCAAAATAGCCCTGGGACTACTTTGCTGTCTATCATAGGACAAATGGAGTCACTTCTCTGGTTTCTGTCATCATATACACATTTAGCTCTTAAAGCCAAATGAGCTTTAGGGTTCAATGTGCAAGTGCATACTACCTAGTCAAATGTTAACGATTATCAGGAGAATAGTTCTCCACAGAGGGAGTCAATATAAAGGCTCACTCTTTTAGGGTTAGGGTTTTCCCATCACAAAAAGACATTGAACTTTTATTTGACTTTCAGAGTGTGTTGGCTGAGCTTAATTGCTAACTTGATGAGAGAGAGAGAGAGAGAGAGAGAGAGAAACCTCATGGTGTGTCTGTGAGGGAACTTCCAGAGAGGTTTAACTGAGGAGAGAAGACCCATCCCGAATATGGGCCAGATGCAGTACGACTAACCCTCTCATTCTTCTGTTGCCTTCCCCACCGGGATGGACCATATGCTCTCAAACTGTAATTCAAAATAAACCTCTCCTAACTTATATGCGTTTCTCGGGTATTTTGTTACAGATATACAAACAGGCAATCTGTCAGATACGTCCTAATTACTCCTAACGGAATCTTCTAGGGCTCCAAGAGCTGAAAAGCCAGAGGTTTCTTTCAGATCTTCAAGCCAAGGAAGGTCAGCTCAAAAACCGAAAAAAAAAAAAAATCAGGTGACATCTGGATTTTTATGTAAAAACTTTTTTTTTTTTTTAAACGGCATCTACACATTCAGCTAAATCAGCAAAAGCCCAGTGGATAACCAAATGAAAACATCTGGGTTGGCTACTTTATGGACTCTTCAACCATTATGTAGATGAGGAAATGAGTCCCCTCTGCTCCCTCCCGAAGAAGAGGCAGCTGGTCCTCAGCAAGGCTATGTAGCTGAGGTTTCAGAAGGTACCATGCTGCTCATCTTGGATCTAAGGCAGCTGGAGATGAGGAGCCTGAGAGTCAGCAGGGCAATTGGCCAGTTATTTTCACCTCCACCTTCTCCTCTAACCCTGACACTAGCAATATCCTACGGATTGTCTCATGTCCAGGACAGAGGAAGGGTGACATGAGAAATGTTGACAAAGACTTTCGCCCGAGAGGGTACGATCCACAGCTGTACAGACAGAGGATGTGAAGGACACAAACCCCACAAACATATACTGAGAGTCTAGAGTGTGCCACTCACTGCGAAAGGTGGGACAAGTAATTCTCTTCCAGTTCTTTGCATATTTGAGTATTTCTTCTTCAGTTTTCAGCTCAAATATCTCTTCCTCGGGGAAGCTTGCTGGACAGGACACCCTCTCTGATGAAGCCTGTCTCCCCTGTCTCCATCTCTGAACCTCATTCTTTTCTCCCACGTATTAAATCTATAAGGATTGTATTTTTTAAAGGGCTAGCTCCCCCTCCCCCCACGTATGAAAGAAACGCAGGCTCCACGAGGCCAGGGATTTCAAACACTATAGTTGCTCAACAAATACGCCGAGTATTTCTAAATATCTACCCTGAAAGAGTTTTGAACAATCCCTTAATTTTTCCTTGGCCTTCCATCATTATAAGGAAGAGGTGAAATTGCATTTCGAGAAAGAAATGGTTAGGAACCAAAAACTGGTGCCCAACCGGTGCATTTTATGCTTGTACCAACTGTGGGACAGATTGCAAATTATCTGTAAAAGAACCAAGTCTATTTTTAAAGATTCCTGGGCCTCGCAGCTCTAGGTGATGACATCAGAGAACCCCCAAGTTCCATGTCCCAAGCCAAGCCTCGTGGTCCTCGAAAACTGCAAGCCCCAGGATGCAGCGCGGCGCAGGAACCCAGCTCCCCGCGCGCCACCGCCCTGGAACTAGGAAGACGCCCGATTTCTTTGCCCGCCACGCCACTGGGCGCGCGCGGAGCCTGCCGGGACTTGTAGTGTTCGTGGCTGGGAGTGCCCGCTCCGGAATCTCAGTCGCCGTCTGGTGGGGTAGAGGCGGCGCGTGCACGCGTGCGCAGTGCGCGGGCGGGCCGTCTTGGGCTCCGCTCCCGGCAGCTGGGTGCCTGAAGGACCCGGGACCGCGGCGGCGCGGGTGCTCCGGGCGGAGGCCGCGGTAAAGTGGGGCGTGCAGCTCGTGTGTGTGTGTACGGGGAAAGCGGGACGAGGGACGCGAGGCTGAGGCGACTGTGAGGCAGCCACCGGCTGCGGAGGGGGCGCGGGGCCGCGCCTCCTCGCGCGCGTCCGCGGGCGCGCACCCGAGTGAGGCCGGGCTCACCTGCGCGCGGGCTCTCCTGTGCCCCGAGGCCCACCCTGAGGATCCCCGCCAAAGCCCGCAGCCCCTAGTGCTCTCGCTCCTGTCGCCACGCCTCAGCCCCTGTCCGGGATCCCGGTAGCTACGCTTGTCGGAACGGCGCGGCTCCAGGGCCGTCACCACCTCATCCCCGCCGCTCGCTCCCGCACAGCCCCGCTTCCCCGCGTGTGGACAGCGGGTGGCGGGATTGGGAGTGCCTTGGCCAAGGTCACGCGGGTGAGACCCGAGAGGCGCCTGGACACAGGGCTCGGGACTTGGAGGACGGCCGCGGAGCAGCGCCTGGGGCCGCCCTGCCGGCTTGTGGTTCCTTTCGGATGCTTTCTATTGACCCTCCAGGGAGAGCGTCCGGGGAGAAAGTGGTGTCAGGTTGAAGGCGCCCTGCGGTTCGTGGTGCTCCGCCTTTGCTAGAATCCTCGCTCGGCTGCGACACCCAAGCAGCAAGAGCCTCGAAGGAGGGCCGAGTAAATTATTCAGAAACTGACTTGCTGTCTGGGGCCAACTCCCGAGGACAGGTTTAAGGAACAGATACTCAGGTAGCTCGTGACATTTCGTTTTCTAGTTCGCCTTCCCATTCTTTCTAATACTTGCATGGCTGAGTAGTTGGTCGTTATCTATTTTAATAAGATTTTCTGTACTCTGATGAAGTCGTTGCCCTCTGAAAATTAGTTTTATAGCTAGAAAAGCTTATTTCGTGTGTGTTTAATGACCGGAACAAATAGCCCACTCCAAGGTTTATATATACCATTGTCTTTTATCTAAAACTGTAGAGCAATCAATAAGCAGTATTTCCCTCCGAGTATCTAGCTTCCATGCCTCTACATTGACTGCCACTGGACGAATCTGTAGAGAAGTTTAGGAGAGCGTTAAGTGACTCAGAAACTTTGGGAGGAAAATGAAAAACCATTTTTAGTTTACAGCTGGAGTTTAGGAACTATCGTTTCAAAAATAGTAACACGAATTTTGAATACAATGCGCCTTAGTTTTCCTTACTAACACACTTGTGGTAAAGCATTTTTCCTCAAATTTATATATTCCATATTTTGGACCAACTCTTCCTAGGGAGAGTTAATTTTCTTTTTTAAGAGCAGAGATACGTTTAAACAAGAATATTAAGTCAGGCAGAATTTAAATTAATGGCATACTTTATAGTGTTATAAACCCTCCCGTGTGCCAAATGTCCGATTTCTCCTGAAACGTAACCTCGTGTCAGTGACTATACTGTGAATCTGTGTTTGAAGGAAAGGGTCACTAGCTTGCCACACAGCAAAGAAGTGATATACATGTTGCCTTCTGTCTCCCTTATCTTGTTCGCTTATAGTTTCACTGTTGCTGTTGGGGGGGGGGAAAGCGGCAGGTTTGTATCTTTTTTTTCTGTTTGAGTTCAGCAGTGTAGCAAAATAAGAAAGACTGTGCTATGTACATCTGTTTGGCAGAGACTGAGACAGTGGGACAGGATAAGTGTACAATTGTGAGGAAATGGCCATGAGTTCATAAGCAGGAAGGACCTTTTTAGAAGTGTTTAAGGATGTTAAGAATAGCATTGGATTCTTTTCTTCAAACAGTTATTGTGGGCAGTATTCAAAGATGGGATAAGATGCCCCATGGGCAACGCCTAGGAAGATACTTGGGAAAGGTGGAAACTTACCTCTTTTTGTGGACTTTTCTACTGAAAAACTGACTTTTGGGCCTAAGACTGCATGATACTATTAAGCTGCTATTCAGTCTGCAAATCCCCCCCCCCAATAATTTGTTACTCAGAAGGAAATCTAAAATAATTTATTAGTATAACTCAAGTCAGACTTTGACATGAGCGTGTTGCATGGTATGCACTTGTCTTGCTCTTGTTTAAATAGCCCTGTAGTGTAAGAATGAGGAAGATGGCTTCCTGGTGAGATGATGTGGCAGGAGCTACATTGCCTTGACTAGAAAGTTTCAAGAATTACAGCAGTGCTGCTGAATCCACTGGATGCGAGCTGTGAACCCAAGATAACACAATACTTACCTTCTACTTGCCTTAGCAAAGCATTTGTTGGCACATCAAGATTTTATTTAAAATTTCAAAAATTATTTCAGATATTCAGTAATAGACTAATATTGATTCAGTAGGAGATAAACATCACATTTTAGTTTTATTAATTTATTCATTTATTTCAACCATTTGTGAATATACAGCATTTGAGAACAGATTAACTTGTATATGAAATTACTTCATATGGCAGAAGCATTCAGGAGCTTTAGAAGCTTGCCTATAATGCTCACTTATTTTTAGAAATGGTTTTTTTGGATTTTTTTTGGTTTTCGAGACAAGGTTTCTCTGTGTAGTCCTGGCTGTCCTGGACTCACTTTGTAGACCAGGCTGGCCTTGAACTCACAGAGATCCGCCTGCCTCTGCCTCCCAAGTGCTGGGATTAAAGGCGTGTGCCACCACACCCAGCTGGAATTTTTTTTTTTAAGATTTATTATGTATACAGTGTTCTGTCTGCAGGTATGCCTGCAGGCCAAAAGAGGGCACCAAATATCATTATAGATGGTTGTAAGCCACCATGTGGCTGCTGGGAATTCAACTCAGGACCTATGGAAGAGCAATCAGTGCTCTTAACCTCTGAGCCATCTCTACAGCTCTTATGGAGTGTTTTTATATAAGAAAAAGATATCCTGTTGAGGCCAACTTTAATCTCAGCACTTGGGAGGCAGAGGCAGGTGGATCTCTGTGAGCTCCAGTCTGGCCTGGTCTGTAAGAGTGAGCTCCAGTCTGGCCTGGTCTGCAGAGTGAGCTCCAGTCTGGCCTGGTCTGCAGAGTGAGCTCCAGTCTGGCCTGGTCTGCAGAGTGAGCTCCAGGTCACTCAGGACAGCCAGAGCCAAATAATAGAAAAAACTTGTCTTAAAAAAGAAAGAACGAGCAGGGCGTGGTGGCACTCGCCTTTAATCCTAGCACTCAGTAGGGAGGCAGAGGCAGGTAGATTTCTGTGAGTTCAAGGCCAGACTCGTTTACAGAGTGAGTCCAGGGACAGCCAGGACTACACAGAGAAACCCTGTCTCGAAAAACCAAAAAAAGTAAAAGAAAGAAAGAATGTACTGTTGATAACTTGCTGCATAACTAGGACTCTGTTTCAATTAAAGAGTAACTAGACAATTTAAGGATTAGTAGTTTTTCTTGTAGGTTCTGTGTGGCAAAGAATGTACATTTGTGATTCCTAGAATATATTTAATAGCTTTGTTTTGTACCTCCCCTCCACCCCCCAAGACAGGGTTTTACTATGTGGCCTTTGCTGTCCTGGAACACACTCTGTATGTAGACCAGGATGGCCTCAAACTCAGACGTGCATCACCACTGCCAGGTGAATAGCTTTAAAATATCTTTTATTTTAAAAGATACTGTTTTGGTGATTTTTTTATACCACACTTTCTTTGAACTGGACTTTTTCTTAAATATAAAAGAAAATTAGAGTCATTTACAATTTGGATTTGTTTTTACAGTAAAATACTGTTTTCAAATAGAACTTTTAATTTGATTTGTCAGTCTGATAGCTTTACACTTAAACATTATGATTTTTTATACCTTTAGGCAGTCTTGCATCTTTATAGTGTAACCATTGAATTTTCAGTTCTGGATTTTGTTTAGCCTCTTCTTGAAGAAAAGATAGTTGTTAGCAGTGTGAGAGTTAGGAGTAATCTCAGGGAGCTTCTGATGCAGCTTCTTAGCAAGTACAGTAAATGAGAATTTCCATGTCAGGTGTTCCCTCCAATGACTAGGGGTGGTTATGCAGGTCCATATGGATGCCATTGGATTATTGAACAGTTTGAGCTGGTGACAGTAAGTATAAGATAATTTCAATGTTCATCATTCACTATTTTTAGTCATGTTTGAAGGCTCTTTCTGTTTTCCACCCTTGCCCCCATGAATAAGGATAGCATTTCTATCAGCTATTAAAAGTGCCTTTAATCCTAGCACTTGGGAGGCAGAGGCATGCGGAACTCAGTTCCAGGACAGCCAGAACTATACAGTGAGACCCTGTCTAGGAAAAGGGAGAAAAAGCTCTAATCTATTCAATTTAAAGCATACGTTTTATATTCAATTTAGAACCCCTTTGCTCTCTTACCGAGTGCCTGGCCACTTACTGCCTAAAGCTCTTGTGATACAGAGGGACTGCCCTATGTTAGTTAGTATGCAACCTTTTTGCTGTCCCTCTTTGGGTATCCTCTTGGAAAGGACTGATCAGAATGGAAAAATGCATTTGTTTTCTATCTGTTTCTCCTGGATTAATGGTGCAGGCCATTGATGTCTGACAGACAAGCTGATGTTTCTAGTGATATTTTACATGGACACTGCGTACTGTACAATTCCTGGATATGAAATTTCTGCAGCTAAGCCTTTTTCATTCCTCACTCCCACCAGCTTGTTCCCTTTGAAGGGATTGGAGGGGATTGAAGGGCTAAGGATCTCTTTCTCTGTAGTCAGGTTTTATTTATTTAGGTTTTTCAAGACAGGGTTCTCTGTGTAGCCCTGGCTGTCTCAGACTCACTTCGTAGACCAGGCTGGCCTTAAACCCACAGAGATCCGCCTGCCTCTGCTGGGATCAAAGGTGTGTGCCACCACACCAGGCCAATTTATTTATTTATTTTTAAATCAGTTCACATTGCTCCCTTGCTCAGGGAGGCAGAGTCTGTCTCACAGTCTATTGTGCAGGCCAAAAGTGAATTGGAAGATGTAATGTCAGTCTTCCTGTTTCCTACATGATCCAAGTTTTGGAGACCCTTACCATTATTTTGGGTGAACACTTCCTGTCTTATCCCGCTCTTCGTGAAGACATGGAACACTTTTTCTGTCCCCCGCCCCATCAGTTGCTTCTATTAAAGAAAAGGATGTTAAGGTGGTACTCAGGGTGCCAGAGTACTGAAAGCTATATATAGCAGGTAGATGAAGTTCATGCCTGACTGCACAGATGTCGGTACAGTGTGGACTCTGTCCACAAATTGAGCCAACCATAGATCAGAAAGTTTTCTTCTGTTCTAATGGTGTACAGGCTTTTTTCTTGTCATATTGTTGTATTAACAACCATCTACGTAAGATATATGCGTGCTCAATATTGGAAGTAATCTAGAGGTACTGTGCATCAGAAGGAGGTGTGAGGGTTCTGTGGAAATGCTATGCCACTGTACATAAAGGCCCTGAGCGGCACCGACCTTGGTACCCATGAGAGCCCTGAAACCAATCCCCATGGGTAAGGAAGGACAACTGAATGTCCTCTAATTTGTCGTGTGGGATTCTGGTCCATATAGCATTTGATTAACAAATAATACAGCGTTCTGTGGCCTGAGGAAGTCTTTCAGTGTAGAATGTACTTTTTCCTTCTTTTTCTTCTTTCTCTAATCTTTGTTTTGTGTCTTGGGTTGCTTCTTGTTGCCAGCTGATGAGAAAAGTGGTAACTGTGAGTGTCAATTTGTGGCTGAGTTTTAAATCCAACTATGCCTTGGTACGTATATCAAACTGAAGAACAGATTTGAAGAGGTGGGCTGATCATGTAATTTTATGTTTTTTCCTGATGCTTGCTTTACTGAGAATTTAAATTCAAATAGGAATACAGTACTAGGGTCTTTTTCTTTGTCTCATCTAAACAAATCAGTTAAATCTGCTATGTGACTTCTTGTCTGATGAAGAAAAAGCTGCCTTGTATCTGGAAGCTTGAACATTTGACGCAGTAATTATGGGTTACTTCATACTTCATTCAGAAGGTAGTTAGTTTGTGAACACCTTCTACCATGCTGTTGTAGACCTTGAAGAAACAGTGAGTTAACAAAACCAAAACCAAAAAAACCCTGCTCTCATGAAGCTTGCATTCCACAGTGGGGAAAATAGACAAGATGCAGGTAATCAGTAAGTCACCTATTAGATGTTGATATGCGCTAAAGAGAAGAGTGAAGCAGAGAAGGGAGATGAGTAGTGGGTTTGGAGGCTAGGCAGCTTCAGCAGAGAGGTCTTAGGGATGTCTTCACTGAAGGAAGTGGAGTTTAGGGAAGGAGGCCCTTCCCTGCCCTACACTGGGAGCTTGTTTGGTTAGTCTGGTGCCAAATGAATGTGTGGGTGTGTAGGAGAGTATTGGGATGGCAGGGAGCAGGGAGGTGAGGCCTTATAAGTCTTTCTAAAGGCCCTGGTTTTTACTCTGAATGGCATGGAATCCTGTTGAAATGAGTGTTTTGGTCTTGGATGAAAGAAAAAATTACAGGTGACTGGATTCAATCCCAGAGTTTCTTAATAGTTGGTCTTGAGCGGGCAGAGTGGGACATCATCAGGCAGTCCTAGGCTTCAGGGTTCTCAGAAACTTGTAGGTAATTCTACTGAATGGCTGTGGTTGATATCCACTTCATTGTAGCCTTTTGAGCAGTAAAAGAGGTAATGTGTAGTGTTAGGGGCCATGGGCTCATCTCATTTGAATCCTGGCTCTACCTCTTCCCAACTCTGTGGCCTTGGACTTTTATTTTCTCATCTGTAATATTGATATAAGGATTAAACTAATATTTAGAACAGCACCTAAAAAGAGGTAAATATATATGGGGTTTTTGTTTTGTTTTGTTTTTTGAGACAGGGTTTCTCCATGTAGCAGAGCCCTGTTGTTCTGGACTCACTTTGTAGAGCAGGCTGGTCTTGAACTCACAGAGATCCACCTGCCTCTGCCTCTGCCTCCCAAGTGCTGGGATTAAAGTTGTGCTCCTCACACCTGGCAATATATGTGGTTTTATTGAGTAAGCACTTGAATTATGTTTTACTAAATTTTGGGATTGTTTTGATGGCAGTGTTGAGAATGGCTTGCTGTGGGACAGAGAGCAGAGCAAGGCAGTCCATGCAGTAATACAGGAGGTAGCAGCAAGAGTGGAAAGTGGGATGGATCTGTGTATACTTAAAAGATAGGTCCAGCAGGGCTTATTGATGCACTGGGTATGGAGTGAGAGAGGGAAGCTTTAATCAAGCATGATTCCTTGGCTTGTTTAGCTGAACTGTTGGAAGGAGGGCATGGTGGTTTTCTTAGCTAGGCAAGACAAGAGAGTCAGGTTTATGAGAGGAGTGTCTGGGGCTCAGTTCTGTCAGATGGAGATGGATATTGGGGAAGTAAGTGATTGCATAGTGTGGGCCGTGGTACCTGTGAGTCTAGAGTTCAAGACTGATGGTACTGCTTTGGAACCCTTACTATTTAGTCATGTGAAAGTGAGCTCACCAAGAGACCAGGTTTAAATGGAAAAGAAGTCTTAGATCATACCATCATTCACAGGCCTGGGAGAGGAAATGCCCCCAAGGATTTCTGATGCTGTAGGATGAAAGACAATTACAATTAATTTTAAAAAGAGGCTTTATTTAGATATAGCCCGCTGTAATTCATCTGTTTAAAGTTACAGTTCATTGAATTTTAGTATATTTGGAGCTGTATAGCTGTCACCAAAATTTTGAATATTTGTACCATCCACCCCCAAAGAAACCCATACTTTCCTGTCACTAGCCAATTTCTCATTTTCTGCCTACCTTTCCATAAGTAGACATCTACTTGCTTTATATGTTTATTCTGGATATTTCATATCAGTAGAATTGTATAGAGTGCTGTATGGAGAGAGAAGTCTTATCCATTAAGACCAAGTTTCTGGATTGATTCAATTTTGAAACACTTGGTAAAGATCTCTCCATTGCAAAGATACATTTTCCTCTTAGTGATTAATAAGAAAACTGTGGGGTGATATTTTGAGATTATATGATTATTTCTTCTCCTTGACATTTCATCTGGTGGCTTTAATGTTTGTTGGAAGTGTTTACCTGTCTGGGATCACACTCAGTGGTGATTCACTGTTGCTATCATGTTTTCAAAGATGAAGAGTTCACAGAATTTCAGGTTCAGATACATTGTACAGACACAGTTGCCTCTTGTGTTTGCCTCTTTCAGGTTCTCAGGCTGTAGTACTCTTCTGTGAGGAACCACAGAGTCTACATGGATCTTTTTCTGTGCAAGGTCTATGTATGTCTTTGACTTGTTTTTTTTTGTTGTTGAACTTTTGATATATTATCTTGATATTTCTTGGCAGTGAAAAGTAGCCCTTTGTGGAATAATTTGCATACATATTCTACTGGCTTTGATTATCTGTGTTAATTTTTGCCATTCAAATTCTTTAAAAATTATTTGTAGTAGCTGGGTATGGTAGTACATGCCTTAAATCCCAGCACTCGGGAGACAGAGGCAGACAGATCTCTATGAGTTTGAGGCCAGCCTGGTCTACAGAGTGAGTTCCAGGACAGCCAGGGCTACACAGAGAAACCCTGTCTCAAAAAAACAAAAAACAAACAAAAAAATTGTAGTTATTTATCAATGATTTCTTAAAATTGTTGCTAATTTGTTTTAGTTTTTTGAGACAGATCTCTCTCATAGCCCTGGCTGTCCTGGAACATACTATGTAGACAATATTAGTCTTGAATTCAGAGATCTTTCTGCTTCCGCCTTCCAAGTGCTGGGACTAAAAAGGTGTGCACCACCACACCAGGCTCAAGATTGCTACTAATCCTTACATTTACTTTGATGTTAATTCTCCCTTTTTTGCCTAGTTCCAAGCAACTATATTGTTTTGTAAATTGTGCAGCTTTTTGTGCCTGGCTTTTTTGTGCTTAGTATAATCATTATTATACTAAGATTTTGAGATTCATCCGAATTGTTGCAGTCAGTAATTACTTTGTACTATAAACTATTATTCCATCATTTAGCTGTGCTACCCTCATTGTCTATTCACTTGCTGAGGGGTATCTTTTTCTCTAGATTATAGCCTGTAAATAAAGCTGCGCTGAGCATTGTCAGTCTTTCTTGGCTTACATGTTTTTATTTCTCTTGGTTGATATGTGGGATGGGATGGGTGAGCCACAGATAGAACTGTGTCTGAAGTGGCTTACTATTTTGTATTTCCCATCAACAGTGTATAAATAGATTGTGCATCTTTATGTTCTTGATGACATTGTATTGCCAGTTGACTTTATTTTAGCTGTTCTGTTGAGTATATATGCTACTATTTGTTTAAGCTCATGATAACTGAAATGTTACTTACATGCAATCAGTTTTATTCATTTTAGTGTACAGTTCTGTGAAGTTTGGCATATGTACACAATTGTGTTGTAACTACCACAATCATCAAGATGTACCCTCAAAAAAAAATCTTTCAAGTCCTTTTGTAGTTGTTCCTTTCCTTGGTCCAAGTACTGTGATCTTTTCTAACATGATTGGGCAGCTGCATGCAATTCATTCTTTCAATATATTTTTCTTTATCTCTTACAGTTTCATATATATATATAGTGTGTTGTGGTTACATTCACCCTCATTACCCTCTATGATCTACCTTCTTTTCTCTTTGAACTTCTTATTTGCCCCAACTAGTCCCCCAGTGGCTGCACCATTAAAGTAACCATTATCAGACAGTAAATTGTCAGGAAAGAATGGAGCCCTATGGGTACGTCCTTTTTCTATGATGGAATGTTGAAGGGCCCAGTCTTGAGAACATACCCATAGCTGCTGCTCATAATTGCGGTGGTAATGTCATGTCTGGATGGCACTATTTGTGGCACTTCCCTTCTCCCTCCAATTATTTACTTCCTTTCATCCCCTTCTTCAGTGGGCCTTGAGAGATTGATAGTGTTGGTGATGTATATACTGTATTTAGGACTGAGCTCTCAACAATCACTGTTTCTCGGCATTTTCACCAGATATGAGTCTCTGCATTATCTATTGACTTTTTCAAAAATGAACTTCTCTGTCCTAGGCTGCCAGTGGCACTAGTCTGTAAGTTTATGATAGTTTGACAGCATGTCCATTTAGGGGAACAATTGTAATAAGTTCTCCCCTTGGATCCTTGGCCTCCCCAGCAATAGGCTTTTGACCAGTTTATAATACCAGCTGTGTATTTCTTGTGGAGCAGGCCTCCAATCCTATCACAGAGTGGCTGGTTATCCTTAAAATAGTTGACTATTATTGGTCCAGGGGGGCATGTCTTGCCTGGTGGGTCAGTATTGTAGCACACCTGTCTGCAGGTGGTGAAATCATTGACTGTTTTCTTCCTTAGTTTTTTGCCCTCTGTAGCACCTTCCAGCACTATGAACTCAGCCTGTAGGAAGGATTCTACAAGTCGGCTCCAACTGGATTTCTCTGCATAGTAGACTTCATAGCTTTAATAAGCTCATAGTTTGTATTTCACCACAATTAAGGTACCGGCTCTGCTGTAACACTTTTAAACATTTATTTTTATTTGTGTTTTGCCTGTATGTATGTATATGTGCCATGAGTATTCAGGGCACAGCAGAGACTGACAAAAGCTTCTGATCCCCTAGATTTAGAGTTATAGACAGACCTAAGCTCTTAAGTGGGTGCTGAGAATTGAACCCTGGTCCTCTGGAGGAGCAGCCAGTGCTGTTAACTACTGAGTCATTTTCAAGCCTCTCTAACAGACTAGACCTGTAGCTCTTCTTTACTTTCTGAGGATATTGGGTTGTGTATCCTTTTGTTCCCAAGGATGGCTTTTGTTGATTGGATTCTTGTGGAGCAGTTCAATATCTTCCTTTGTCATCTATGTTTCTTATAAATTGGTAGTTGACTATAGGAGAATCTAGTAACTTGATTGGATTTATATAAAATTTTTTCTTTGGTGAAAATCTTAGGTTTCATGGGTAATGTTTGAATGTTTTCCTGGTCCATCTTTGTTGTTTAGCTGTTTATTCTGATTCATTTTCTTTTGAACAATTTAAAGAGTGCTTGATAGGAGTCTAGTGCCTAGGACTGAATCTGTGTTTAAGAGTTTGCTATTTTCCTGCTGTCCTTTGTTTGTGTTTTTGAGACAAATCTCTCCATGCTGCCCTGGCTGTCCTGGAACTCTAGACCAGACTGTCCTGGAACTCACAGTGGCACCTGCCACTGCCTCCAAGTGCTGGGATTAAAGATGTGCCACTATATCTGGCATTCCTGTTATTTTAGTTAGGGAGCTCACTTCCCCTGTCATGTTGACTTCTGAGAAATGGAGATGCTAATGCCTGCTCATAGGATTGCTTTGAAGATTAAGAGTATGCTTAGACTTGGGAGGCAGAGGCAGGCGGATCTCTGTGAGTTGAAGGCCAGCTTGGTCTACAGAGTGAGTCCAGGATAGCCAGAACTCTGTTCCAAAGAGAAGCCCTGTCTTGGAAAAACCAAAAAAAAAAAAAAAAAAAAGAATATGCTTAGAAGAGAAGATGCTACAGAGGCTAGCATACCATGGTGGTCAGTAAATGTGAGCTATTGTTATGTGAATTCAAAAATAGACTCAGGGATTGGAGAGATGGCTCAGGGTTAGGTGCACACTGTTCTTGCAGGACCCATGTTTGAGTCCTAGCACCCATACCAGGCAGCTCATAACCTCCTGTAACTCTCGTCCAGGGGATCCGCTACTGTCTTCTGAACTCAGCACCTGCCCATACACAGACACACACACTTAGTTAAAGATAAATCAGCCAGGCGTGGTGGCACATGACTTTAATCCTAGCACTCAGGAGCCAGAAGCATGAGGTTTTCTGTGAGTTGGAGGCCAGCCAGGGCTACATAGTGAGAGATTGTCTTAAAGTAAACAAAAGTAAATCTTAAAAAAAAATTAAAACCATGAAATAATCTTCTTAGCTTAACATTTGAATGGCTAATTTTTTTTAGCTCATTTGTTTTTATTTTGGGAGATCAAGTGAGGGTTTTTTGTTTTGTTTTTTGGTCTTTTCGAGGCAGGATTTCTTTGTGTAACAACCCTGGTTGTTCTGGAACTTCTGTAGACCAGGCTAGCTTTGAACTCATAGAGATCTGCCTGCCTCTGCCTCCTGGGTGTTGGGATTAAAGTCATGCGCTATCATACCTGGTTTCAAGTAAATTATTATTATTATTTTTTTTTTTTGGTTTTTCGAGACAGGGTTTCTCTGAATATCTCTGGCTGTCCTGGACTCGCTTTGTAGACCAGGCTGGCCTCGAACTCACAAAGATCCACCTGCCTCTGCCTCCCAGGTGCTGGGATTAAAGGCGTGCGCCACCACGCCCGGCTTCAAGTGAATTTTTTAATTGAGCAGAATGGCTCTTCTTTGTCCTCACCAGTTTGAAGTTGGATTTAGTGCACATTGATAGCGAACTTCAGTCCTAAGGTGCTTTTTGCTAGTGTGTCCAGTGTTGCGAGCTCCTGTTAACTGGCCTCACCGGCCTTGGGAAGTTCGCTTGCTCTTGTGAGTAGACTGGACTTTAGCCCATTTCAGTCTTGGAGTCCCTGAGAAACTTATTCTTCCTAGGCGCTTACTGTTAATGTCTTCATTTTACAGTGTAATGTGCAAGCCCAGAAATGCCTTATGTGGATCGACAGAATCGCATTTGTGGCTTTCTAGACATTGAAGAAAATGAAAACAGCGGGAAATTTCTTCGACGGTATTTCATCCTGGATACCAGAGAAGACAGTTTTGTATGGTACATGGATAATCCACAGGTTTGTAAAAACTAATGATTACCTTATGGCAGTTGTATTCATCACAGTATTTGATATAGACTATAAATTTGTCTTCCTTAACAGTACATATTTTGATTTATTTACTTCTAGTGGTTTAACTTTTCTCCCCTGTTAGTACCTGTGGCCTGTACTCTTATTTGAACTTCAGAGGGTAAAATTAAGTTTATTTGATTGAAATTAAAATTTATCCTTGAACATATATTTTTCCCCCATGTGAGGGAATACTGTTTCTAGTAGAAAACGTTTAGACTAATCACAGATTTGAGATGCTCTTGCCTAGGATTGTGAGTGTTACCATTTGGAAAAACCACTGAACTACTTGATACTCTTGGGCATATGTAGTTCTTTTATTATGCGATGTCCATTTGAGTGTCAGTCATTGTAATGAATTTGTGACTGAAATGCACTTTAATTTTGTTGTTTCCTTATAAATCTCTGGGATAGATTTTTCATGGTATAGATTTCTCAAAAAGTTGAAAAATGGAATCCTACTTTTAAGGACTGAAAGATAGCTCAGTGAGTAAAGGCACTGTGGCCAAGTCTCAGGACCTGAGTTCTACTCCTGTAATTCATATGGTAAAAGGACAGAGCAGACTCCCAAAACTTGTTCTCTGACCTCCACACATGAGCCACGATGTGCACGCCCTTCCTCCCACCCTACTGCCCCAATAAACATGGAAATAAATAAATAAATAAATGCGAGTCCAAGTTTTAAGATCGATGAGAGAGACCTGGAATTAAAAATTATCTGTTGAATAATTGAAAACTTCCCATTTGTGAAACTTTTTATTTCAAATAGAAAATTTTCTAAAACTAATAATGGAGATGTGTTTCACAATGAAGTATATGGAAAGTGCCACATGAGTCTGACCAGCTTCCTACCTGGTATGTTGATTGTACCACCTGGTATAGAGCAGGAACTTAGAAAGTTCACCATGTTTCACATAACCAGAAACATACCCCTGTAACTAGTCTCTATTCATCATTACCTGTATGTATTTTGATATGGTAATGTGTAAGTATTCATTTATATAGGCTGAGGGTTGCAAAGGATCTTAGTATTAATTCAGTCTCTTTCTTTTTTTTTTTTTTTTTTTTTGGTTTTTCGAGACAAGGTTTCTCTGTGTAGCCCTGGCTGTCCTGGACTCACTTTATAGACCAGGCTGGCCTCGAACTCACAAAGATCCACCTGCCTCTGCCTCCCAAGTGCTGGGATTAAAGGCGTGCGCCACCACCGCCCGGCTCAGTCTCTTTCTTAATGAAGGAAAGCATCTTCAGTTTAGACATAGCTTGAATGATACACTTCTTACAAGGTATAAACTATATTTGAAATTGTCAATTATTATTTTTGTATGAACTAAAATCCAGTTCTTTGGATCTTCTCACCAGTCTTGACTTAACCCTCTGACTCTCTACAATGTAGGTTTAGCCCTTTATTTACAGACGATCTTTGACATTTGAGTAGATAGGAAAGGTTATATTTTAATTCAGTTTATATTAACTGTGTATTCATTTTGTATAATGAGCCTTTTTAGCTGGCAATGGCATTCTCTGTTACCATCCATGCAGACCTTTTGACACTTTGTTTTACTCCTCAACCCTGGGTCTGAGGACCTTTCTTGGGAGGCAGCTACCTGGCTGAGTAACTGCATGGTTGCTATCTTCATTTACTTGGTCTGAGTCAGTGGGAGAATAACAAGGCAGCAGAAATCAAAAGTTCATGTTGACTTCTTTTCCTCATGTGCAAATCAGATTCTTATTTTCTCCCTTTTACCAAAACTTCTCACTTAACAGATATAAATACAAAATGAGGTATATTTGTTACCCTGTATGAAACACAGACTTGACATTCAGAAAAAGGCATAGTTACAACAAGCAGAAGGAGCTGACATTGTAATAGCAGTGATAACAGTTAAAATTGACCTAGAAGGTTGAATTTGAGCTTGGCCCAGAGGTGGAGGAGTAATTCCAGGATTCAGAGTAGCAAGGACAAAGGAATCCATGTAGGAGCCTGAAGTGTGTTTGGATTAATAGTCCATCTTGGCAAGGAAATGTCTTTTAAGCTTTGCACTCAACTAGGTCTTTTCACGTAGACTTTTTGTGCATAAAGGTGTGTGTCTGTGTGTGTGTGTGTGTGTGTGTGTGTCTGTGTCTGTGTCTGTGTCTGTGTATCAGGTCCTGGTGATTGCCCCAGCTGTACTAAACTTGGGCTGTCCCACTGAGCTGTACTTCTATAGCCCAAGGCTGGCCTTGAACTCTTGATCCTCCTGCTTCTACCTCCTGTGTGCCAGAATTACAGGTGTGCAACCCCACACCCAGTTTACGTGAACGTTTTAAAAGACCTGTCCTTTTTGTAATTAGTACATTGAGTTTTCTGAACATTTGCATAACTTAAGGTTTGTGGGTTTTTTTAGTCCTTACATTTTTCTTTTTTCAGCTTAAGTGAACTTTTAAAAATCTTACTTCTGTCAGCCAGTATACTAGCCATTATTACCAAACTTGTTTTACCTTTAAATATAAAGACCAAGATGTACCTCTTCCTGAAATCTTGCTGAGACTATTAGATTAAGCCACATGAAATTGTCAATTTAGAGCCATTTTGAATTACTGAAAAATAACAACTCAAATGGTTCCATCTCACTGCATACACTCAGTGCATACGTGCTTTGGCAAAGCAGTTTGTTTCAGCTCTCCTTAGGGAGCCATTTCCTCTTTTTACTGCTTTCTTTGCCACTAACCCTCAGTCTAGAAATCCAGTTTAGTCTATTATAAGAACTCATTTTGTGGCTATGTTTTGCTGAGGAAGTTGGTAATGATACAGAATTAATGAAATATCTATAGTAGGAAGTGAATTTGAAAAGACTAGAAGAGTTTGGTATTTGGGAAAATGAACTGGGGAACTTACAGGTATACACAGCATATTTCCTTTTTTATCTTGAATGTCATATGAATTTATTATTTCTTGCTCATTGTCAGGTAACACAGTGTGAAGCTTAGTTTCTTTTTGAGAATTTTCTGATTGAGAGCTATCATTACTGGGTATTTGAATAGATTTTGTCTTCTAACTACTTACATTACCTCCTGCTGTGAAGCTGTGATCTAGATTTCTGTGAATCATGTTTTGGTGTCTCATTTTTTTTCTCATGCAAGACTTAGAGGTCTATTTAGATAAGTGAAATAATGGACTAATAGAAGACTTAAAAGAAAATGCTATTCTGAAGGGAATGTTATATTTATAATGTATAATATGTTACATTTATAATTATACATGTATATTGTTATATTATAATTTTTATGTATAAATATGTAAAATATATAATCATAAATAAATATATATGTAATATATATTATACATAAATGTTATATTGAAGGAGAACAGTGTTTGAAAAATTCACTTTGGTGATAGTTGAGTATTGCTGAGGACATTTGTGTATTTCATCTTCCTTACCTAAATTTTTCTAACCTAATCCTCCATTTTTAAGAAATCAAAACTTAGCCAGGTGTGGTGGTGCACACCTTTAATCCCAGCACTCGGGAGGCAGAGGCAGGTGGATCCCTGTGAGATGGAGGCTAGCCTGGTCTACAAAGTGAGTCCAGGACAACCAGGGCTGTTATACAGAGAAACCCTGTCTTGAAAAAAAAAAAAAAAAAGAAAGAAAAAAGAAAAAAAGAAACCAAAACTTTCAAACTTTAAAGATTTAAAATTTTATTATTTATATATTTATTCCTTGTGATCTATACTTGGGATTTTTTGCATAGTGTATAGTTTAAAGCAAATCATAATGGAGTTTAATTGTAGGTAGGAGTTAAAAAGCTTTGAAGACTTGTTCCTGCCAAAGATTCCCAGTTCCTGTTTGTCTTAACTATGAAATGTTTAGTCTTCCATGAACTTGCCCAGTCATTCATTAAAATAAACCTATAGGTTTGTTTTTAATGTAATTATTATAAGTCAATTTAAAAGATGGATTCTGCCTGAACTGTAGCAGAGGGAATTTTTATTTTATTTTATTTTTTTTTTGGTTTTTCGAGACAGGGTTTCTCTGAATATCTCTGGCTGTCCTGGACTCGCTTTGTAGACCAGGCTGGCCTCGAACTCACAAAGATCCGCCTGCCTCTGCCTCCCAAGTGCTGGGATTAAAGGCGTGCGCCACCACCGCCCGGCCAGAGGGAATTTTTAAAGTTGAGTGTTTTTGTTTTACTAAGACTGGGCTTGTTACTTTTCCCAGAGTTTCTTTCTTGGTTGTACTACTTCCATCTTTCCCGCTATAATGCAAGTGGTATGTTATCTTCAAAAATCTGTTAAGTAAACAATCATTTTAATAATGTATTTCCTCGGGTTTCTTACTAGTTTCAGATTTCAGTGGAGTGAACTTGTTTTTTTTGCTTTCTATTTAGACCCCCTGCCTATTTCTTAGCTCAAGTTCCTAAGCACTGTTTTCCTTTTGGTGTGTGGCAGCTCGCCTCTACTATAGATAGCTGCTGCTGCTGTTTTCATAGTGCTCGAATTAAACCAGGGCCTCAGGCAGGCTGTGAAGGCACTCTGCAGTTACAGCCCCAGTTCAGTTTGGTTGTTTGTCTTTTTTTTGTTTGTTTGTTTGGTTTTGGCTGTGCTTGTGCATATCAGGCAGGTGCTTAACCACTAGGTTGTACCCCTGGTTCCCTAGCAACCATCTTCTACTTCAGCCCAACACCACCACTTTCAGCAGCAGTGGTAGCAGCAGCTTGCTCAAGGCTTTGAGTTTACATGTTTATCCCATCCCAGTGTTTTGTGTTGTGTCCAGCCAGAAGCTGCTGCTGCTCCTCCTGCTCCCCCCTCTTCTTTTTCCTAATACTACTATTTCTATTTTTGAGACAAAGTCTCTCTCTATAATCCTGACAGTTCTTTTATGACACAGATAAATCCTAAACTTAAGAATAAAAGTATTTTGGTCCACCAGGTTGGATTTAATCCCATCACTTGGGAGGCAGAGGCAGGTGGATCTCTGAGTTTGAAGCCAGCCTGGTCTACCAAGCTAGTTCTAGGACAGCTAGATCCACACAAAGAAACCCCTCGCGAAACAAAACAAAACAAAAAAATTGTTCCAATCTATACATTTCTCTGCAGAAGACTTAAAGAGAATTCGTTGATTGCTTGTAGTCACACACACCTGTAATTATAGCATTTGAGAAGTAGAGACAGGAGGGTCTTCAGGGTTATTGTTGGCTGCATAATGAGTTTGAGGCCAGCCTGGGCTACATTCAATACTATTTCAAAATTATAACAAAATAAAAGTGAAAAAAGTTTAAAAAGAAAACCAGTTAATATTTAAAAAAAAAAAGATTTTAGCAAAGCACTTAAACCATTTAAATGATGTGTCCTTTATGTGGCTCTTACACTATTTCTACCTCTTCTTCCTCTTAGTTCCCTGAGCTCTGAGAGGAGGGATTTGGTGGAGACATCCTAATTAGGGATGAGTGTTCTGCATATTCTGGCTATGGATCTCTGTATTTGTTCCCTTCTGCTGCAGGAGGAAGCTTCTCTGAGGGTGGCTGAGCAAGGCACTGATCCGATCCCTGTCTGGAGTCAAAAGGCCAATATATATATATATATTTTTTGGTTTTTTCGAGACAGGGTTTCTCTGTATATCCTTGGCTGTCCTGGACTCGCTTTGTAGACCAGGCTGGCCTTGAACTCACAGAGATCCGCCTGCCTCTGCCTCCCAAGTGCTGGGATTAAAGGCGTGCGCCACCACCGCCCGGCAAAAGGCCAATATTTTTAAAGAGATATATTTGATAAAGAAGTTTTACTAGATCAATGTAAAATGAATATTTTTTTAAAACTTGTAACTGTACTGCTTTGTGTCTCTAAATGTTCTCTCATTGCTTTCATAAACAGAATCTGATCTTATAAATCTTTAAGCTCACACACAAAAAAATAGTTTAGCTACAATGAGAAAGATGGCTCTGGGACTCACCACAGTGCAGCAGTGTGAGACTCAGCTCCTTACCCAAGTTGTCATCTTTCTCTTTTGTTTCACTTTTTTTGCCTTCAGATGCTAGACAAGTGCTGTACCACAGAGCCACATCCATAGTCCTACAGTGTTACCTTGATGTCAGATCTAGTAAATATGTAAACTGAATAAAATGTATTTATAAAATTTTATTTTACATTTGAAGTATTATAAAATGAATAGATAATGTTGGGTATTAACTGTATTTTAATAATTATTTTTAGAACCTGCCTTCAGGATCATCACGGGTTGGAGCCATTAAGCTTACCTACATTTCAAAGGTAGACTCTATATTACGTAAAAATTAATTAATATTTTGTTGTTCTTTGTTTGATGTTTCTGAGACAAAGTCTTAACTATGTAGCCTAGGCTGGCCTTGAATTTTCAGTTCTCCTGAGTTCCAGGATCACAGTGTGTGCTATCCCATGCAGTTCTCATTGTGTTACTCTCACATGTAAGTTCTGCCCCCAGGCGGGAGTGTGGGCAGAACAGAGCAGCTTCTTTCTGTCATTGAGTAGTGATATTCAGGTTCTGTCATGCTGAAGATTATACTTGGTTACTGTGGTTAGGAAGTTTTTAAGTTGATAAAACCAGAAAGAATGTGAGATTAATTTATGGGATGTGGCAAATTACAGAAGTAATGTTGACTTTTATGATTAGGTACATGAATGTCAAAAAAAAAAAGGGAGAAATTACTAAGATCAGTGGTAAACCTGTAACCTAGCCAGCAGGGAAAATGGAAACAGGAGTGCTAGTTTTAGGCCAGCTTCAGCTACCTAGCAGGACACTGTCTGAAAATTATAAATGAATAAATAGAGTAAGTAGGAGAGAAGCCAGCTAACAGGTTCTGTCCTGGAAGTTTTAGGGAATAGTTTAAGTTTGTATTACTTGTTAAATACTTTTCTCAACTTTTAAAATCCCATTCCCTCTAACATTTTGTTTTTATATATTTATAAGACTTTATTTTGTGTGTGTGTGCGTGCATGCGTGTGTTCACTCACACATGTGTACAAATATTATGCACAGGGGTATTTGCAAAGGCCAGAAGAGGGCATCAGATTCCCTGGAGCTGAAATTAGATGGTTGTGAGCCACCTGACAAGGGTGTTGGGAACTGAAATTGGGGCATCTGAAAGAACAGCAAGTGCTTTTAACCTCTGAGCTATATCTCCAGCCCATATATGTATATATATATATTTTTTGTTTGTTTGCTTTGTTTTTTTTTTTGAGACAGGGTTTCTCTGTAATAGCCCTGGCTGTCCTGGACTCGCTTTGTATACCAGGCTGGCCTTGAACTCATAGTGATCCGTCTGCCTCTGCCTCCCAAGTGCTGGGACTAAAGGTGTGTGCCACCACGCCTGGCTCTTATATGTTTTATTTTGAGGAAAATGTACATTGTCATCATGTTGAAAGGATGAGGTTGTTTTCCTTTTTACTTCGCTTTTACTAATTTCTGGTTTTTAAAAATTTATTATGTAATACTGAATTTTAATTGTCAAAAATTTAGATTATATATTTGTTTAATAGCTTTTTTGTTTTTGCTTTCTAAGACATTGTCTCACTATATAACCCTGGTTGATCAGGAACTCACAATGTAAACCAGGCTAGCTTTGAATTCAGAGATTTACTTGCCTCTGCCTCTAGAGCACTGGGATTAAAGGCATGGGATACCATTCCTGGACAGCTGGCTGATTTACTCGTCCATCCATCATCCATCCATCTATCCATCCACTGAGACCGGGTCTCTATGTAGTCTTGACTGCCCTGGAGCTTACTTACTATGTAGACCAGGCTGGCCTTGAGTTCACAGAGATCCATTTGCCTCTGCCTCCCGAGTGCTGGGATTAAAGGCGTGTGCCACCATGCCCGATTTGGGCTTTTTTTTTTTAATTAATATTTTGTAAAGTTAAGATTAAGTTACTGAGGTGTTAGCCCTATGGATTTGTCTGTGTATGTAACTTCGTTTTGCATAAGAACTATGAGCATCTGTTGATAACTTGTGAGGTGCAAATGGCAGTGACACACTTAGTACTAGTGACACAGTAGTGTTGATTGCAGTGACACACTTAGTACTAGTGACACACTTAGTAGTGTTGATGGCAGTGACACACTTAGTACTAGTGACACACTTAGTAGTGTTGATGGCAGTGACACAGTACTGTTGAGGTTATGTTGTGGTCTTGTGGCAGGTATGCATTGCTTTAACAGGACACCAATTTACAGTTGTGCCTCCTTTTAAGACACCCATCTTTGAGATGTAACTTGAATTAATAAATAAATGTATTAAAAAAAGACACACATTTTTGTAAGTAAAATACTTTTGTTATCAGTTTTATAATACAGGCATTTCTTATTGGCAAAATATATCAGAAGACAATATTTCCTGTAAATTGAGACATTGAAAATGTTTTTCAGAGTGGCTGGCAGCTTGCCTTCTGTAGAGATGGTTACTGTGAGAAGTAGGATTCCTCATTTTAAGAATGAACTTTGACCCCCATTTTGCGTGGTTGCCCATAGTACATGTATTGTACAATGCAAACATACTGCCAAGTGCTTTTCACTGTCAACAGAGTGATGTGGAAGGCCTTGTTGAAATAAGCTGATGAGAATGGGATGTCCATCTACCTGTATGTTAGTTGTGGCCTTGAAGTATTAATTAGCTCAGTGAAGCAGGCAGGGAGTGGCCACTGTTTCCTTTCCTTCACTGCTCTTAGTTAAAATGTAACCTTTGTGTGTGTGTAGTGCCTCTCTTTATTCTCTGTCCTGCAGTTTGGATTGTACAATTTTACTGTTCCACTTTAGGCATGCTATTTTTCCCTAGAATTTATTCCTAGAACAAACTTTGTCATGACTGGGCTGCGAATTTGTATTTGGAATTTGTCAGAAACTCCAGACTAAAATTCATGATAAAATGCAATATATGAGTTCTGTCACTGGGGAACAAACAGCCCACCGGTGGTCATGAACAGGGTTCTGAGGGCCTCTTACTCAGAGAAAGAGTAGTGACGTGGTGCATCTAATTGTTTCACCTTGTGAGATGGGTGTTCTTCATTTAATGACCCCCGAATCAGCAGAGATTGAGTGCCATGTTGACTTCTCAGAGATAGATTAAGGCTTTCTGGAGTCTTGTGCTTTAGATAAGCAAGCATGGAGTCCACCATCCTTATTTACAATTGGCTGCCAACATAGAACTGTGGAGTTTGGGAATATTCATAGTTTCTGTGTTCATTGAGGGCATGTTATAGGTTATGTTAAGCTAATAATATATGTGTGACAGAATGTCTACTGGTGATTTTCAACTTCTTCACATTTCCTGGAGAAAAGTTTATTCAAAGAAATTATGGAAACATCATTTGTTTTATATTTCAATTGGGACCGAGATTCTATATCTAATTTGCTATCTTTAGGTTGCTTTTAAATTTTAATTTCAGATTGGTATGCTAAGTGGGAAATTTTGCACATGGAAGATTGCATAGTTTTTGAGACTGAGTTTTGTAGTATGTGGAGGAGTAAGTAACTCAGACCTCTTTTTCTTACTAGGTTAGTGATGCAACTAAGTTACGGCCAAAGGCAGAGTTTTGTTTTGGTAAGTAACAATATTTACATTGTTTTATTTTCTAAATGATATCATTCTACCAACCTTCTCTTAGTTTTTTTTTAAAAATGTTTATTTTTGTGTGTGCGTGCGTGTGCGTGTGTGCATGCACATGTGTCACAGCACCCACATAGAAGTTAGAAAATAACTTATAGGAGTCAGTTTTCTCCTTCCACCATGTGGATTCAAGGGTTTGAGCTCAGGCCATCAGGCTTGGTGGCAAGCACCTTTACTTGTTGGGCCATCTTGCCAGCCTGTTTGTTATTTTAAATTAGGCTGATATAATTATATAACAACATAAAAGAAAACAGTCATGAGAAATAAACTTATGGCTTACTGAGTTATTATATAAGGAATCCCTTTACAGGTGAAGATAAAACTTTGATCCTGGCTGCCAACCAACCCCAAGTCTCCTCCTCATTACAATATTCCCTGCACTCATGTGTTAACTGTTACGATCTCACCCAGCAATATTTCAGGCAGTTTTTAGCTCTGTACCTTATATGCTATGTTGACCACATAAATAATGAAATGGACTTGGTTTTTTGTGAGGGAATGAGATTCTTTTTTTTTTTTTTTTTAAAGATTTATTTATTATGTATACAGTGTTCTGTCTGCAGGTATATCTGCAGGCCAGAAGAGGGCACCAGATTTCATTATGGATGGTTGTGAGCCACCATGTGGTTGCTGGGAATTGAACTCATGACCTCTGGAAGAGCAGCCAGTGCTCTTAACTGCTGAGCCATCTCTCCAGCCCCCAGGAATGAGATTCTTACAACTTAGGCACATTGGCTGTGGGAGAATAAGGAGTGTTAGTGCCTTAAGGATCTCAGGCTGAGTGACAAACAGATAAAATACCTGTTGTTATCATTCCAGCAGTCAGTAGATAAAGGGATATAGAGTCAGGGATGCCTCCATGAATGAAAACACGCCATGCTGAGGGCCAAGTAAATTGCTGACCACTTTTTACCATGAGTGAGAAGAAATAAGACCTTATGAGCAGAGGTGTGCAAGGGAGGAAGGAGAACATGGTGTGGGAACTGGAGGCAGAAGTCAGGGTGTGATATGTTGATCAGTGCATTTCATAACTCCCATGCATGAACTCAGCATGGAGGTTGAACAGAGTGGCATAGTGAAACCTCTGGGCTTTTTTTTTTTTTCTCGAGACAAGGTTTCTCTGTGTAACCCTGGCTGTCCTTGACTTGCATGTAGACCAGGCTGGCCTCAAACTCACCGAGATCCACCTGCCTCTGCCTCCCGACTGCTGGGATTAAAGGCGTGTCTGACCACGCCTGGCTGACCTCTGGGCTTTTAAAACTAATGAGCATTAATATATGGAGAGATTTAAAGTGTGTTAAGAGAATCAATGGTAAGTCACACTGAAAAAATTACTGCTGTCTCGGTACGTTACCGTGATGTCAGCGACAGAAGTTAAGACTGTCTAACTGGCATAAAAAAGGGAGTATTTTACATTGAAGTTTTAAAAAAATACACTTTGAAAGCAGAATTCATGTTAATGTTTAAGTTCTTTGCTCTCTTCTGTGTGTGAAGGTGACTTTCTCTGCAGGTTGATGTTTAGAGCAGTAGCTGATGGTAGGCCACTTGTATCCAGTAAGGGAAGCCATTATGAACAGACTGCAGTTAGCAATTCAGAGAAGCTTTCTGAGAAATATTCATAAAATTTACACATTTACTGCAAATTAGAATTACAGTTACTACGAGGATGTTTCAGAACCTTGTAATTGAAGGGTATTAGGGTTCTTCAACTAACAGAGAATTCCATTAGAATATTGAATCTCATACTTGTTTTGCAGTGCTGGATAACAAATCTTGGGCATACTAGGCAGATGCTTTACCACTAAGCTAAAACTCCTTCAACCCAAATGCTCATACTTTTTTTTTTTGCTTTCTTTTTAAAAAAATTATTAATTTTTTAATTTGTATTTTGTTATTTTGTGAATTTCACATCATGCACCCTGTTTCCTTTCATCTCCCACCTTCCCTCAGACCCACCTTCCACCCTTGGAACCTCTCCCAACATAAAAAACAAAAACAAAATACTTCATTGTGGAAGATGTAGTGTGTCTCAGTGTGTCCCACAATATTCCATTTTGTTCACACTTTTTTGCTTGCAAATGTTCATTATGATTCCTTGAACTGGTACAAGGCCTCTGGCTTCTGCTATTTTGTCAATACTAGAACCTCACTGGGACTCCTCTCAGATATGCTGTTATTGTCCTGTATCAAGGAGATCCTGTAGTTTTGGGTCTGTACAACTGGCCACTTCATGCACTCCAGCAGGTCATCAATGGGGTATATGTTGGTATGGGCCAACTGAGAGCCCTGGTTCTGGGCCTGCAACCCCCATATCCAGGGCCAGTTCTACTGTGCTACCCAGGTAAGATACAGGATCTGCTATCCCGAGTGCTACAGCAATTAAGGGGCTGGACCAGTTCTCCTCTCATCAGCCTATGATGGCCAACTCTACCACCTGCTACCTGGGTCAAGGGCATCAGAGAGTCTAGGCTCTCTCTTCTCTCTCTCTCTCTCTCTCTCTCTCTCTCTCTCTCTCTCTCCAACACCACTGAAAAGCAGACAAAAAGCAAGGCTGGCTCTCCCACACTCACTTCCTTGGGGCAGGCTCACTCATAATCCCCATACCCAGGGCCAGGCAGGGTTATTCTAGTCTCTGGCTTGCTTCCTGTCCTGGGAGCCCAACTGGTGCTTGCCTGGTGCTGGACTTTTGGTTGGCACAGGCTACCTCCCTGTCCAGGTCCCATGGTGCTGAACTGGTGTTGGTCTCCAACTTGATTTTTTTTCCCCAGGAATGTTGGGCTACTATTCATTCAGATGTTCATAGGTCAGAAAACTGAATGTAGACATAGTCTCTGTCCTCTCTGCCACCTACTGATGCACATGTGACATAGCCACATCTGCAATGCCTAAAGGGGCAGTCCAAATGCACATACTTTTAAGACTTTAAAAAAAAAAATCTCCCCTTTGGTAGTTTGAGGGAATAGTATAAATAAACTCAAGATTCATAGTTTTTTGGCCTAGTTTGAATAGTGAATTTAGTTGGAATCAAAGGTTAAGATAAACCTCTTGTTATTCTTCCATGGTTTTATAGTCCTCTACTAGGAGGAATAGGGAAGAGATTCATAAAAATTGTCTTCACAGAGAAATACTGGAACCCACAGTTCATTCAAAGTGGCAGCATATGTCTAACCTTACCCTTTTATTTATTTATTTATTTATTTATCTTTTATTTATTTATTTATTTATTTATTTATTTATTGCTTCAGGTTACATCTCCATCACAGTGCCCTCTTTCTGCCCCTCCCAGTCCCGCCCTCCCACCCCATCCCTTCCATCCCACTCCTCTGGAGTGGAGTGCCCCTACATAACAGTCCCCTGCCCCAGTTCAGCAGTCATATGAGAGCCAAGAGCCTCCTCATACATTGGGGGCCTACAAGGCAGCACCACTAGGGAAAAGTGTCTCATTGACAGGGAGAAAAAGAAAAAGTCAATGTCCATGTTCCCTTTGGTGCGTTGGTTGTAGTATAGATATCCTGTACTATATAGCTAAAATCATACTATAAGTGAGTAGATGCCATGAGTCTGGGTTAGCTCACTCAGGATGAGCTTCTCTACTTCCATCCATTTGGCTGCAAATTGCATATTTTCATTGTTTCTGATAGCTGAGTAGTATTCCATTGTGTAGATGTACCACAATTTTTTAATCCATTCTTCGATTGAGGCACATCTGGGTTGTTTCCAGTTTCTAGCTATTACAAATAAGGCTGCTATGAACATAGATGAGGAAACTTCCTTGTGATTTGGTGAGGAGTCATTTGGATGTATACCCAGAAGTGGTATGGCTGGGTCCCAAAGCAGAGCTATTCCAAGTTTTCTAAGATATCACAAGACTGATTTCCATAGTGGTTGTACAAGCTTTCACTCCTAAGAGCAATGGAGGAGGGTTCCCCTTTCTCCACACCCTCGCCAGCATGTGCTGTTATTTGAGCTTTTGATCTTAGCCATTCTGACAGGTGTGAGATGGAATCTCAGAGTTGTCTTAAGTTGCATTTCTCTAATGATTAAGGATGCTGAGCATTTCTTCAAGTGTCTCTTGGCCATTAGGAATTCCTCCTTTGTGAATTCTCTGTTTAGCTCTTTTCCCCATTTTTTGATTGGATTAGTTGGTTTCTTGGCATTTAATTTCTTGAGTTCTTTGTAAATTTTGGATATTAACCCTCTGTCAGATGTGGGGTTGGTGAAGATTTTTTTCCCAATCATCAATCCAGATTTCAAGCTGTACCACAGAGCAACAGTAATATAAACAGCATGGTACTGGTATAGAAACAGACCAGTGGATCAATGAAATCAAATTGAAGACCCAGAAATGAACCCACACACCTATGGTCACTTAATTTTTGACAAAGAAGCCAAAACTGTACAATGGAAAAAGGATAGCATCTTCAACAAATGGTGCTGGTCCAACTGGATGTCGACATGTAAAAGAGTGAAATTAGACCCATACTTATCACCTTGCACAAAACTTAAGTCCAAGTGTGTCAAAGACCTTAACATAAGGCCGGACACATTAAATCTATTAGAAGAGAAAGTTGGAAAAACCCTTGAACTCATGGGCACAGATGACAACTTCCTGAACAGAACACCAACAGCTCAAGACCTAAGACCAACAATCAATAAATGGGACCTCATGAAACTGAAAAGCTTCTATAAGGCAAAAGACAGTCATTCGAATAAAACGGCTGCCTACAGACTGGGAAAAAATCTTCACAAACCCCACATCTGACAGAGGGCTAATACCCAAAATTTTCAAAGAACTGTAACCTTAACTTTGATAAAGGTAGGGGACATGAGCAGGTGGCCCTCAGTGTATAAATATGAAAGCAAATGGAGGAATGGTAGCTAAGTTTGCAGAGCAGAGAAAGAGACCAGTGAAGAGCTAACCCATTTCTGTGTCCTGCCCCACCTTTCTCTAGTGGGCTTAGGTAATGGGGCTTGTTTAGGGGAATGAGGGAAGCTACAGTGGTGTGTGTGTGTGTGTGTGTGTGTGTGTGTGTGTGTGTGTGTGTGTG
>CAJQZJ010004755.1:8492847-8568630 GCA_907164525.1 Lophiomys imhausi | reverse complement strand
GTGTGTGTGTGTGTGTGTGTGTGTGTGTGTGTGTGTGTGTGTGTGTGACTAAGAACAGGTTCTTTGTTTGGATGTCTTTAAAAAAAACAGCCTCTAGTCTCTGTCTCCATCTGGCTTAGGTAATGGGGCTTGTTTAGGGGAATGGGGGAAGCTACAGTGGGGTGTTTGTGTGTGTGTGTGTGTGTGACTAAGAACAGGTTCTTTGTTTGGATGTCTTTAAAAAAAAAAAAAAAAACAGCCTCTAGTCTCTGTCTCCATCTGGCTCATGTGGGCAGCCACCCTTCCTCCAGCTCAGCAGGGAATGGGATGTGTGGTATCTCCAGAAATAGAAACTAACACTAATCCCAGAGAAGGGAAGGAATGAGGCATGAAACTGAAAAGAATGAGGCATGAAACTGAAAAGGGGGATTAAAGAGACTCTGAATTCTGAATGCAGCCCTGTCCTGTGTGAAGCCCCAGGAAACCTGCAGCCAGCTGCAGCCAGTGATAGGTGGATAGAGGCCGAAAACCCTCAGGAACTGAGGAATGGTACTGACATCTGGATATTTCCAGTAGGAGAGCTTGCTGGACAGTGAGTTGTACAAGGTCGCAACCCCACAACTCAAGAGGGCTCAATCAGCCTTTTAGTTCCTCCATTAAAATAGTAACAGACAGACCAAGTTACTAAGTATTTGAGAAGAGTTACCAGATAGCAAAAGAAACAAGTAATGTAAAACCCAGGAGAAAAACTTTTTTTTTTTTTTTTTTTTGGTTTTTCGAGACAGGGTTTCTCTGAATATCTCTGGCTGTCCTGGACTCACTTTGTAGACCAGGCTGGCCTCGAACTCACAAAGATCCGCCTGCCTCTGCCTCCCAAGTGCTGGGATTAAAGGCGTGCGCCACCACCGCCCGGCTCGAGAAAAACTTTTTTGAAAAGGTAAAAAAAAAAAAATCAGCAAAAGTTAAAAAGTGATAATAGAGAAATCTATGTGGCGATCTCATGTATAAACCGGTAATATCGGTATTTCAAGAGGATGGCAGGATTCAGGCCAGCCTGAACTACATACTGAGCTACTTTCTCAAAAATAAATGAATTACTTAGAAAGGACACTTGAACCAAAGCCATTTAGTCCTGCATCATGAGAGAATTTTTGCTGCAGTTATACTAATGTCTGTGCTGTCGTTGTTATACATTTGTTTTATTTGCTCTGTTTAAATAAAAGTAGAAAAAATATTATAAAAAATTTGGATAAAAATGTACTCAGGTAGCCAGGCGTGGTGGCACAGGCCTTTAATCCCAGCACTCTGGAGGTGGAGGCAGGTGGATCTCTGAGTTCAAGGACAGCCTGGTCTACACAGTGAGTCCAGGACAACCAAGGATACACAGAGAAACTTTGTCTTGAGAGACCCTGTCTTGAAAAACCAAAAAAAAAAAAAAAAAAAAAGAAGAAAGTAAGAAATGTACTCAAGCGAAAAGGCAGGAAGCAGACCAGTCTCTGAGGACTCAGGTTCATATGAAACTCTTGCTTAAAAGCTCGGCAACTTAGAGGTGTCCTAGCTTTGTGTTTGTGTAGTCAAGGCCTTTTCTTCCTGTCCCTGTCTGCTCTGCTTGCTCCCTCTCCTGCATTGTATATACACCACTTTCCAGTAATTCACACTCTTTGGAAATCTGAAGATGGTGGTAAAGAGGAGTATTGTGTCCATTTCTTCACATGCATTGTTGCCATGTCTTTGGGAAAAGATGTGTGACATTGTTGATTCATACAGAAGAGCAGGACTCAAATCTGACAATGCTCCCACTATCGGCCTTTCTCATTCCTAGCTTCTTAGTTTGTAGCAGATGTCTATGCCTCTCTTGCTGTACATTAAAAGTGCAATGAGTTTTTACTCAAACCACAATATATGCTAAGAGTAGTTGTGGGATTTTTTTGTTTGTTTTAGTTTTTGGTTTTGGGGGTTGGGGACTAGAGATGAATTCCAGAGCCTGTGCATGGTTGGCAAACTCTGAGCTATGTCTCAAACTGCAAGGAGTCTTGTTGTTTTGGTTTTCAAGAGGGTTTCTCTGTATCCCTGGCTGTCCTGGACTCACTCTGTAGACCAAGTTGGCCTTGAACTCACAGAGATCTGCTTGCCTCTGCCTTCCGGGTGCTAAGATAAAAGTCATGCTCACTACAGCCAGTGCTCTTAACCGCTGAGCCATCTCTCCAGCCCTCAATGAGTCTTTTTAGTTTATATTATGCTGGCTTCTTTTTTTCCTTTGAAAAGGCCCTAATAAAAATATTTCTCATTTAGAAGTATGTGTACTATACATTTGCTTTGTGCCAGCTGTTGTAGTACACTATTAGATTTTATTTATTTTTAAACTTACTATTTTACTGTGTGTATATGGGTGTTTTCCAGGTGTGTGTCTGGTGATGCCTATCAGATTTCCCTGGGACTGGAGTTACAGACAGTTATAAATGGCTTCAAACAATATTTTAGGAAGGAAGTCACCATTGAGCTGAAGATGGAAAAGTTCTGAACATATAAACTGACTGTTGGAAGTTTACAACTACAGCTATTTGTTAACAGATACAGTGTCCTAGGGAGTTCCTAGTTTTGCTGAAATGCACTTATGAGATAATACACTTATGATGTATTTTTTTCCATTCATATAAAAGTATAATTGATGGTGTGTTATGTTTTTTTATATTTCATATTAATTTTTCTGTGGCATTTCATAAGATATAAGACTTCTTTTCTGAAGCCGGGCGTGGTGGTGCACACCTTTAATCCCAGCACTCGGGAGGCAGAGGCAGGTGGATCTCTCTGAGTTCGAGGCCAGCCTGGTCTACAAAGCGAGTCCAGGACAGCCAGAGATACACAGAGAAACCCTGTCTTGAAAAACCAAAAAAAAAAAAAAAAAAGACTTCTTTTCTGCAACCCTAAACTTTGTCAGGGAGCTCTGGTTAGAGTACATTGCTTTCAGGCCCAATTTCAAAGTCATGTGTTTGAGAAATGACTTTTCTTTTCCCTTGAGGGTTTTCATTTCCTTCTTCTCTTAGTCATATTTAAGTGAGTGCTAGTATACTAATTATTCAGTGTTATGGTGGAGACTCTTGAAAGTTTTTTTGTTTGTTTGTTTGTTTAGTTTTGAGACAGAGTCTCTCACTTTGTATAGCCTTGGCTGTCCTAGAACTCAGTATGTGGACCAGGCTGGCCTGGAACTCACAGAGATAGATCTTCTCCTGCCTCCCAGAGTGCTAGTATTAAAAGTGTGTGCTACCACACCTGGCCTTGGAAGTTGATTTTATATTTGAACAATTTCAGTAGTGTGGCTATTCATATACCTTAACTCCTACAATAGTATTTGATTTTCTACACAAATGCATATGATGTAAATAGGTGAGATTGAACAGCCTCCTACCGCTTGTAGACAATTGTTTACAGATGTGCTTTTTTTGAAGTGGACAGTCCCAGGCCCCAAGGGGCCATTTGTAAATTTCATAGAAAGTACGCCTTTAATCCTAGCACTTGGAAGGCAGAGGTTGGTGGATCTCTGTGAGTTTGGGGCTCAGGGCCAAGGATACATAATGAGAATATGTTTCAAAAGCAAATAGGATTTTTTGTTGTTGTTGGGCTGTGTGTGTGTTTTTAAGTGTATTTAAAATTAAATACAAACATTATTTTGGGGCTAAAAATATTATAGGGGCTGAAAAATAAAACTTAAGTTATGGAAATTTCCAAATATATGAAGTCTACAAGATTAAAGGGAAAACAGATAGAATATTTGTTTTGTCAAAGGTACCATGAACAAAGTGAGAATTCATGACAGACTAGAGAAAGTGCTTATAAAGCAATGAGTTAATACAAAAGAGCTCCTATAGATGAGTAAATTACAACTGAGCAGCTCAAGAGAAATGAGCAACAGAATATACAAAACTCATGAAGCAATGCAGGTGCCTAATACCACACAAACTTAAATTCAAATTCAAACAAGGTCTGGTTATCTACTAATTAGGTTGCTAATAGAGTGCTGTATTATTTAGGGCCTGTTGAATGGAAGCACTCTTTGAGGTATTTCTTGGTCCCAAGGTAATTGTTACAGGAATTATTTTCCCAAATATGAAAAGGCAGAAAGAGCACAGTGGAGATGTTACAGTGACTTAGACACTGGGGACAGCATGGAGGACTCTACTCTGGGGCTAGGAGATAGGAGGGAAGAGGCAGTACATAACCTGGAACTGTGGAGGAGTGGCTACCAGGAAGCTGTGAAAGTCTTAGACTCTTAGGCCTCAAACTTCAAGACTTTAAAGTGAGGGATATACCACAGACACTAATAACAATACACGTGAGAGGTGTTAGAGACCTTGTGTACAAAGTTGGGAAGAAGCTTCTGTATAGAGGGTTTTTTTTTTTTTTGGTTGTTTTCTTTCCAAGACAGGGTTTCTTTGTGTATCATCCCTGGCTGTCTTGGAACTTCCTTTGTAGACCAGGTTGACCTCGAACTCACAGAAATCCGCCTGACTCTGCTTCCTGAGTGCTGGGATTAAAGGTGTGTGCGGCCATACCTGGCCTAATAAATTTTTTTTAAAAGAATTATTTTTAAAATAATTTTAAAAATAATTTTATTATTATGGATATTTTCCTGGCGTGTACTCTCAGGGACCGTGTACTCTCAGGGACCAGAAGAGGGTGTCGGGTCCCCTGGAACAGGAGTTACATACTGTTGTGAACTGTCATGTGGGTGCTGGGAACTGAACCCAGGTCCTCTGGAACTTATAGCTAGTGCTCGTAACTCCTGAGCTGTCTTTCTAGTCTCCCCAAAACAAAATTTTTAAATGTTAATTTTCTGTGACTCAGTCTGTGTCAAGAAGATATTTCACATAAATACTGGTCAAGGTATGGAGGAATACGACCAAGTTCTGTTTTGTTGTGATGGTCTTTGTTAACTGAAATATAAATCATTGGGGAACTGGCTCACTCTTTAGTGGTATACTAATTTCGTGAAAACTGGCCATAAGAGAGTTTTACCTTTGTAACTCAGTGTTGAAAGCAGTATTTTATATGGCCTAGTGTATTTTGTAAAAATCCAAGAGTTGTAGTGTTGAAAATCTGGTAAGACTTTTGCAAACATAACTTAGAGATAACAAGTATAATATTTCATATACTTAACTTTTTTCAACAGTTATGAATGCAGGAATGAGAAAATACTTCCTACAAGCCAATGATCAGCAAGACTTAGTGGAGTGGGTAAATGTCTTGAACAAAGCTATAAAAATTACAGTAAGTATATTTTTTGAAAAATTTTCCCTTTAGAGAAGTAATCTTTACATTTTAAAAATGTATCCTCAGCTCACCAGCAGGTTGCACGTTCAAGCTTGGTTTAAAAGATATGGTCTGAATGTGAGTCATTTTCTTGTGTGTGGGGACTGTCAGCCTGTGAATGGCTCTCACTTGTCTACTTGTTGTACCCTTAGTTAGGATTCACATTACTGTGCATGCTGATTGTGTTTTTGTTTTACATCTAGAGTAGGGTAAGAAGCTTTGACCACTTACTCTGGGAATGGGCATAAGCATTTTCCTTTTCTAAGTCATGACAGGCAAAGGAGTAGGTGGGTGTGGATCAGAGAAGGTGTAAGTCTAGAGAATGAGTCTGAAGAGCTGTGGTAACCAGAGGGTCCTGACTGTGTGCTCTAGGGATGTCTGAGGCTCTAAACGCCTTCTCTCACCTGCCCTTTTCCCTTGAGTTCTAGGGCTGCTGTTCTTCCCTCCTGATGATGCTACAACTGACTGCTGTTAAACTCTTTTTTTCTGTTTGGTTTTAAAATGAACATCAGTACTTACTGATGTCTTACACTGTGCCAGCAAGCAGGCTTGAGATGGAAGGCTTTTCCTCAGCTTTCCATAAAGGTGAGCTGTGGGTCTAGAACCCAGGCAAGCCTGTTGGTTGGTCCCTGGACCCTGAATCTGCAGTGCAGTGAGCAGAGAGCCCCTTCTTAAAGTTAGCCAAGCTTTTCTGAGCACATTGTTGCTGCTGTTGTGCATATGGACTGCCTGGCTGCACCTTCCCTCCTTACACAATGAAGGCTGCCTGAAAGGGTTAGAAAGGAGCTCCTCCTGCGTGGGGTTCTATCAGCTAAAGTTTGTTCTCCCAGAAGTGAAGTTATTTACTAGTCCTTACCTACTCATGGCCAAAGAGCATGTGCCCTGAAAATCAACACAAAGTCTTCATATAAAAGGAACGATCCTGTCTATGCCACACAGCAGCAGAGTTAAGATAGCCAACCAAGGCTGTTCTTAGGCCTTTTTTGTTTTTTTTTTTTTTTTTGTATTGCACCAGAACAGCTTGTTACCACATGACAGAAAACGCCCACACACCACATCTGATCTGTATGTGAAGCAGAAGTTATTTTGGAGCTTGTGCAGTTTCAGGAAAGCAATATTTTGACCAGATTCAGAAGTTTGTGTTCTTACAAGATTTTAGCTGATCATTCTGAGCTCCTAATAAATACTCCCTATTTGGAATATGTCTTTATGGTGACTGTAGTACTTCTCTAAATTCATCTTTCAATTTACAGTAATGAGCAGACATGGCTTCTTTTAGTGACTTGGAGAAAAGTAGAATGATCTCAGCATTTTACAAGCTGATGCCTTGAATTGTTATTTCATTTTTACTCGTGGAACTAAGTAGTTTTTCATGTGCCAGGAAGCTTTTCATCATGAAGGAGAAACTGGAAATGCTTAAGGTATAGACCTTTAATTAGTTCTTGTGATCTTGCAGCTTTGTTTTATATGACATTTTTACTGTTTTTAGATAAGTCTTGATAATGATTTTCATTATTTTATAAATCATATTTAGAAAATTATAAATACAAGTAAGATAGAAAAAATCAGTGAAGTGATTATAAGTGCAGTGATGTGACTATGGAACTGGTAATTGACTGGAATCAATTTTAGATAAACATAGGAGAATGAGAGAATCCCAGGCTTTAATAAGATTTATTTTGTTGGGGTCTAGAGAGATGGCCCAGTGGTTAAGAGCACTGGTTGCTCTTCCAGCGGACCTGGGTTTGATTTCCTATACCCATATGACTGCTCACAATTATCTTTAACTCTAGTTCTGGGGGATACAATACCTTCTTCTGGCATGCAGATGGTACACAGACATGCAGGCAAAACACCTATATACATTAAAAAAAAAAAGTTGAAAATAGATATTTTGTTAAATTCTTTTTTTGGGGAGGGGGATTTCAAGACATGGTTTCTCTGTGTAACAGCTCTGGCTGTCCTGGACTCACTCTGTAGACCAGGCTGGCCTTGAACTCACAGAGATCCGCCTGCCTCTGCCTCCCAAGTGCTGGGATTAAAGGCGTGTACCACCATGCCCGGCTTGTTAAATTCTTTAAAATAAAAATTCTATCAGTTTAGACCTAATAGGCATTTTGTACATTTAAGTATATTGGAGTGCCATATGCCTAATTTCATATCTAAATACCTAATTTACATGTAGGATCTTTGAAAAATTAGCACTTCCGTGGGAATACATGTGTAGTTTACCTTCTATTCATTCCAAATGACATTTTGATCAACTATAACTTAGTGGTCTGCTGAGTAGTGTGTGATCTATACATTTAAAATGTAAAATTCGTTTTCCAGAGGTGGTTTAACTTTAGGAATTGTAGCATTGTGGCTAAGAGCAGCATGGTGATTAGTTAAGTAGTCCACTTGTAGTAATGTACCCCACTGTAGTGGACTACCCTTCACAGATACAGTCTGTTTTTCCTTACCTTCCCTAAATCTGTGGGACATTGTAAATTCTCTCCTAAATACTTAAAAAAGATTTACAAATGGTCAATATTAGAAGAAATAATCTTGAAGGGCATTTTTAGTGACTTAAGTTTAAAAAATCAAAATTGGAAACATGCTTCCAAATGTGTATTAGTCTACCATCATTGTAGTGGTGCAAGATCCCTTACTGGTTGAAAGAGTGATGAAGACATCCATAGTTTTTTCCTAAGCAGAAGTCCATTATTTCTAAACTATCTTTTTCTAACATAAGTTCTAACTAAAAGTCTACATTAGTTTACATTAGTTTTTAATCTAAAAACTAGTCTTTTATAATTGTAGCAGAAATTCCACAGTGATTTTTTTTTTTTTTTTTAATGACAACTGGGACAAGTAAGCTGAATATTGGCTTAAAGAATGACCTTTCTTACCTGCAATGTTAACCAGGCCTTTGCCAGCCAGGCAGGTCAGATGGAGAGATGCCTTGCCTGCCACCCAGGAATCCACCAGACACTTTAGGTAGGATCTGTCCTCCAGCTCTGCCCTCATTCCTGGTGAGTTGAATTTGACTCCCCTGTAACTTTTGAGAGGTCTGTAGCCTTTTATTTATTTCAGTTTTAAGTGCTGGAGTCTGCTTTGCTCAAGTCTTCCTTCTCTAGTCGTTATTTTCTTTTCTGATACTGGAACATTTTATTGGGGTCATAGTAAATGCCTGCTAAAAATGCAGGCAGATCCCTTCCAAGAAATAGTCACATTAAAAAGCAGGAAGAGAAGCAATAGAATAGATGTATATTCAGTTCATGGTATTGTCCTCTGCCCTGTGAGTTGGCCATTTGATGCTCATTAACAGTTGACACAGGCGGGTGTGTGTGTTGGGGTGGGGGTTCTTTATCTTAGTGTTTGGATTTGACTCACTTTCATTCAGAGTAGTTTATAAATTCTTTATTTCTGTTTTCTTTGAAAACAAAGTACTTTCAATTTATATACTTTTTATTGTAAATGTTAGCTCAAATGTTGGGAACCGTGCTCTTAGGCTTCACTATGAGGGTTGACTGCAGTGGGCCAGTTGCACAGAAAAGGATTTTTAATATGATCTGTTTCTTGACGTGAGGAAAGCAGCATACATCAGCATATATTAAAGTTTGTATTAAGGACTTTTCAGAACACTCACCTAGGGATAAGTGCTGCTCTTCCTGTGGTCCCACAGAGCAGCAGTCTCAGGCCCTCTGCTGCATAGACTGTCTCCGGCTCAGATTCTTTTACTGTTGTTTGCTGATTGCAGTGAGTTAACAGGACCGCTCTTTGCAAAATGACTGAAAAAACTGTTATTCTAGAAAGTGTACTAGATTTCATCTGCAAGTTGATCTGAGGTGTGGTATCTTAATGTTACCCAGCACTTTGTCTATTATTGTAATCACCTTTAGAAGGCACTCAGAGTGTGGCCTCTTAGGATTCCATAGGCATTCAAGATTCACCTCCTTTCTCTTCTTTTCTCTTTCTCTCTTTCTCCTTTGTGCCTCCTTCTCTGTTTCCATTAGTGATTGCCACTATATTGGGAATATGCATTTTATGCTGAAGGGTGCTGCCAGGGCCTGAGAGAAAGTCTGACAGGGGAGGCAGTGGGAGAAAATGACATTACCTAAAATATAATCCATTCCTTTTTTTTTTGTTTGTTTGTTTTTTTGTTTTTTTGAGACAGGGTTTCTCTGTGTAGCCCTGGCTGTCCTGGACTCACTTTGTAGACCAGGTTGGCTTTGAACTTGCAGAGATTTGTCTCTGCCTCCCAAGTGCTGGGATTAAAGGCATGTGCCACCACACCCAGCAATATAATTCATTCTTATCCATGAACAGTTATGTTCATAGGTATGTGTGGATTGAGATCTTCTCACACACACAGCCCATGCTTATTCAGTACTTTGAAGAAAGCTTTTTTGTAAATAAATCCTTGTCTGCATTGTACACAAGCTCTTTTCTAAATCTGGTGGGTACAGTGTTATGTACAATGTCGACAGCACAGTGTGGAGCAGAGTTTTTTGAAGTGTACTTTTGTGAAATATAGTCCCTCAAAAGCACCTGTTCCTTTGGAAACTGCAGTTTGAGGGGGTTGTTCTTGAGACTCCTTCTGGAGATGGAGCCTGGGAGTGTACAGTTTTTAATGATGTTCCTCCTGGGTGATGTCTTGTGTATATACCCTGCCTTGGATGGATTCCCATTAGTATATGTAGGGCCTTTACTACAGTGTTGGTAGTTTCTCTGTAGATCACAGGTGATGGGGAAATGATTCAATTTTAAATTAACTGTTTTTATATCATTATCTTTGTGGTTGTCATTAATATTGTTGATTATAGTAGAGTTTGGATTTTCTTGGAAACACGGTTGTGGTTGTGTTGAATGAATTCAAACAAACTCATACAAGAGGCATAGAAACAGCCTAAAGACTGGCACCTGCAGGGAACACCTGGCAGGGCTCACAGTCTTAGTCAACAGGTGCACCTCAGGAGGGGAGCATAAGGTTGGCCAATGAGAAAACATTGTGGTGCATAATTAGAGAGGTATAAAAAGGAAGCCCCGCAAACTCGAGAGGGCTTTTTTGCTTGGCATTACTTTGCATTGCTGCTCTTTGCTGCTTAACTTCTAAAGACCTTAGACAGTGTTTTGCTGAAGGTTGTAGCTGCCAAGCCTTGCTTGCAGCCATAAAAAATGGTCAGCATTGAGACTGGCCTTGGAATGCAGACCTGCCCGGAATCCATGGTGAAACTGTAATTAATTATTGTAGTATTAATAAGTATAAACTGTAAGATTAAGCCGGCAGAGGAGTGGGCGGCTTGGACCACATGCCTTAACCGGTTGCCTGATTTGTCCTGAGGAAAGAGCCCTGGGACCAAGGGTGGCCTACACCACCTGTAACCTATCTCTATTAATTAATATAAGTTGTTATATTAGGCTGGTAGAATTACCAGCCTTGGTGGGAGATTGACCTGGGTTCGAGGGGAATCTGGGAGTCTGGGAGTCCAACAGCCCAGGACTGCTTGGGCTGAGGGCCTATAAGCCACCACACTCCTTTCCCTAATAATTAAATACAGCAAGACCTTTTAATGTTTTAATGCTTAGCCCTTAGCTGGGCAAACTGTCAATTAGCTAAGTTAACCCGGATCACCTAATCCCAAATCACCATGTGCCTGCGATTACCTATCTCCTTGTGTGTCTCCTGGGGGAAAGGAGAGATTCTCTGTGTAAAACACAGGGTTCCTGTTCTAATCTCAGGAAGTCCCGCCTTCCTATTCTCTTTCTGTCCAGCTAATTGGCCATAAGCGACTTTTACTAACCAATCAAGAGAATGCCTCAGAAGGGGTAGTAACCAGATCTCAGCTCTGAGATCAACCTATTAGAAGCTATGTTATTAGCCTTTCCCCAACACCATGGTGCCAGGTGAGAGGCAGCAGCTGCCAGCACTGATTCCATGCAGATGGAAGAGTCCTGACCCCAAGTTGGGCTGTGCCAACGGCCTGCGCCTAGGCCAACAGATGGTAAAGAGACTGCAAGTGTGCAAATGTGCAACAGTGGCCAGCTCCTAAGCCACATGAGTACATCACGTGCCCCAACTCAACTAGATTGAAGAGACAACGGGGGTAGGGTTTGGTGGGGGGGTGCGGTAATGCCATCATGATAGCCAGGTGACCACTGGGCTGCTGCTGATTGCTGTGTTCTCTTTGGAATTGGCTTACGAATTGCCCCAAGGAACTATACCTGAGAAGTAGCCTTCCTTCTGTACCTCGGATTGGTAGGTTGGAAAGTGTTTAGAGTTATTAATAGTTAATAAGGTACACCAACAGTTGATGATTTTTCTGCAAGACTGTGAGGAGGCCTAAATAAAATGCCATTTTAAAACATATTCAGTATGTAATTGATGCTGAGTGTGTTTTATTTCATTTTATTATACTAACTAGAATGTAGTACAGCAGAAATCTCAGCCCATGTTCCCTGCTGCCTCTAAGTGCCTGCTTCCTTCTCAAACTGTGCTGAGAGTTGGCTAGGGGAGAAAGGAGGAAGTGTGTGAAGTACTGACTGCACCAGCACCAGTAGCAGGTGGTGATGGCTATACTCTGGGTGTTCTCAGACCAAAACAAGCTCAGCTCTTGGATTAGAATATTGTAAATAGATTATTATTTGTCAGTTATCTACAAACTAGTTGAAAAATCATATGATGATGGGGAGGGTTGCAAATATAATTCTGGTTGCATGATAGCCCATCTCACTTTTCAGGTACCAAAGCAGTCAGACTCACAGCCAGCCTCTGACAGCCTGAGTCGCCAAGGTGATTGTGGCAAGAAGCAAGTGTCTTACAGAACTGATATTGTTGGTGGTGTACCCATCATCACTCCAACTCAGGTAAAAAAAAATCAACGCTTCTGTTGTGTGTAGGTTTCAAGATTGCATATTGATAATTTTATTTTCATCAGAATGAAACAATGTCTGCTGAGTTAATTCAATATTTATTTTCTACAAAAGTTTTTATTTTGGTTTCCTATTAGAAAGTGTTTTACAAACTTTTGTATGTTTATTGTAAAAAAGATTGGAAGTCACATAGATAAACACTCATCCTTCTCTGAGCTGAATTCTTTGTACTCTTCCTATAAAAGTAGAGATGGAAGCTGCATGGCACACTTTGTAGCAGCATATATCATATCGTCTTCAGAAGTTTCTCTTTCTGACTTATGAAGACTGCAGAGTTCTTCCATAGATTTACCATAATTTATAAGCCTCTCCTAATAGACACATGGAGGGACTTGCTTTTCTTTCCCTTATTTAACAATGTTGTGATAAACATTCTAATGTTTTAAACTTTGGAGATTAATGCTAGGGGCCTATGCATACTAGGCAAGAGCCCTACCACTGAGCTATATCTTAGTTCTTTTTAAATTTTTGTTCATCAATGTCTAAAAGAGTTGCCCAAACTGTCCTTGAATCTACTTGTTAATCCAGACAGGCCTTGAACCTTAGCACTGCCTCAGCTTCCTGGGCAGCTGGGGTTATAGATCTACACCAAGATAAATTAATTCTTGGTAGTAAAGTTGAGGGGTTAGAGTCTGCAAATATATGGGTAATTTTTTAAACCTGTTTTGTGTGTTTATATTGTTTTTTCCCTACAACCTGAGTATTGTAGCTCTGGCTGGATTGTATCTTAAATTACTGATATGCCCGGGTATTAGGCAAAATAAATTTATGTGCTTCTAAAAATGAACATGACACTTTTATATGGACTAAAGTTTCTTATATTGATATTGAGAGAATGTACTTTTTTTTGTTTTTTGTTTTTTGTTTTTTTTTTCGAGACAGGGTTTCTCTGAATATCTCTGGCTGTCCTGGACTCGCTTTGTAGACCAGGCTGGCCTCGAACTCACAAAGATCCGCCTGCCTCTGCCTCCCAAGTGCTGGGATTAAAGGCGTGCGCCACCACAGCCCGGCTGAGAGAATGTACTTTTAATACAAATTAAAGTAGTATTAGTTGAGAAACCAAGAATTTGAAATGATGGCTATTGCCAGTGTTGGAGATGGTCATTACTTCCGTGTCTTTCAATCTTAACAGACTCTGGTGCTTTACAGACCTTTAACATTGTACCATACACCATCTTTTTTCAAGCCTTTTGTCAGGGAAGTGTGATTGATTAGTGGGAAGAAATCTCATAGTATCAATAAATTAGCTATTGAGTATATATTTCTATGTTTGGCAAAGAGTATTTAATAATACTGGGGGAAATTTACAGGTTTTTTTGTTTTGTTTTGTTTTTATTTTTGTTGTTTTTGCCAAAGTTAGATTAAAATAAAGAAGGGAAAAAGAGAAGGGTATGGGATCATTTCTTCTTTTAAGGTAATGATTTTAGCCTGCTAAGCTTGTGATTGGTAATTAACTGAGCTGAGCTTTTTTCCATACTGTGGCATATGTTGGCTACTGGTAGATAGGTGTGTTAAGTCACTGGTGCGGAGCCAGGTGTGGTGATGCATGGCTTTAATTCCAGCACTCTGGAGGCAGAGGCAGGAGGATCTTTGTGAGTTCCAGGCTAGCCTGGTCTACAAAGTGAGTCCAGGACAGCCAAGACTTGGTGCACAGAGAAACCTTGTCTCAAAAAACAAAACAAACAAACAAAAAGACACTGATGCAGTTTGTGTTGTGACTGTTACAGATCAGATTCCACAGAGGATGTCACTTTAAAACATTTCAAAGAATTCTACTGTTTTATTGTAATACAGAACTTAAAATTACAAAGTAACATTTAGAAAATATAGAATCAAGAAAATGTTAAATAAATTTCATTGGGACAGTTAATTTCTTCAGTGTCTATTGGGTAAACGTTAAGTATTTAATTAGTGTTGACCTGTTTAGATGTAGAACTGGTTGAAAATTCCTCGTGATATGCCTGACAATTAAGACTTAATTGTTCTTGTGAGGTTTTGGAGTTCTTTTTTTTTTTTTTTTGGTTTTTCGAGACAGGGTTTCTCTGTGTAGCCCTGGCTGTCCTGGACTCACTTTGTAGACCAGGCTGGCCTCGAACTCGCAAAGATCCGCCTGCCTCTGCCTCCCAAGTGCTGGGATTAAAGGCGTGCGCCACCACTGCCCGGCTTGGTTTTGGAGTTCTTAAAAATGTCACTGACTTATTTGTGGGGGTGTAGGGTATGGATGCTGTAAATAGATAGAAAGTCTTTGGCATGGTTACGAATTTGTCAGCCTGAGCTTTAAAACAGAAAAAACTACAAGTTGTGAGTTGGGAGCATGGAAGAAAATCTGCAGGTCAAGGATCAGGCAAAGACCTTTTAGACTTGACAGCACACATATTGTCTACAAAGGAGAAGACTGAGAATTTTGCATCATCAGTATTTCAAATGCTTGTTTTGTGAAAGGCCCTGGTCAGAGGATGAATAGAAGAAATAGACTAGAAGAAAGTTTACAAGCTACATATCCAACAAAGGACTTTTATCTATGGAAAAAACCTCTGAAAATCCAATAATTAACAAACCAAAAATTCCTTAAAAAGTAGACAAAATTCATAAACAGAAATTTCACCAAAAAATTAAATATGGGGGCTAGAGAGATGGCTCAGTGGTTAAGAGTACTGGCTGCTCTTCCAAAGGACCCGGGCTCAAATCCGAGCACCCACATGGCAGTTCGAAACTGTCTGTAATGGCCCAGCATAGTGGTGTACACCTTTAATCCAAGCAGGTGGATCTCTGTGAATTCAGGGCCAGCCTGGTGTAAAGATGGAGTTCCAGGATAGCCAAGGCTACAGAAAAACCCTGTCTCAAAAAACTAAAAAAAAAAAGTAATAGGCACTAGGAGAGATGGTCACCATCTGTAGCCAGTAGGGAAAAATTCTAATTAAGGACCCAGTGAAATACCATACCCAAGCAGGGATGCTCAGGCCTCTCACCCATTGCTGCTGAACTAGAATAAAACAGTTCAGCCACTCTAAAAACCAAATTGGTGTGGTGGTTTTCTTGTCATCTTTGAGAAAATTTGCAATTACTCTCCAGCCTAGTATGTACTCTTCTAGGCAGTTTTCTTAAATATGAGGGTAATTATGTTCATACAAGAAGCTGACATGAATACTTATAATAGCTTCATTCCTAGTAGCCAAAAGCTGGAAAGAACACGCACTGTTAATTGGGTAGGTAGGTGGTCAACAGCATAGAATGGTGGTACACCCACATCACTGGATGTAGCCGTACGGACAGTGGACTGTTGATGCCAAGAGCCACCTGAATGAATCTTCAGAGAGTTATACTGAGTGAATTTTAAAAAAAAAAAATCTCAAAAGCTACTTAGTTCGTGTTTCCAAATGTCAGAACAAATGAATGGCTGTCGGGAGTGCTGCAAGGGCATCAGAAGCAGACCAGCAGCAATGAGCGGCCCTGGGTGTTGATTATGGTTGTTGTGCATAAGCACATGGTCACGCCACATGTGGACAAACGAGTGCATGTAACTTGAAATCTGAATAAAGATTATGGATGCTTGATTTGAGTGATGTAGCCTAGAAATATGCACTTCCTTTTGTTGAAGTGTGCACAGGGCCTCTGGTACTTTTTCTAGTTATTGTAAATTCCTACCAATTTCTTTAAATTATTTCAGTATAAAAAGTTAGCCCCAAGCTGGGCAAGGTGGCACATGCCTTTAATCCCAGCACTCAGGAGGCAGAGGCAGATGGATCTCTGTGAGTTCAAGGACTGCCTGGTCTACAAAGCAATTTCCAGGACAGCCAAGGCTACACAGAGAAACCCTGTCTCAGAAAACAAAAACAAAAAAACAAAACGAAAGTTAGCCCTGCCCCAAGAAAAAGCACCAGAGGCAGGAGTTTGCAGAACTATAGAAATGGATATCTGTGGTTTGATCAATGACAAGAAAGTTGTGATTAAGTGTCACAGATTTTAAGATTTTCTAAGATAACATTAAATGAAAGTATTTAAATTTAAAGCAAGAAAATAATTTTTTGACCTCATTTTAGAAAGAAGAAGTAAACGAATGTGGTGAAAGTGTTGACAGAAACAATTTGAAACGGTCACAAAGCCATCTTCCTTACTTTGCTCCTAAGCCACCTCCAGACAGTGCAGTTATCAAAGCTGGGTATTGCGTGAAACAAGGAGCAGTGGTGAGTAGCTTAACTGAACCTGTGAAGTAGGGAAGGTGCCAGCAAGCTTGCAAGTCAGAATTCATGTTTTGTGCTCTATTTTCTGAAAGACCAGAGTGGAGAGCAGTCTGTTGCTGGGAAGGGTAGAGAGGGGTTGCTCTATGTTTATCACGCAGCGCAGTTACTTCCTTGGACTTTGGGCACTTGGGTAAGTTAATGCCTATTTCCACCAACACTTAAGTAGTCTAAGTGAACCTTCCTAAGTTTAGGTTTATTACAGAAAGGTTTTTATTTTTTTATTAAAAACTTTAGTTTGTGTATGTGTGAGCGTGACATGGGTGAGGGAGGGGAGCATGAACCCAGTGTATGTGCTTTGAAGATCCGAAGATGTCTTTGTCTGTTGTCCTTCCACCTTCACTTGGATTCCAAGGCTCAGATTCAAGCAAGTGCCTTCACCTTAGCCCCCACGAACTCCTTTTGTTGATGTCCTACACCTTCAGGAATAGTTAGGTGTAGAGGTGGAGGAACCAGGAGTGGCTGCTAGTTTTAAGGTTGGGCTGCTTAATCTCCCAGGCTTCCAGATTATTTTATTGGAAAACTATTTTATAAAACCAGTGGTCTGTGGATTTTTTGTTTTTTGTTTTGTTTTGGTTTTTTGAGACAGGGTTTCTTTGTGTAGTCTGGCTGTCCTGGAACTCACTCTGTAGACCAGGCTGGCCTTGAACTTGGAGATCTGCCTGCCTCTGCCTCCTGAGGGCTGGGATTAAAGGCATCCACCACCTATGTCTGGCTTATTTACCAGTATTTCTAAGGTTCCAGATATTTTTCTGCCAGGTGCTGTGGTTCACAGGTATAATCATAGCATTGGCGGGGAGGGCGCTGAGGTGAAAAGATAGAAAGTTAGCCTGGGCTCTATAGCAAAATCTTGATGTTTATTTAATCAGCTTTTCCAAAGTTTATTCTGTATGAACTAAATCTTGAGAATCTCAAGAGAAGATAAAGTTTAACATTTTAAAACAGAAAGAAAAAATGTGAATAAAGAAATACTTCGAACTCTTCTGGTAATTCTGGTAATTCTGCTTGATTGTTCTTCACTTTCTGACAGCTGAGCTAGGGAACATTCTTCCTATCTATTGGACCATTGGTCCCAGGGAAAGGAAGATAAGACCAGAGGTTTCCCAAGACTTTCTATAGGTGGAAGCAAAATTTCTCTCAGGCTCTAAGGCTTAGTTGTAGGCCAGTTAGGCTTTTGAGGAGGTAACCTTTATTCTTAAATCTAAAAAATAATTTACAGATTTTTTTCCCCCTTAGGTTTTAAAAAGATTTTATTTTTATGTGTATTTATTTTTACTTTAATGTGTGTTTACTTGAATGTACATTTGTATATCACATGTGTGCAATTCTAGTGGAGACCAGAAGTGGGTGTAAGATCCCCTGAACTGGACTCAGAGACAGTTGTGAGTTGCCATGTGGGTGCCAGGAATTGAGCCTAGGCCTTCTGGAAGAGCAGTCTTCACCACTGAACCATCTGTCCAGCACTATTTACAGTTTTATAATTTAGGGTGCTAAAAAATTGACAGGAGTATTTATATAAAAGTGTATTAAACATTTCTATATGGGTTTGTTGTATTTTGTATTTATTATTGACCTGTTACATATGAAATACTTGAAGAAGGATTCCTGCGTGTTGTAGACAGAGAAGCCTGACAGGCTGATAACATTTCCTGTGCTGATTTTTATTTCATGGGCTGGGCAAGAAGGGAAGGGAATACCTTTTCTTTCTTTTCCACTGTTAGAGATCAAAATCCTGAAATACCAGAGTCATTTGTAAACTCTGAGAGTGAGCTGCCCAAGGCTGAGACTGTCATTCAAGGCCTGATTAGCAGGGAGATGTGCCATTTACCACCTCCCTTGGGAAGGGTGTTTTGTTTCTGAGTACTTGACATTTCTGATTGTGGGTTCATATTGGAACAATTAAGGGGTGATGAACATTTGACATTCTTTGAAGCCTCTGTCTGTTCTCTGGTAGATGAAAAACTGGAAGAGAAGATACTTTCAATTGGATGAAAACACAATAGGCTACTTCAAATCTGAACTGGTATGCAGTTACTTCATAATTATGCTTTCAAATGCTTGGCAAGTTGCACTGTAGTGATTGTATGTGTGTATCCTGTTCTGTTTTTCCTTTTTTTTTTTAGTTTTTTCGAGACAGGGTTTCTTTGTGTATCCTTGACTGTCCTGGACTCACTTTGTAGACCAGGCTGGCCTTGAACTCACAGAGATCCACCTGCCTCTGCCTCCCAAGTGCTGCGATTAAAGGCGTGGCTGTTCTGTTTTTCGAATGTTCTGGTTCTGGTTTTGAGGGCAAACACATTTCAGTCTATTTGGTTGTAATGCATTTGGTTAGTCATATATTTCTTAAATGTGTTTTAAATAAAACTACCATATCTTCAAGGAAGCATTCTATCTTGATGGATCTAAAATTATCAGCAGCCCCATATCTAAACCTCTATCAGAGGGACATTGGAAGAGTCCTTTGGTGTAAGAAATCCTCTAAAAGCAGCATGCAGCCCTCTGCATGTCTGCCTTCTGTTCCCTGTTTTTTCCCATTTCGGATCAACTCTTTACAGTTTTTTTTTGTTTGTTTGTTTGTTTTTGTTTTTTGTTTTTTTTCGAGACAGGGTTTCTCTGTGTATCCTTGGCTGTCCTGGACTCACTTTGTAGACCGGGCTGGCCTCGAACTCACAAAGATCCGCCTGCCTCTGCCTCCCAAGTGCTGGGATTAAAGGCGTGCGCCACCACCGCCCGGCTGTCGGATCAACTCTTAAGTTGTTTCACTTGAGATAACTTTGCTCTGTTCTGCAGGCAGAATCAAAGGTTGAGTCTCCCTCCTTCCCTGTTTGAGTAATGCACTATTTAAGATGTCAGGTAGCCTGAATCCTACAGTAGATTATTGCTTAAATTAGTGAAATTCTCTCCCTCTTCTACAAAAATGTGGGACTTTTCTATGCTCCATATTCTGAATGAAAGCATCAGAACAACATTGTCCAGATAAACTTTCTGCACTGGTAGATATGTTCCATACCTCATTCTGTGCAGGCTATATGTGGCTTTTGAGTGTGGTAAGGAGGTGACTTTATTTTATTTTAAAATTAAAACCAATTTCAGGGGCTGGAGAGAGCTCAGTGGTTAAGAGCACTGACTACTCTTCCAACAGACCCAGGTTCAAATCCCAGCACCCACATGGCAGTTCACAGCTGTCGGTAATTGCTGGGCATGGTGGCGCACACCTTTAATCCCAGCACTCGGGAGGCAGAGGCAGGCGGATCTCTGAGTTCAAGGCCAGCCTGGTCTACAAAGTGAGTCCAGGACAGCCAGGGCTACACAGAGAAACCCTGTCTCAAAAAACCTTAAAAAGAAAAAAAAAAAAACCAAAATAATTTCATTTCACTTTAGCAATTTAACTTTATAGTTACTCATAGGTAGTGGCTGCTGTACTGAGAGTATTATTATAAGAGCTGTCTTAGGTATCAGCTGTTACGGGGTGAAGAGCAGAAGCAGCCTGTTTACCCTACTGCAGACAGTCAGAGCCCATGTGAGTGCGAGGCTGTCCTTCCTAGCCTGAGGAACAGAGAGGAAGGAATACACAGAAAGTGGGTATTGACAGATGACCACGTCACATACATACTTATTGACAAAATGAGGAAATAGATCAAGGATAATAGAAACCACAGCTCTTGCTATAAAAGCATGACTTCTTGATATAACTTAACCAAACACAGAGGTAGACATACATATTATGTCCTTGTGTGAATGCATGTTAGTGTAAAATATACTGTAGCTCTGTGTCTTGGGAACATGTTCATTTCCTCCCTGAAAGAAACCTGGGCTCCATGGAGAAAAGGCAGATTCTATAGCTGGGTAAGAGAAATAAATGCAAGATAAGCTGGATTGTCTTATGTCAGAAAGCAAAAACATGCTGAGAAAATGTAATCACCCAGAAGTCACTTTACAAACAGTTCCATCACTACCGTGGACTGTGAGAGTATCAAAATACATAATAATTATACTACAGTCCATGTATGCATGTGCTTATATAGATATGAATAAGTGGCAGAGTTCATGTAACTGTTATGAGGGACAAGATGCCTAAATAGGAATGAGACACCAATCTGTGGAATAAACACTAACCACAGAGTGAAGGGAGATGTACAGTGATGAAGCCTGGCAGCACCGCTTCCATCACACAGTGAAATTCAACAGTCGTGAGAATGTTGAAACCACCTACTGCCTGACAGGATCAGTTCTGTCTGTGCTGCTCCTGCTCCTGAGTTAATCACCAAGTGACAGTAGCCAAAGGAGGGGACCATCTACAAAATAAAGTAACTGCTGTGATCTGCAGGGTTCTACATTCCTCATTCTAGAGGAGCAAGGAACTCTCCATACTAAAGGAAAAGAAAGAGTCAGCAAGCAGCATCCATTGTCTCACAGGACAAGAGTGCTCGCTTGCTGACTTTGGTGACTATAACATGAAGATTTTTGGAGCAGCAGCTCAGCTTGAAGTGACCATGTTCTTAGTCTTTCTGTAAATTCGTGATTGTTTCAATGTTCAAGGAAAGACAGAAAAGTGAGGGGAAATACCTGGTAGGAAAACAGAAAATACAAACAGTTCACTCAGAAAGAAACTGGGCTGAGTGTGGAGTTAAGTGGTAGTATGCACACTAGTGTATGCAAGGCCTCCGGAGAGGGTCAGCTCTACCAAGTGACAAAACTAACCTCAGCGGTCTTCAGAAGTATGTGACAGTGCTCAGGGTCACTCAGGACCAGAGAGATGTGCACACACAGATAGCACTCATCAGTCATGAGGAGGTTTGGCTGACTGAAAAGATCACAGATCCTCTGCCCCGGGAAAACAAGAGGAGAAGAAATAGTGTGGCTGATGTGTACATGAGTGATGTTAGAAAAATCGCCATTTGGCAGGCACTTAAGCCAGTAATGATTTCAGGTAAGAATCCTCAATATTTGGTGAAACTAGTGGGAAATTTTTGTTCGAAAATCAAGTACTGCATAGGCTCCAAGTGTCTCAGTAGTGACCAGTATGGGTCACACGCAACTAATGGTCTGCACCTCCTGGCTGGGATGGTGAGTAGTAGTCAGCTGCTGTGGTTTCCTTCCAGAAGCCTGTGCCCTGCACATCAGATGGATAAACATCAGATGGACACAGGCTGTGAAATAACTGGCCTGGACACTTTACAGCTTTGCAAGATTACAGAAGACCAAATGAAACCGTACTTTTTAATTATTAGACACTTATTTATTAATAACTATATTCACTTATAACAAATACACTTACTTAACTACTATTCCTATAAATTCCTGCAACCCCTATGAATGCCTACAACCCCTATGACCTAACCATTAAACCTACTGATAACTATTACCACTATTTTTATAACCTTTTAGAAGGATACAGTCTCTGGGGTAGACCCTTTAACGCACTTAGCAGTCTTTATTCTGGAATATCTCACATGTAGATCCATCAGAGTAAATTGGCTATGGCAGTTTCACCTTAAATAAGGCTTGAGGCTTTCTTCTCTTGGGGAGACCTCAGCCAACTGTAAGCCAACTTAACTTCCTTTGTATCAGCAATTCTGCCGCTCTGCCTCAGTCTTTAAAGCCAGCCACAGTTTCATTCAGGCCGCTGTTCGGACAGGTCAAACCCCTCTAGGCAAAAGCTGAGCCACAGGGTTTAGTCCTTGGCCTTTTGCTGTCTTACTGAGGCTTTCTCTGCTCACCAGCTTCTTTCTGCCTTAGGGAGATCTGGCCATCAGTCCACCAGCACTTTCTCCATCAGAGGATACAAATTACTTGTCCTTTTTAGCGGGAGGACTTGCTAGCCTCGGAGCTTGGTAATATGGAGCCCCTAGCACACCCCCTCCCGGGCTCATCCACTTGTCCTTAAATAGGATCGCTCCTTGTTCCACCTGCTTCAGCTTAATTTGGGCTCTGCCCACTTAGCTTCTGAAAACAATGCCAGGTCATAAAGTCTTTCCTTGTTTCACCTGGCTTCAACCTTGTTTTTAGTCCATAGAGACTCCCCTCGTTTCATGTGACTTTCACGTGACTTCATCCTTGTTTTTAGTCCACAAGCTGATAAGCTAATTGCTCACAGCCAAGTTGATCTTCATGCCCCGGACTAAGAGACTGTATCAGAAACTTAGATATTTACTAAATCTAATTTATATTAATCTAACTCCCTACAACCAAAGAAATAATTACTCTGAAGTAAAGGAGATTAAAAGAAGGGACAGTGAACAGTGAAGCAAGTCTGCCATAGACTAAACCTTAGACAGAAAATACGTCAGCTTGTCTTCTGCCAGGAAGGATACCCATGGGGTAACTTGTAAAATCAGAATATGGCCTATAACTTGTGGCCACAAGGATGGCAAGGCTTGGGCTCCATAACTTTGCCATGATCATGTAAAATTTACTTTAGAAATCAAACCGAAGTACCTAGTATAGATATGTCATGTCTTTAACTGATGAGGTGGTGTTAAGCATTCCAAATGTTAATTAATCGGTCCTGCTTGCTGTCTGTTACTTACATTGTCTCTAATTGGTTAAATTAATTCTGAGGCCTGGAGATTGGGCAAAGACTAAGGTTCAGGCTTCAGAGACAGAGAGCATCTTGGGAGGAGAGAAGCCAAGAGCAGGAAGGAGGACATACGCCATGGGGTAGATTAAAGAAGATCATTCCACATGGCCTGTAACATTAGCATAGCGTGGAGAATAGCAGTCCAAAGGGACATACGTATATATGGGGTCATATTTGGGTAATAGAATTATGAGCTAGTTTAGATGGGCTAGGATTGCACAGTTCAGGCCAAGGCTTGTTAAAATCCATGTGGTATCTGGGTGTATTCATGTATAATAGCCGCTTAAGGATTAACAGCAGCCAAATCAATTAATAATATAAATACTGTTAAACAATTTAATTAACCATTTTTTTCTACATTAACTTACCTGCAGATATTCCTGAAATGTGTCTTCAGACATGTACACAGGTTTATAGCAAAGCTGGGCTTGCTGCATGTGCCATCTGTGTCAAGATGGCATTCCAAATGAGGAAGTAAAGCACTTACTGGTCCTTGTGGTCTACCATGACCACGTCTGCTGCTTAGTGACTGTCATTGAGACCAGAACTGAGCTTCAGACAGCAGTGTGTTTATAAGGGCATAAAACTAGAGCTGGCCTACTGCTGCAGGATTCATAAGGTGAAGTTGTGTGTGAGATTGACTTGAGCTCCAAGCAAGATAGCTAACCCTTGAGGTGAAACATCCTCTGTTTGCTTTCTTGCCAGGAAAAGGAACCTCTGCGGGTAATACCACTTAAAGAAGTTCATAAAGTCCAAGAATGCAAGCAAAGGTAAGGATGCCTGATGCTGACAGGACATAGAGTGAAGAACGGTATCTCCCCTCATTCATGAGCTTACAGTATGTGCTTCTCCGTTCTTGTGTGGATTTTTAACTGTGGTTGAGATATGCTGCAGTTTTCTTAAACAAATCTGTAAAGTAATTTAATTTTTTATTTGAAAACTAAAAATTAGGAAACAACTCATTTGTAAACTGACATTTCAGAAGTAGTTCATCAATGCAAAGGACAAATTGAGGTAATTTTTAGTATTTCAAAGGTGCTGCAGGACAGGTTGTCACAAGGAGCTACATCAGATGTGCCACGATGATGAACTGTAAACACTTGGACTCTAAAATGCTTTATGACTCTTTTCTAAATGAGCTGTGTAAAGCGTGTGAATTGTAATGCAAAACTGGGAAACGATCATGAGGTTTTGTTAAATTAGTGTTTTCTTTCTAACACTTATTTATTGACACATACTTGGCACTGAGTAAGCAGCTGTAAGAGAGACTGTTAAACTGATTTATGTACAACTATGGTTGTTTTTCATAACAGTGACATAATGATGAGAGACAACCTGTTTGAAATTGTAACGACGTCTCGAACTTTTTATGTGCAGGTAAGAAGACACTTATGTGGAGACTATAGATTCTCTTACTTAAAAGAAGTTAATAATATTTAGAGACGAAATAAACACAAATAAAGCTTGTTGGTATTAACCAATATAATTTACCAGCATATTGAAGGATGGTAGAGTATATGCTTAGAAATGGGAGCATTCTGTTATGAATTAATGAGATGGATCAGTGTCACATTTAGAAGAAAAAAAGGTGCTGTTTTATTTAGTTTAGCAGTGTGCCTTCAAATGTATTATCCTTTTGTGTTTTTCTTTAATATCATTTTTGGTAATTTTATAAAAAGGAAAGTCTAAAGTATAAATGAAATTATTGAAAAGAGCATTTGTTTTTGTTTATGAGGGTTAGCATATTTGCTTATTGCAGAAAAGTTAAGAACACGATGGTTTGCAAAATACACAAACTTTCACATTCAGTCATTGATTCTTACAGCAAGGAAAGTCATATTAAATGTATAAAATCTTGTTTTCACATATTGTCATATTTCTCTATGTCATAAAAGTTCTTTGGAAATAACTAGGTCTGTTGGCACATCCCTTTGATTCAGGAGACAGTCAGATGAATTCTGGTGAACCTAAGGCCAGCCAGGGCAGTATAGTGAGATCCTGTCTCAAAAAAAAAGTCATCTCTGGAGGCATTTTAGAATCACATCACTCTCCATGTGTGGCTATTCCACGAGTTTTTGTTCTTTTGTGACTAAACGTTCATTTGCATAATTTTCATACATTTACTGTGAAAGTATAATGATGGCAACATCTGTGTGTAAAATCTGGTCTGAATTTCCGATTTCTTTAGGCTGTTTCTAGGTCGGATTTAACCATCAGAACAGTCTTTCTGTTTTGTCACATTGACCTTGATCATTGTGCTCCCACTAGCACTGAAAGAAAGCAGTCTGCCCTGTGCCTGCTCTGAGTTCTACCTTTTGAAAAATGTTCCTTGGAGTTATTGGCATTTTATAGATTCTGGGGGAAGGGGAGTTAGTTTTCTTTAGTGGTGTGACCCTTGGTAGGCTGACCACATAATAGAACAGGCCCTACTTCCAAGATTAGCTGTGTAACACAAGCTGGACTTGATGGAGAAAAGGGATGAGCAGGGGAGAAATCTCTGAGTTAAGTGGGAAGGAATAGGAGAGTAGAGAGGAAGGAGTTAGAGGAGAGTGAATATGTTCACAATACATTGTATGAAATTTACGGAGTTAATAAAATTTTACGAAGAATCACAAAATTCAACCTACAGTATACAAAATATGTAGAAAAAAAACATGACTTAAAAAATTGAGATAAGCCGGGCGGTGGTGGCGCACGCCTTTAATCCCAGCACTTGGGAGGCAGAGGCAGGCGGATCTTTGCGAGTTCGAGGCCAGCCTGGTCTACAAAGCGAGTCCAGGACAGCCAGAGCTGTTAAACAGAGAAACCCTGTCTCGAAAAACCAAAAAAAAAAAAAAAAAATTGAGATAGAGACAATTGTTTTGCCACGATAAAGTAAGGAATCATAGTTTTTAAAGACATTTTGGTTCAAAAACATTTTATATCTTACCTTTTTGGAAGTTATAGGTTCTGGAATCTAATTTTAGATTTACTTCTTGAGGACTGAGGGTTCTGAAATGACAGAAGTAAGAAGGTACATGTTGGTTCTCTTCTCAGCCTCATGCTGTGGGGATACAACCCTGAACATTCTGATCTCGTAATATTTAAGTTCACAGTGGCCAGTCTTTATCAAGAAAGAGAACTACTTCTGAATTTGACTACCAGTGTCCCTCTAATTCATAATAATTAGAAATTATTTCTAAAATTAATATGTAAGATGGTCCCAGAATGGCTTTTCTAGCATTCAGCAGCAAAATGAGAAGGGCTTTCTTAAGTTTCTTTCTCTTATTTCCTTTCTAAAAACATTCATTATCTACACTTTGATGTGTCTGATTTTAAACATACAGTGGCTATCTTATGTCTCCATATAGTACCTGGCTCAGAAAAACATGGGTTGAAAATAGTGCTTTTAGAGCCAGGCTTGATAGGTAGCAAATACTGGTAACTTCAACTGTTCAAAAGACCGAGGCAGGAAGTTCAAGAGAAACCTGTCTAAAGAGTGAATTAAAGGCCAGCCTGAGTAATTTAGTGTGACTCCATGTCAAAACTAAAACATAAAAACTGAAAAACAAAAATAAAATAAAGACTTGGTGGCTGAGTGTTTTCCTCAAATGTGTGAGTGTATTGATTGGTTCAGTTTCCCAATAACTGAACATGCTCACCAAAGAAAGTGCTTTCATGAGTTAGGAAGATGGCTCAGTGTTAATAGCACTTGCTGCTCTTGCAGCAAGATACTGGGAATCCAAGTTTGGTTTCCAGTATGTATGTTGGGTAGTTCACAACTGCCTACATTGACATCTCCACTGGGGGTCCAGTGCCTTCTCTTGACTTCTGTAGCTGAGGACAGCTGGACCAATGTTTCATGAATTTCCTGAACCTCACTCTACATATACACACACACACACACATACACATGCATGTACACAGTCACACTTAATTTTTTTTTAAGTGTTTTGAAGCTGAATGTGGTGATACACACCTTTAATCCCAGCACTCAAGAGGCAGAGACAGGTGAATGACAGGCAGATGGTTCTAGGACAGCCAGGGCTATACAGAGAAACCCTGTTTTGAAAAACAAAACATAAATAAATAAATAAATGAAATGCTTTGAAAACTTTTTTTTTAAAGAAGTTACTGCCTTTGAATAACTGTGTTTGCAGGTGACATTATCTTACTAAGGTAAGGGACTTACGGAAATAGAAGGTGATTTTGAGAGAAAGTTGACTGAAATACCCTTTTATTTCCTTTAGGCTGATAGCCCTGAAGAGATGCACAGTTGGATTAAAGCAGTTTCTGGTGCCATCGTAGCACAGCGGGGACCTGGCAGATCAACATCTTCTGTAGGTTTTCTCCTTGGGGAGGAACTCCAAAGGGCTTTCATCCTTTGAATTATTTTCTTTCTCTCCCCTAATCCTTCAGTTTCTTTTCTTTGTTAAGATTATTTGCATGTTGACTTTCATACCAATTGGACTTGCAAAAATAATGCACCCTAATTCAGAGCTTCCTTGTAGTGTCATGTGTACACGACTTTCTGTGCATATCATGTTAATGCACAAGCTGGGCAGCTAGAGAATAGAGCCTTCCCTCCTTTGTTCTTGCAGTTAGGTTCTTGTTAGTAGGTGTAGCAGTTTGACATGCTTGGTGTGGCATTGGCATGACCGTTCAAGACATTTTCAGTTTTACCATAACACGGTTTTCCCTTTACTTGCCAATTTTCGGTTAGGGCTTTTTCCTTTAGTGGTATTGGACTACCCCTGACCAAGATAGAGCCTTAGGTACAGTTTTGTGTTCCCATTTAGTTTTTTCTGTTTCATGTTGTTAATTTAATTTTCTAGGTTGATTTAAAAACTTATCTTTGCTGTTGTTTGATAACATTGGAACAACTAAATGTTCTGTTCCGACATAGCAAGAAAAATACTTGTTGTCCATCTTGTTCAAGTAAATCCTAAAACATAGTTTTGTTTGGAATACTTCGGCCATTCATCTCTGTTCTGAAGATGGAAACCCTTTTGAGAATTCACATCTTAAAAGTAGCACTGTTGTCAGCTCTGCTGTGGTGCCGTGCGCCATAGCCTTCATAATGCAGATTCTATATATACTTAGATAACCTCTACTTTCAGGAATTTTCCCGGTAGTAGTACTGACTTTTACTAGTTTTCTGGTAGTGATAATGACAGATCAGTAGATAGTAGCCCACTTCTCTCCTTTTCCTAATAATTTTATCATTATACTAGTATTCCTTTAGGAATACTTAAGAAATCTCTTTCATGGGTGTTAGTTTTGTAACTGCCTGCGTTTTATGTGACTCTTTCAACAGTCAAGTATGAGATTCTCTGCAAAAACAATGTCTGTTGGGAAGAGGGAAAGTTGGAGAAGGGTGTTTGTGTTCTGTGCTTTGTGGTGGGGGCAAATCGGACTGTCCAGCTGTGACTATCAGCAGAATTCTCTCTTTTCCTCCCTCTCCCAATATAGGTTAACTCTAATCTTAGCTTTGCACTGTGTTCCAGATGCGGCAGGCCAGAAGGCTGTCGAACCCTTGTATACAGAGGTATACATCAAGAGCTGGTGAATGCAGCACGTATGTGGGCTCTCATGCAAATGTGCCTTCTTAGTAGAGGGCCTGGACTCGCTCCTCCTTACAGCTGATCATAGAAGGTTGAGTTAACCGGACTGCCTTTTGCAGTTGTCATCACTAACGCAAACTAGTTTACTGTAGTCATCAGGTTGAATATGTACAATAAAAAAGGACAAAAGTAATGGTACTAATGAGGCTTCCAGAGCCTCAGAAACTAACTGACTGAATTGCTGCAAGAGTTTTGATTTCCATGTTTTATGTATTTTGAGTTTTTTTTTTTTAATACTACAACACTTGAAATGCGCCATTGTTCTGGTCCAGGCTCACTTCTGCACACGTCCACGCTGGATGAGTTATGTCACCAGAATTGCATGATGTTTTACAGCTCTGGTGAAGTTTACCATCTAACGGGAGCCTGTAGTGTTTGCTGACAGGTTCTGTTTTCTAAGCAGCTATTGTCCTAAATAAGCATGCACCAGGAGCTACACAGTGCACTGCAGTGTCCCAAATTTGTTCTCAGAAGTACAGTGAAGTCAGGATTCACAGCTGGTCTTACTTCAGCTGAGTTTTATAAGTAATTCAGTTGTATCCTTTCTTACTTTAACAGTCTTAAGACATGTGGATGTGTGACATACCCAAAATAAACAGAATTAAATTGGCTGCAGTTAGTTGCAGTAAAATTAAGAGAAGCAAAAAAGAAGTTCTCAGACAACTGGACAAAATCATGTCTGAAAAGTCTGGATTTTTGTTGATTAAACTATGGCCTTTCGTTTTTATGTTTTACATTTTATCTTTTTTAATACTTGGGATAAGCCCCATAACTCTGGTAGACTCTTCTTTCAACACAATTCAGTTACAGTTGGAACACCGTAACTCATTTTAGGCTGACTAGGCCTTCAAAGTACCTTAAGCTGCCAAATTCAGCTTTGGTGACAGAATTAGTTTGTTAGCAGAGTTGGTTGTTGGCTCTCATTGCTTTGGGAAAGAACTTCGCATTTATGCTGCATGGCTCATGCTTTTGCTTTTGTATGTGTGTTTGTGTGGTGTTTGTTTTTCAGAGAATCAAGTCTCGCATTGAGTGACTAACTTTGTTGTTGGTGATTGGCTGAGTCTGACCACCGTTCCTCTTTCTAGGAGCATCCCAGCTGTCCTTCAGAATCCAAGTACACTGTCCGTCCTGCCGGGGCAGCAACCCCCCTCACATTCCACAGCCTCTCGCAGCCACTCTCTGGTCTCAAGCTATACCATGGAGAAGCGAGGACTTTACGAATCTCTTGCCAAGGTCAAGCCAGGGAACTTCAAGGTCCAGACTGTCTCTCCAAGAGAACCAGCTTCCAAAGTGACTGCACAGGTTCTACTCGAACCTCAAAGTAAAAATGGCCCTCAGGGAAAAGGTGGTGAGCCAGTGGACTTAGATGATGCCAGCCTGCCAGTCAGTGATGTGTGAGGTGGGCGCACATGGGCTGCCTGCCCCACTCATCCCTCAGTGTCCCTTCATGAGGCTTCTAGCCAAAGATGATAGAGGGTGAATGATGTCAGTGCATAGATTATACTGCCTCTTGGGTGTACTCGTTAGCTGGCAAACCAGGAATCCAGGGAGTGGCCAAGTCAATGTAATTTCTTTAAGAGGAAGAAAAAAAAGCTGTGTCCATATCAACTGTCTGAAGCTTTATGTTTGGGCGGTAAAAATGTGTGTATGATTTTTTTTTTCCTAGTGACTTTGAAATTTTAAATAACAATTTAAAACATTAAAATTTCTTTTTAAAAATGCTAATATGACTCCCTATGAAATATTCAATATTTACATATTCTTATCAGCTAATATTATCAAATGGGACATTGCCAGACAAAAATTCCTAAACTCATGATGTCTGTGGTGCTGCAAAATTTATATTGCAATGTGGACTATTTAGAAATTATAACCATTTTTTATATTCTGGCTATCCAGGTGAGTGGTAAATTTTGCATAGAAGATTCAATGAGACTGTTGGTGCAGGTAGGAGTTGAACAGGGGTAGCAAAAAGGGAGAGATGAGAGCTCAGCTATAGCTAAGCTAAGAACTTTTTTTTGGTAGGGAGTGGACTATTTTTTTGGAGACAGGTTTTCTCTATGTAACCATGGCTGTCCTGGAACTCACTCTGTAGACCAGGCTTCCCTTGAACTTGTGGTGATCCTCCTGTCTCCGTTGCCTACTGAATTATAGCCCTGTGGTCACCAACATGCAGCATATGAGACACTTGTTTTGAAAAGCTTAGGACTTGCACCTATCAGTATTTTATTTCAGTAGAAATTATTTGGTCATAAATTTTGGGAAGATCTGATTTTTTTAATCAAAAATTTGTAAATAGATCTTATTTTGAATTTGGATCTGTAAAAGACCTCAGTTCATATGTGAAGTCATAACTGCCCTTAGTCATGAAATTGTTGTGGCCTCTACCTTTTCATCATTAATAACCTATATTCAAGTGCCTGTGTCTTCTCATCTCTTTTAGGCTTGTGCTCTAAAGTCCTACATGATTGGCTTTAAATGTTTGAATAAATTAATTTCAGTAGCATAGTTTGATATGTTAATTAAGATAGCATTTAATGTCAGAGACACCAGAATGTTGGTGTTCTTCTAACTGTGCAATATTTATGTCTTGAAAAACAAATCTGAGTATGCATTTAACCGTGGGGATATCATAAATGGAAACATTCCCCTAAAGAACCCAGTTTCTAGTGTTGAGTGATAGAATGGCTGAGTACTGTTTTGTGGCAAAGTCTTAGTGTTTTATGCTCTATGGTATTTCTAGTCTCACACTTCCATTTTGGAGTTGTAGGTGTTAGTATTTTGCCATTTTATGTTCTAAGATTACTCGTTGGAGGATGAGAAATCCGCTACAGTGGTGGCGTCTAGGGGTTAAGATGTGTTATTTAGTTGCCCAGCACAAGAACGCACCACTCACCTTTTGTATTCATGAGCTAATGTTAGAGTTCTATGCAGTCTTTTCTTTTGCACCTGCATTAGAAACCCTTAGGATGGCAAGGTTGTTAAGCTGTTACCACCCTTCTGCTGCTGTGTTCGTTATCCAGGCTCTTTTGGAAGTTCCTTTTTCATGAACATACCTAGGAACCCTGCGCAGACACTTGGCAGTATTGATGAGCCTGGCACTGTTTTCTTTGGTACAGCCTCCACAGTGCACATCCATTTTAGCGTATTTTGGTATTGGTAATTTGATCTATTTCATGGTGGTAAAATATTAGCTCTATTTTGGGACTTTTTATAGAAGTACCTTTATTCAAATCATAGGAATATGTTCTTGTGATTGTCAGGATCTCCTAATATTTATCTCAATTCTTTTGTAAGCTTATGGAAATTATTTAATTATTTTAAAGCATACTTTTCTTGTAAATATGTCACATCTGAAGTGTCAACAGTTACTTTGAATACCGTAATATTTGCTGCATTTTTTTCTGTGTATATACTGTGTCTCCTTTCAGAACGGGAATGTGCCTCCTGATGTTTACTGTTACATCTGCTATCTTTGTATGTCCAATTGGTTGAACACTGTAATGACAAGAATAAACTTCTCAGAATTCATTTTCACTTAATTCCCATTTTGTTTGGTTCAGCTCTCATGTGAACAAGTCAGTAGAAGTGGTAAGGAACATTTTTGGTTACTTCATTTGCTTATCTTTGAACAAATAAATTTCACGCCAGGTAGTGGTGGTGGCAAATGCCTTTAATCCCAGTACTCAGGAGATGAGTTCAAAGAAAAGAAAGGAAATTTCAGATCCTTGAATTCTTGGAGTTTGTTGTTGCTATTTGTTTGGTTTGGTTTGGTTTTGCTTTTTTGAAATAGGATCTCTCTATGTTTCCTTGACTGTCCTGGACTCACTCTGTAGACCAGGCTGGCTTTGAGCTCTCAGATCCACCTGCCTCTGCCTCCTGAGTGCTGGGATTAAAGGTGTGCATTATCACCAGTTGCCTATTTGTTTTTGGGACAGAGTCTCACTTTGTAGTCTTGACTGACCTAAAACTCACTATGTAGACCACAATGGCATTGAACTCACAGAAGTCCTCCTGCTTCTGCCTCCAGAGTGCTGGGATTATAAAAGTAAGTACCACCAGGCCAGCAGATCATGAGTTGTTTTTGTTTTGGTTTGGTTTTTGGTTTTTCGAGACAAGGGTTTCTCTGTGTACCCCTGGTTGTCCTGGAACTCACTCTGTAGACCAGGCTGGCATTGAACTCACAGAGATCCTCCTGCCTCTGCCTCCCAAGTGCTGGGATTAAAGGAGTGCACCACTACACCCAGCCATTACAGACAATTTCATACTGCCATGTGGGTGCTGGGATTTGAACCTGGATCCTTTGGAAGAGTAGCCAGTGCTCTTAACTGCTGAGACATCTCTCCAGCCCTAGATCATGAGTTAAGAGAGCTTCATATGAAACTGTACAAAGAAAATGTGTGTTTAAAAAGTTTGCTTATTTTACTTAAACAAATACCATATTCTCAAAATTAAATGTGAAAATTGCCTTGAAGCATATTTGAAACATCTGAGGTGCATAGAGAGAGCTTTTGGTTATTTATTGATCTGGCTGAGCTGAGGCAAGATATAGGATCCCCACACCACCTGCCATTTGGGGACTGGTAGGGGAGGGGTTGAGATGCAGTCAACTCCCACCCCCCCCAAAAAAAAAGCAAACATTAGAACCTTTATCTCTGCTTTGCTCAAGAGCCTGCTTTTGGATAATTTTTCCTTTCAATAGTGAATGTGATTTACTAGCTGTAGTGAACTGTATGTTGAGTCTAGCCTGGTGCCTCCTGCCCAGAGGAAACTCACCCACTGAGTGAAGAACAGACCACTAACATAAAATACATTGAACTTTGCGCTTATAATTTTAAACACAAATTAATCAGGGACTGGAGAGATGGCTCAGCAGTTAAGAGCACTGGCTGCTCTTAACATCTGCTGGGTTCAAATCCCAGCACCCACATGGCAGTTTGAAACTGTCTGTAGTTGCTGACCATGGTGGTGCACGCCTTTAATCCCAGCACTCGGCAGAGGCAGGAGGATCTCTGTGAGTTCGAGGCCAGCCTGGTCTACAAAGTGAGTTGCAAGACAGCCAGGGCTGTTATACAGAGAAACTTGTCTTGAGAAACCTAAAAAAAAAAAATAATAATAATCAACTGAAGCTTTAGATTTTCTCTCCAAGGAAACTAGCAATGATTTTAGATGTCTTCTTTTGTTCCTTGTGTCTAAGTCATTGTCAAATCCTGCTTCATTTTCCCTTTTAGGGAAATGACCTGCTTCATGACTTCACTTCTGTAATGCAGTACATGATTGGGGCTGTCAGCATTTCATTATGGATAAGTGAGGAACTCATGAGGCTCATCCCTCCCTGGTGGACTGTTACCAGTTAATGGTAGTTGGGGTGTGTGTGTGTGTGTGTTTGTGTTTTTTTTAGTGGTATACCCATTGAAAAATTGACCCTGATTCAGTAAATGTAATTTACCAATACATATGCATGCAACCCTAGTTCAACTCAGTGGGTCACACAAAAAAAAAGTCATGGAAGTAAAAGGGAGATATAAGAAGGGCTTCAGCAGAAGAGGAAAGGTGATAAGAGGAAAATGAAAAGTATAGCAGTGGTGAAAAACGACTAAAATTCATTCTACATGAAGCTGTGAAGATATTTATCATATATCATATTGTATCATGTATTGATTTGGGGGCTGGAGAGAGGGCTCAGCAGTTAAGACCATGGATTGCTCTTGCGGAGGACCTGGGCTCAGTTCACAGCACCCACCGCTACCTCCATCTCCAGGGACTCTGACCCCCTCTGTGGTTTGAATTGGAGTAATTCCCATAGGCTCACATTTGCATGCTTAGTCCCCAGTTTATGAACTGTTTGAAGAGATTATGAGGTGTGGCCTTGTTGAGGAGTTCTGCCACTGGAGGTGAGCTTTGAGGTTTCAAAAGTCCCACACCATGCCCAGTCTCTCCCCATCTCTCTGCCTGCTGCCTTTGGATCAGATTATAAGCTCTCAGCTACTCCTGAAGTCCTCTGGTTCATATGTGTGCATCCACACCCACATGTCCATACACATACTCTCCCATACATACAAAAAATACTAGAAGTAAAAACTTGAATGACTTGCATTGAAAAATATTGCTGAACTGGTTAGTGTTTACAAGGCTAATGAAATCCCAGTGGTCCACTGCCCTGACATTAAAAGGAATGACTTACTATTGTGTGTTCATGTGACAATAGTGCCACCTTCTGGTATTGATTGCTACATTTACAGTAATTTGACATTATTTTATTTCACCCAACAGGAAATGAGAGATCTGTGGCAGCATAGGATAACTTTGAAATTCATGGAAATGTTAAATCACCTTTCCCAAATGATTTTAATTAAACTTTTTTGGAGGTAATTGTAGCTTCATATATATAAGAAATAATATAGAGAAGCTGGGAATGTCTGTAGTGAGATGCCATCTTATAAAAAGATAGAATTCAGGTCTATTTTGTGTGATCTTTACTTGGTTTTTCCCAATGAGCTCTTATAAAGATATAGTACAGTATTATAATGATAAAATAGGCTCAGGCTTAATGGCAGGTGCCTTTACCCACTGAGCCCTCTTGATGGCTCATTAGGGTTTAGATGTAGCTTTAGAGGGTAGATATAAAGATAATTTTATATATGTGACCACTGGTGGTGTTTTTTTTTCCTTTTGACCTCTTGGAGTTGGAGTTAGATTCTTGTCTTCAGTGTGCTGTAGAACTGAGGAGATGAAGGAATTTGCCCAAAGAAATAGAAGTTCAACATATGATAAAATCTAATGTGAAAAGCTATGCATCCAGAGACTGAGATGGTCAAGGAATGATGGCGTCCAAGAGGCAATGTGGCAGAGAGGACTTCTAGAAAGCCCCTGAAGAACAGGGTGCTTCCAGAAAGCTGATATATTACATGACAAGGAATGTATAACTGTTGATTTGCAATCTTGATGGTCCAAATAGGGATAGAGAATTAAATCATTCTCTTCAAGGTTCAAGGACCTTTCTCCCGTCCATGCTATGTCACATAAATCTCTCCTTGCCCTAGTTTTCTTCAGGGGGAAGGTAAGGAAGAGAGAGAACATGGGGGCAATTTTCATGACTCAGGAGCTTGCCCACTTAAGTCCTCCCACCCTCTTATTCGCCGTCTTAAGTTTCCTTTCATGCACCATGATAAAACACCCTGACAAGCTAGTATATGGGAAAAAGGGCTTATTGGGCTCACATTTGCAGGAAGGTCAAGGGAGCAGGATCTTGAAGCAACAGGTCACATGACATCTGAAATCAAGAGCAGAGAGCAGTGAGTTAGTGCATGCTAGCACTCTGCTCTTCCTCCACTCTGTGCAATCCAGGATACGCTACCCAGGGAATGGTGCCACCTACAGTGGGCAAGTATTCCCACCTCAGTTAACATAATCAAGACAATCCACACAGGCCAACCTGATCCAGGTAGTTCCTCATTGTGACCTCTTTCCCAGGTGATTCTGCATTGCATCCAGTTGACTATCAAAAATAACCATCACACTTATTTCTAAATGGGAGCCTTTGGTCCCAGGGACATCTGTGCTTGCTGATATCTAGCTCAATTTTGGTTCCAATAGGGACTGGCATTAGCTCAGGACAACCCCAAGACCAAGTTCTCAGCACAAAGATTTATTTGCCCAGAGGGACAAAGGGCTGGGAATAACAGACAAAGAGGATAAGGGAGAAGGGGAAGGGAACATAGGAGAGGGTAAAGGGGTATTTGTCTGGGGTGGGGCACCTAAGGACTGCTTCTGGATAAAGAGGAGACAGACATGGCCCATAGCAAAATGGCAGTTTATAAAGTAAAAGGGAAAGCTCCATGTTAGGACAAGGTGTTTAATTTTCATTGGGCTTGTTAATTAGGTGAGCCAAAGGGACCTTTGATTGCCAGACTTCAATGCTTTGATAGCTGGACCTTGGTGGTCAGCCTCAGGGAATAGACCTTGGTGACTAGCTTTAGGAATGTAATCTAATGGTGTTTAGCAAGGCAGAGGGAATGGGGGAGAAGGGAAAGGCCTGCCAGAACCATGTTTGACAGGCTGGCAAGAGTCCTTCGGTTCCCACTGTCCCTCATGTTTTCTCCTCACTCTTCCACTTGCCTGTTTATATTTTGAAGGTGAGAGATTTTCCAGTGGGTCATGTGTGGCAAGTGAGAGGAAGTGAGGCAAAGGGAAGTGAGTAAAGGGAACAGCCTGTTGGCCTGAACAGCTAGAAGTGCAGAGAAGCTATGACTGAGCCTGGGGCTCTGCAGGTAGGCAGGCTTGAGGGAGAAGCCCACAGTCTCAAGACTGAAGGTATTCTGTTTAAGATACTTCTTAGACATCCAAGAAGAAATGGCCAGCAGGCAGTTGGATTAAAAAAAAAAAAAATGGAACTGAGACAAGTGAGTTTGACAGAAGTTGAGAGTTATTTGGGAAGAGGAACTTTAGTTAAGAAAATGCCTCTGTCAGATTACCTGCAAGCAAGAATGTTGATTAGTGATTGCTGTGGTAAGGGTGGGTGGCACTGTGGTAGTACCACCCTTGGGCAGGTGGTCCTGGGAGTGTAAGAAAGCAGGCTGAACAAGCCATGGGGGCAAGTCAGTAAGTAGCACCCCTCCGTGGCCTGTACCTCAGTTCCTACCTCCAGGTTCCTGCACTGGCCTCTCTCAGTGGGCTGTGACCTGAGATATGTAAGTCAAACAAACAGTAAATATCTCATGAGTGCCCGGTGCCCAGGGAGGGTAGACAAGGGTGTCTGATCCTCTGGAACTGAAGTTACAGTTGCCAGTGTGCTGCCGTGCGACTTTTCTTTATTGCTGAGCCATCTCTCCAGCCCCATGATGCAGTTTTTGTTTGTTTTTAAATATTTAAGCCAGGCGTGATGGTGCTCATCTTTATTTCCAGCACTGGGAGGCAGAGCCAGGCAGATCTCAGTGGATTCCAGACCAGGTGGTCTGCACAGGGAGTCCCAGGCTAGCCAGAGCTACATAGTGAGACTCTTGTTTTAAGCACCAAACAACACACACACACACACAGTCATATCACACTGTCATTCCTCTCTGTACAACTCTGATAGCTTTCCACTACTTTTCTTGTGGTCCATGGAGACCAACATGATTTCACTGTAGCTCCAGTTTCTGTTGCTTTGCTTAGTGTCATCGTCCTGATTAGGGTGACAGGACCCCAGGGAGAGGAGCCAGCATTCACATGCTGAACATTGGGTTCTATTCTGATTTGGAAGTAGTTCCAAGCCAGCTTTCATGGATCCTTAATTGTTTGGGGATTTTTTTTTTCCTGACCTAACACAGCTTGGCTCATGATTGATTCTTGTCCTTAAGCTTAAAACTAGGACAAGTCTTAGTGAGCACTGCACAGTGTCTGTGGCTATGCTCAGTCAGTTTCTTTCCAGAAGAAGAATTACTGTTCTTGATTAAATTCCCTCAGCATTCAAGGGCTTCTCATGGGCAGGAAATTTCCTTGGGTCCCAGGAAATAAGGAGTAAGAGAGACAGATACAAAAGTTAGCTCTGTTACAGGGCAGACCAAGGTAGGTATTGAAAGAACATGCTAGGCTTTTGTACAGGACAGGTATTGGAGGGTTTTAACATAAAGGTTTTGTATTAGTTGCTGTAAGAAACAGGCATCAGCTCAGGAACCCCAAGACCAAGTTCTCAGCAGAAAGACTATTTCTTTGCCCCAGAGGGACACAGGGTAGAGAATAAGAGACAAACACAAGAGATAGAGGATGAGGGAGAAGGGGAAGGGAACGAGGGAGAGAAACGAAGGGGTATTTGTCCTGTGGGGTGTGCAGGGGAACAGGAAGAAAGCACTGCCTCTGGATAGAGAGGAGATAGGCATTGTTCATAGGAAAATGGTAGTTTATAAAGGTACAAAGGGAAACCCTGTGTTAGCATGAGGTTTTTAATTTTAATTGGACATGTTAATTAGGTGACCCAAAGGGAACTTTTGATTGCTGGACTTCAGTACCTTAGAGCTAGTCCTTGGTAGTCAGCCTCAGGAGGAGGAAGTGGCCAAATAAAGGATTAGATCTTGATGGCTAGCTTTCGGGATATAGTCTAACAATTTTTAGCAAGGCAGAGGGAATGGGGGATAAGGGCAAGACCTGCCAAAGCCATGCTTGCCACACTTGAGCTGGCCAGTCTCTGCAGTTACCTCTGTTGCTGTGCTAAAACACTATGACCAAGGCAAATTATAGAAGGAGTTTATTTGGGTTTGCAATTCTGGAGGGATAGTCCATCATGACAGGAAGACATGGCAGCGACAGGCAGGCATGACAGTGGGAAACTAAAGACTCACATCTTGAATGGCAAGAAAGAAGCAGTGAGAGAACTAAGAATGGCAGTGACTTTGAAACCTCCGCCCCAAGGTCCATACTTACTCCAGCAAGACAATCTCCTAAACTCCCTATTGTGCAACAGCTTATTTTGAGATTAAGACATTCCATCTTGCAAAAAAATAGTTCCTTAAACAACACAAGGTAAGCAGCTCAAAATAGCTTCAGGAAGTCCCTGAAACTGACCAGATTCCTCTTTCTAAAGTAAGCAATAAAAACTGCAAAGACTCTCAGACTTGCAGCCCATCTGCCTGGAAGAGGTTTTGACCAACTGAGGCACTTGGAAAGGAGACGCTCAGACCTGTTGAGCTGCCTGCCTGCGTAATGCACTCCAGATCCCAGCTTTCTGAGCTCTCACCTGTGCAGCTGTCTTTGAAATAATTTCTGCTCCTGTAAGTAACCCCAATAAAACACATGAGGTTGACTTTTGGTGGTATCCATACTTTGGTCTGTCCTAAGCTCCCTTACTGGAATGAGTAGACATGTGGTAAGTCTCCCCAGGAAAAGTTTTGTCACACAACACCTCCCCAAATATGTCATCAATTGGAGGCCAAGTATTCGAACATGTGAATCCATGGGAAACATTATTCAAACCACCAGTCTATCATTAGATGTCCATTGTGGGTTACTAATGGCTCAGTTCTTTGTCATTTTCATCCTGGGACCCAAGCAAATTGAGCAGCCTTTGTCTGAGAAATATCTAGAAATCATAGAAGGAAAAGATACTCTGGCCAACTTAAGAACTCCTCAGAAGTGACAACATGCCACCAAGTTCATTCATGCTTCATTGGCCAGAAAAGATAACACAAGCTAGACATCAGAAAACTAGGAAGTGTTAAGTTGAAACATACAAGATTGGCATTTCATTATTTAAAAATCATAAAAATAATCTCAATTATGTATAGCTTAATATAGTACAATCCTAGAGTGAGGGCAAGGAAATTTTCAGTTATTTAGTCTACTCCATACAGTAAAATTGTAAAATCTCAACAGTAAGAAGATTAATTTTTTTTTTGTCATTGATGTGTCTGATGTGTGTGTTGTGTACTTGTGAGGTCAGATGGTCTTTATAAGTTACTTTAAACTATTCTGAGTTCTTGTAATGGGCAAGGTGCTAGGAGAGCCAATGACCCAGACTAACAGACAAGGTGACTGTCCTCAAAGGCAGCCTGCTCCACTATTGGGCATAGATGATTGACAGACAAGGTCATGGGTGCTGGATATTCATGTGTCTAACAGGTGCACAGGATTGTGGTCAAATTCATTTCCTTGGTCATGAAAAAAGATATCCTGACCAATGATGTAAACACTGGTCAGAGTGACACATGCCTGCTTCTTCAAGGCCAGCAGGAAAATCTGTGTAAGCTCAAGGTAGCTTGTGTGTGTGTATCTCTATGTGCGTGTGTGTCTCTGTGTGTGTATCTGTCTATGTGTGTGTGTCTGTGTGTGTTATCTCTATGTGTCTGTGTGTGTATCTGTCTATGTGCCTGTGTGTCTCTATGTGTGTGTCTCTGTGCCTGTGTGTCTCTCTGTGTGTGTATCTCTGTCTATGTGTCTGTGTGTCTCTCTGTGTGTATCTCTGCCTATGTGTGTGTGTCTGTGTATCTCTGTGTGTGTATCTCTATGTGCCTGTGTGTCTCTGTGTGTGTATCTCTGTCTATATGCCTGTGTGTGTCTCTCTGTGTGTATGTGTGTCTCTGTGTGTATATCTCTGTATCTATCTGTGTATCTCTGTCTATGTGCCTATGTTTATCTCTGTGTGTATATGTGTCTCTGTGTATCTATCTCTGTCTATGTCTCTGTGTGTATATCTCTGTCTCTGTGTATCTATGTGTCTGTGTTTGCTTTGCATTCTTTCAGGGGTGCTGGTGATTGAACTCAGGACCTAGCAAATCTCTGCCACTGAACTACATGTTCAGCTCCACCCTTCTGTTTCAAAGGGTTCTGCTGATCAGAGCAGGTCAACCCAGAATATTCTCCCTTTTGATGACTCCACATTAAACTCATTAGAGACCTTAATTTTGCATGTAACCCTTCCTCTATCCCCCAGCTAACCTACCCACAGAAGTGATTATAACCACAGATCCTGACCCAGATGAGCGGTGAGGACTATGTAGGACATGGCCAGCAAGGGGGCAGAGATTTTGGAGGCCACCTCAGGGTTCTGCCTGTCATGGCACTTAGCCTTTTCTGTTTTCACTCTTCTTGTGCCTGTGTCCCATTATCTTAACTAGTGTCTTCCTGATGGCATTGTATGCTTTCATATATGTATGTGAATTCTTTATTCAAGATTTTTCTCCCTTAGTTTTGTCTTTTTTAAAGTTAGCTTATGTGTATGAATGTTTGCTGGCTTGTATGTATGTGTACCGTGTGCTTGCCCAGTGCCCATGGAGGTCAGAAGAGGACATCATTTTCCCTGGAACTGGAATTACAGATGGTTGTGAGTCACCATGTGGGTGCTGGGAAAAGAACCTGGGTCCTGTGGAAGAGCAGCCTGTGCTCTTAACTACTGAGCCATCTCTCTACCCTTGCCCTTTTATTTTTGAGTTGTATGTTCTGGTTACAATTGCTCTAAGCCATTTGTAAATCTTTTATACCATTGGTGATGTGCAGAAATTCTTCATTTTTAATTAGGTCCCAGAAGGGTCTTATTTATTTATTTATTTGAGGTGATGGTTTTGTGTCCTGTTTACAAAATCTCTCGATCCCCAGATGACACTGTTTCTTGTGCAGACTCCTTTTCACCTGGACCTTTCCCTTGTTTCAGCTTTTTGTATTTAAACCTCTGATCCACTTGGAATGACTGCTTATGCCTGTATATGCAGGGAACTAAAGTTCCCTTTTGCCCACTTGAGTAGCAGTTGTTGCAGTACCCTTTCTTCAGAAGATCATTGGAATTGCAGCAAGGCCTTTGTTAAATCAGGTGACTTGCATGAGTCTGGGCTCTCATTTGTTCTGTTGGTTTATTTATCTGTGTGCCAGCTTATGTTATGAGACTAGTGAGAATAGTAGTCATGATTCTCTAGAGTCACAGAATTTATGGGATGATCTGTATATAAAAGGGAATTTATCGGAATGATTTACAGGCTGCAGTCCAACTAAGCCATAGTGGTCAGTAGTGAATGGAAAGTCCAAAGAATCTAGTCGCTTAGTCCCATGAGGCTGGGTGTTTGTATAAGCTGGAATCCTGAAGAAGTAGGCGCCAATGGATGTGCTGGCAAAGTGAGTGCAAGCAGATGAAGAATGAATGAACAAACTCTTCCTTCTTCCATTGTCCTTATGTAGGCCTCCAGCAGAAGGTGAAAGGTGTGTGTCATCCCACCTCAAGATCTGCATCAAAAGCTTGTGTCTTCCAGCCTGAAGATCCCAATCAAAGTCATATTGTCTTCCAGCCTCAAGATCCGGGTCACAGGTGTGCCCTTCATTTCTGGATTGTACTTCATTCCAGCTATAGTCAAGTTCTATTCCGAGAATAGCCATCACAGAGACCTAGGTGCCACCTTCAAAGGAACCCCAGGAGCTGCTAATGGAGACAATCAATAGAGACTGTCAATGGAGACAGTTTGCAAGGCTGTTTCCTTATTCTAGGAAACAAACACAGCTGTGAGGCACAGGGAAGGTGAACCTGGAAAATAGAAAGCAAGAATAAGACACATCTAGATATGGGAAGAATTGTTCTGAAGAAGCTAAGTTGTTCTAAAGATTATGTGTGAATGTGCATGTTTGTGTGTCTGTGTATGTGAGGGTACATGTGTGTGTGCATGTGTGTACATGTAGAAGCCTGAGGGGCATGTGTATGTGTGTGTGTGTATGTTCAGGTTCAGGTGTATACATGTGGAAGCCTGAGGTCTGGTGTGTGTGTGTGTGTGTGTGTGTGTGTGTTTGTGTCTGAGTGTATTTTGTTTAATGTGAGCACATGGAAGCCTGAGGTCAAACTTTGGGTGTTGCTCCTCAGAAGGCAGCCACCTTTGATTTTGGGAGGTTATTTTTGTTTTGAGATAGGGTCTCTCACTAAACCAGGGCTCCCTCACTTAAGCTAGACTGTCTGGCCAAGCAAATTTTTTACCAACAGATAGATGGACTGAGGTTATCACAAGGAGTGTGAAAACACATCTTATTGGAAAATATTGACAAGTAGTGGACACCCTCCACCCCCATCTCCTCAGGATTAGTGGTGAGACTATTGAGATTCAGAAGGAGTCTATGGTCATCTTCTAGTGCTGGGCACATGGTATACCCTCAGCTGACTGGCCAATTCAGAGAGCAGAGGTAAGTAGAAGGACTGGGTAGGGCAGGGGTAAGTGGAGGGATGGAGGGAGTGTGTAAGGCAAAGGGAGGAATCCAGGTGCAGAGCTCAGAGATGGACAGGGTAGGTCTGAAGTGCCTGGGGAAGAAGCAAGAAATAGGGAAAGAGCAGAGCCCTGTGTCAGGTGGGGCCTCCAGAGAGAGTGCTGCCTTGAGAAGGGGCTGTCTAGGGCCAGCTTGTGTGGGCCTGGAGGGGAAAGCTGACTTTCTTTACCTTTCCTTCCTGGCAGTCTTATTGGCAGTCTCCTCCAGTGTTAATGGTTAGTGTAGAAAACAGAATCCAGAAAACAATCCCCACTGTCCCTCCCATCCAGAGTGGATACTCTTCTCCCCATAAAGCCTTCCAGATTTGGGTCAAGAACAATCTTGTGAAACAGTCAGGGCAGCCACACATATGCTTCGTGTCCTGCATCTTGATTAGTGGATCAGCAAGGCTTACCCCAGGGATGCGACTTCCTTTCGAACCTCAAACTGGGAAAGTTCAGCCATTAGGGAGGGGTTCCTGAATGACCCAAGTATCTGGGTGGGGTCTTCCTGAGCTTAGGGTGTAGGTATTCTCCCTCTTTCTTTCCAAGCTGTAGGTCTTCCTGAAAGGAAAGGGGTGTGACTTCCAGGGTCCTGGTTTCTCAAGCTGGTGACTATTCTTTTTAAAGGAATGGAGAATGAATTTCCTAACTGGTGCCAGGTACAGGAACATCCAGACATGGCAGCCAGGTAGGGAAGAACACAAGTGCTACAAGACAAAGTGTTCGGCTCTCTGGGAGGCTGGAAAATGGCAGCTGGCCGAGTGGAAAAGTACCTCAGCCATGATTCACTGAGGACAATGCTCTGCTGGTGCCATACCGTCACCCATCTGGCATGCAGACAGCTTACGGCTGAGAGTCACATCAAAAATGGAATTAAGGGGCTGGAGAGATGGCTCAGTGGTTAAGAGCACTGGCAAGTGCTCTTCCAAAGGTCCTGAGTTCGATTCCCAGCAACCACATGATGGCTGACAACCATCCTCAATGTGATCTGATTCCCTCTTCTGGCTGCAGGTGTACATGCAGATAGAGCACTCATATACATACCATAAATAAATAAATCTTTAAAAAAAAGTATTTAAAAAAAATGGAATTAAGTTTGAGGGAAAAAGCTAAATGAAAGTCAAGATGAAATTGTGTTGAACCTGGTTGGGGCTGCAGGCACATGTTCACACAGCAACCTCAGACCAGAGCCTGCTGTAGGATCAGCAGTGTGGACACAATGGGCAAGGTAGAGTTCCCTGTTGGGGGAAGACAATGCAGTCACCATTTGGACACAGATTGGCTGAGTAATGACAAGTGGTAAGTTAAAACATCAAGTGTTGCTGAGTTTTAGACTTCGAAATCACTTCCCTGGTTGCAGAATAACTGGGTAAGGAAGGCTCTGTGGTTAAGAGTGGCTGCTTTGCAAGCATGAGAAACTGAGTTCAAATCCATAGCACCCATGTAAAAAAAAGCTGGTGTGGCTGGGTGTTCCTATATCCCTAGCAATATGGAACAGAGATGGGTAGTTTCTGAGAACTTGCTGGCCAGCCAGCCTAGCCTAAATGAGAACTTCTAGTTCAGTGAGAGACTCTGCTGTCTCCAGGCAACAATGTGGATAGCACTAAAGGAGGATACTTGTCTGACTGCTCTGGCCTCCACACGCACATGTACCCACATGGGCATTTATTCATGCATACATGTGTATGTATCACACAGGTGCACACACACACACACACACATAAGTGAGTGGCTGAAATATGTATGCATGTGTTACCACATGGTGTCAGGACATAGAATGGTGTGTTTGTGGCTCTCAGCACTGTTGCTTAGAATTGGTGAGTCTTCAGGTCAGAGATGCAGGATGCTCAGTCTCCACCCCAGGCATTCCAAACAGTTTCACTGACATGCAACTTAAACAGCATGCAGTTAGCCCATTGAAGTTGTACGGATGTTGTGTTTAGTAGATTCAGGCATGTACAACCATCACAATGATTTTTTGTTTTCTTTTTAGTTTTGAGGCAGGGTCTCATCTACTGCTGACTAGCTCCAAACTTGACATGTATTGGGGGATGAGCTTGCACCCTTGACACCCCTGCATGCATTTTTCAATACTGAGAACACATCCCACCATGCCTGGCAATCATCATAATTTAAAGCCCTTCCTTCCCCTCCCTCTCCCTCTTTCTCTTTCAAGATGGTCTCACTATTTAAATCTGGTTTGCAGCCAGGCGGTGGTGGCACACGCCTTTAATCCCAGCACTTGGGAGGCAGAGGCAGGTGGATCTTTGTGAGTTCGAAGCCAGCCTGGTCTACAAAGTGAGTCCAGGACAGCCAGGGCTACACAGAGAAACCTTGTCTTGAAAAAACCAAAAAAAAAAAAAAAAAATCTGGTTTGCCTGGAGCTCACAGAGATCTGCCTGCCTCTGCCACCCAAGTGCTGGGATTAAAGGCGTATGCCACCATGGCCTGGCTCTTCTTTTTTTCTCCTTAAAAGTTCAATAATTTGAAATAGTTTCAGGCTTAAACAGAAGTTTCAAGAACATGACCCCAGTCCAAACTCTCCAAACCACTTTCTTTACTACACTTGTGTCTTGTCTGTCTGTCTGAAACATTTGAATCAAAATGAGTTGCTGATTGTGGCAGTACATGCCTGTGTTCTACAACTTGGGAGGCAAAGACAGGAGAATGAATTAAACTTTGAGACTGATTTACAGAGTCCTGGGCTAACCATGGCTACACAGTCTTACTAGTCTGTCTCAGACAGACAGACAAACAAATGCCCCAAACCAAAACAAGTTATAGACATGCAGGCCCTTTACATATAACTACTTCAGCAGGGTTTTCCTTAAAACACAAAACAGGGGCATGAATTTAATCAGATATATTCTATACATTTATAAGAATCTCATATTGAAACCCATAGTTTTATATAATTAACATGCTAATAATGTCTAAAAATATAAACCAAAATTTTCTCTTATGACATGATCAAAATGAGAAAATCAGTCTTAAGTACTATGATCTACCAAATTTAGTCAAGCTTGCCAAATTCCTGCATATTAACCTTTTCCTGGGGCAGACAAGGGCTATGAGAACTAGAGAAGAGGATGCCCACACCAAGGTAACCCAGCAATCTGGGGCAGAATTATCAGGGTGCCCTGTCCCCTCTGTCTGATATAGGGAAATACCTATCTGTTAGGTCTCAAACATGGCACAAATGGCCAACTTAAGTACCTATTTAACATATCAAAGTGGACCTGGCCACCAACTTCTCTCAGCATCCCTCAGTCCTTACCTGTTATAGGGTAGGGCTGGCATACCCTGCCCCCTACCCTAAACTTCTCCAGCGCTTCCCTTCTCTCAAATGCCCTTTCCTATATAATCCAGCCTTTTAGTTACCCAGCCTAGTTTTTGATGTACCTTTTACCATCCTACTCTCCTGGCTCTCCCCCGTCTCTTACTCCCTCTCCTCACATGGCCCAGCCCAGGGTCATGTTCACTCTGGACTCTCCCCAGATGCTCCTGCTTCTGGCTATGCTCTCCCTTTTATCTATAATAAACTTCCTCCTCCACCATACCTAGGAGCAGTCATGTCCTTCCTTTTCTATTTCTCCCCCCCCCCCCAATATCCACTCAGTCTGAGTGAGGCAGAAAGCTGGCTTGGCAATAGAACAGTGCCCTTGTTGCTGCCTCATGCTTTGTACATTGGTACATGGCACTCTTCCCTTCTAGGACCAAGTGGTCTGTGAGAAAGTGAGAGACATTGATGAATGCTAGCCCTCTGGAACCAGAAGCCAAAATAACCCCCTTTTCCCTTTAAGGTGCTTTGATCAGAGTATTTTCTCATAGCAGGGAAAGTGAAACGAAGGCAGGAATAATATGAAATGCTGTCATCTGGACTTGACGGCCATTGCACTGAGAAACCCTTAGTCGCTGTGGGTTACCAGCTACCAGTGGGAGACTGACCTATCAGCTTCTGGCATGGATGGGGGATGTGATATAGGGTATGGGGGAAAGTCATTGTTATTCAGGGTGTGGCCACTGATGGGCTGCCCATACTCCTGTGGTTGGCCAAACCCATGCATATGGGCAGTACTAACTGGGACTCAGTGAGCTCTTTATAAGAAAAAGAGCCTGGGGGCTGAAGAGATGGCTCAGCGGTTAAGAGCACTGACTGTTCTTCCAGAGGACCCGGGTTCATATCCCAGCACCCACATGGCAGCTCACACTGTCTGTAACTCCTGTTCCAATCTGATGAACACATGCAGTCAAAACACCAATGGACGTAAAATAAAAATAAATTATTTAAAAAAAAAAAAAAAGAATGCCGGGCGGTGGTGGCGCACGCCTTTAATCCCAGCACTTGGGAGGCAGAGGCAGGCGGATCTTTGTGAGTTCGAGGCCAGCCTGGTCTACAAAGTGAGTCCAGGACAGCCAGAGATATTCAGAGAAACCCTGTCTCGAAAAACCAAAAAGTAAAAAAAATAAAAATAAAAAAAAAAGAGAGCCTGGAGTGGTTGCACTCAGGAGGCAGAAACAGGTGGATCTCTGAGTTGGAGGCCAGGCTGGTCTACAGAGCAATTCTGGGATAACTATGACTACACAGAGAATCCCTGTGTTGAAAAACCAAAATAATAAAATATAAAAGGAAAGAAGAGATAAAAATGGGAGAGGGATATGTTGGGGATGACCCAGGGAGATTGAGCATTAAGGGTATAATTAAGATACATCCTATACATGTATGAAATTGTCAAATAATAAATAAAAATACTACTTAAAATTTCTTTTAAAATACTTAGGTCTGGGGTCTCCAAGCAGGCCCACTGGCTGTATGACTTAAGTTTCCTGTATCTGAATAATTTTGCCTGAAGGTACCATGTCCTAAAAGTGACTTTGGCTTATGCTTTGCCTGCTGCCCCTCAATAACTTGTCATCCATTACACTTTGGCATTTGCCTGTGTTCTATGAGAACTCATTTTTTTCTGAGCCTCATCTCTTAGTGAAGAACTGATCACATGCTAGGTACATTCAGCTTTCCTAAAACTCGTGTGTTGGAAGGAGCCTATCAGTGCAATCATGTGACTGTTAGTCTTGTGCAATTGGTTTACTTTGAGAAACCATTTGAATTAGAGATATTCAAATTAAATCAGATGCATCATTTTGAAGAGCAATACAGCAACAACTAGCACTGGGATTGGTGTTGAGGGTCCAGTCTTCTGTAGTGAATAGCCATTGGTAGTTTATGATTTGCTAGTAAAAATGGCGGTATATTTCAAGTGCATTAGAAGTCCTCAAAAAACATCTTAAACAGTCTTGCCTTTGTTCTGTCTCTGAAGAAGGGATTTTGCATTGAAGAGTCACCCTGAAATGAAATGCTACAAGGGTCACTGGAATCTCTTAGGCCAATGGGTTCTTTCCATTAACCTAATCTTCATTCTAATTCAAACTGCTCCTCAACAGAATAACATCTATCTCTCTCTCTCTCTCTCTCTATATATATATATATATATATATTTTTGTTGTTGTTGTTGTTGTTGTTGTTGTTTGTTTGTTTGTTTTTTGTTTTGGTGCGGCACAAACGTTTATTGGGGGAGGGGGCATCAGTCCTTTTTGGCCACTGCCTTCCTCATGGCTGCCAGCACATTGCTCAGCTCCTCCTGCTTCCTCTTGGTGCGAATGTGAGTGCCAACCCTCTTCTTCATGAACTTGAGCGCGTGCTTGTCCTTGGACACCTGGAGCAGCTCCATGGCGCCCCACTTGTAGGGTGCGAAGCCGCACACCTCCCGAATCATGTACCGCATGAACTTGGTGTGCTTGGTGAGTGGCGCCGGCTGTGCCTCAGTTTGCTGAAGTTCTTCGTCACCTTGTGGCCCTTGTTGAGGCCCACGGCCATTGGGTAGCGCAGGGCCATGGCTGCTGCTCTCCGATGGCGGCTGCAACAGGAAAGATAACATCTATATTTTAAAAGATATTGAAGCATTTGGTTTTTTTTTCTCCATTCTACCATATATTGTACAGCAAAGTGATTCTATAAAGACATACCTTAAAGTGTTCCAGAATCAGTATGAAGAACAGATTGTCTGTCAAAAAACAAACAATAGCAACAACAAAAAGGCTCTCTTTAAAATTTTTAAAAAATAATTTTATTTTATTTTTATGGGTGAGTTTTTTCCCCTCTGCATATATGTATGTGTACCATGTATATGCTGACTCAGAGAGGCCAGAAAGAGGCACCAGATTCCTTAGAATTGGAGTTACAGATGGTTTTGAGCCACGAGGTTGTGCTGGAAACTGAACTCCAGTTCTCTGGAAGATCAACAGTGCTCTGAATCACTGAGCTATCTCTCCAGTCCTCTTATACTTATCTTGAACTATATCATTATATTCATCACTTTTCTTATTGTTGTGACATGTTTGACAAAAATAATTTTAGGAAGGACGGGTTTATTTTGGCTTCCTATTTGAGGGTACAGTCAATCTGTCATGGTCGGAAATGGCTGTAAGCATGACAGCATGATCCTGGGTGGGTGGGTCACCTTGCACCACAATCAGGAAGCAGAGAGATGAATGAGGGTGCTCAGCTCACTCTCTCCTTTTTATGTAGCCCAAGACCTCAGACCATGGGGTGGTATTACACTGCCATTTCTACCCCCACCCCTACTCTCATCCCTCACTCCACCACTACACCCACTCATGGTAGGTTTTCTCACCTCTATTGAACCTCTTTGGAAATGACTTCATAGACACTCCCTGAAGTTTGTTTTGTAGGTGATTTGTCAAGTTTAAAACCAAGATTAACTATCAAAGTAATGGAGTATTATAATCCATAGTCTCCTGATTATGCTACAAATCAAAAGAGATAATTTACAAACTCTTGGTGACTTTTAAAAATTGCTGGGAGATATTAGCTGACTGTGGCCCACTGTTGGATTAACTATTCAAGAGCTAAATAATTAATTTCAAATGTTACAATATGATTCAGACTTAAATAGTCCAAGAAAAGTATCACCTGAGGTTGAAAGAGAATATTTAAAAAAATGCTTACAAGCCGGGCGGTGGTGGCGCACGCCTTTAATCCCAGCACTTGGGAGGCAGAGGCAGGCGGATCTTTGTGAGTTCGAGGCCAGCCTGGTCTACAAAGCGAGTCCAGGACAGCCAGAGATATTCAGAGAAACCCTGTCTCGAAAAAACCAAAAAAAAAAAAAAAATAAATAAAATAAAAAAATAAAAAAATGCTTACAAAACAAAAAGGGAATATGCGGTTCCTCAGAGATAGACAGATTAAATAATGGTTTATTGACTTCAAATTTTTAAAATGTCAATGAGACAGATACCACAGCTGCTAAGACACATGGGATTTTAGAAAGGACTGCTAAATTAAATCAGCTTACATACTTTAAGGATATGTTAACCTAAAAATGAAAGCCAAAAAAAAATATTGTGTTAGAGAAGAGGTCTTGCTCTTATTTCAACAAAAACCAAAAAGCTGTAGATTTCTTTCAAAGTTAATAAAAATTAGATTTGACCAGGAAGACCTAAAAATCTTGCCTGCACACATGGAAGAAGAGACCTAGAAGAATAAAACAGATGACGTAAATACTGATTCCCTTACATGAAAACAGCTCAGGAGACTAGCAGAGACATAAATGTCTCTGCAGTGGCTAATAATCTTGTTGACTAGCTGGTCCTCATGGCTTATTATTAAATGCCATCCTCTCATATGGCATGGATGGAGATTTATATTACAGTTTGGTTATACAGTCCAAATAGACTTATAAACTTAATAGATGCAGGGCTGTAGAGATGGCTCAGTGGTTAAGAGCACTGGCTGTTCTTCCAAAGGACCGGGGTTCAAATCCCAGCATCATATGGCAGTTCACAGCTGTCTGTAATTGCCAGGCATGGTTGTGCACACCTTTAATCCCAGCATTCAGGAGGCAGAGACAGGTGGATCTCTGTGAGTTCAAGGACAGCCTGGTCTACAAAGTGAGTCCAGGACAGCCAGGACTGCACAGAGAAACCCTGTCTCAAAAAAACAAAACAAAACAAAAAGTTAATAGATGCCTTTCACCTGCTCAAACAGAGAGCAGAGAATCATCATTAGCTGATTTGTGCACACCACCCATCCCATATACATATTAGTGCAGAAATGTACCTACAGTGTTACCCTTGAAGGTTTCTGTGTTTTCAGAGCAAAAGGACTGAGGAGGCAAAGGAGACAGCAACCTAATGGGAAAGTCAGATCTCCTGAAGTCATGACCTAGTGGCAGTTGCTCAGGCCATGTGCCCTCCACACACTTCCTCTTCTTCTATTTGTTGTTTTTAAACAAATTCCCATTGTCCAATTTTACCAATGAAAAAGACTCAGGAGCCAGATGCTGGAGTAAAAGTCTGCTGACTCAGAGAGTCAGAGAAAGCATCCAGCTGACCTTCCTACCCAGCCAACATTCCATAAGGAAAAAGCCCCCTCTCCTTCTCCACACTGTCTCAAAAACCCTTCATACTCAGTGTCTCTCCTTTCTACTTCCTGTCCATCTCTATTTCCCTCCTCCACATTTCCTCTCACTCTCTATGGTTTTTTTCCTATGTTTACTTCCTGTCAACTGGTTGACTTTATTTAATATTGTTTACAATAAACAGAAAGCTCTTGGATTTTAGGTGTGTTCTAGGGCTGAGCCATGCCACAAACTAGAAACAAATTTTTCCAGTTCACAATCTCATTCACAGTGTGATCAAATACCCTGCAACATCTATTCTTATGGCTGCTTTTTTTATTCTTCATTTTAACTCAGCTACTGCCCAGCCTCTTCCTAACCCTCCCAATATCCACCACTGGAGATTCTTTGCTCGGGAGACCTATAACAAATACAACAAAATCATAGGAACCCAGGACTGCCCACTTGAAGGATACCAGAACAAGATTAAGACTCCTCTACACCCAAATTCCATCACCAATACTCCCAGCCCTTTCTTTACTGCAACTCAGGTAACGGCATCCCGGAAACCTCATTATATGGAGGTTGCAGACACTGGAGATGATGTCACACTGGACCCACCAGGCATGGTGACACTATGCTTGCCAACCTTAATACTCATTTTCAGCTTTCTATTGGTGATTCCTGGGACAAACAATGATGAATAGGAGTTGTGGGTGCACTATACCCTAATGGCTACTCTAAATATCCTGTAGCCAATTTAGACATCTCCTGCCAGCTTGTCCCTGACTCAAAATTGGTCTTTGCACACGTTAACATTCTTCAATAGGAGGACTGAACTCAAAAGGAGGTCCAAGCCAGTCTCTCCTGGCTACAGTACATCCAATACACAGCTGACTCCCTTCCCCCAACCACCCACCCTAACTCCTCTAAATGCCTTTTCTGCACTTCCCTCTCCAGCCACTATTGACAGCTGTTCCCATTAACATCTTGTTTCATGAACCCTGTGGCCCCTTACCCACACGAAAATTACAAAACATTCTCTTAATCTATCCTTCCCCTTTTACCTTGTAGGGCCCTCTTCAAGGTCCCATCCTATGCGTTTCCCCAACATCACTGTCACCAAACCAATTTATGTTAACCCTCCTGATCTTCTCTGTTGTAATAGCATTACCAGTTCCTTCGTTAACCACCCTTTTCAAGGTTAATGAAACCCCATAATGATTGTTCCCCAGGTTTACCTCTATGAGCCTGAAGAACTCACTTTACAGGTGGGAGGGGACTGGAAGGAAAGGGAGGTATTTATCCCTGTGCTTACTGGACTGGGTCTCACCACCTCACTGTGTGCATGGGAACCACTGGAGCAAACCCTCATCTAAACACACCATCTGGCTGGTGACTTCCAGGATGAACTTGGCCAGACCATGGTCTCCACCTTGGCCAGCCTTGAGTCCCTCCAGTGACAGATAACCTCCCTCTCAGGGGTTGCCTTACAAAACAGGGAGCTCTTGACCTGCTGACAACTGAACAGGGAGGGACTTGTGTTGTACTAAGGGAGGAATGTTGTTTCTATGTTAATGAATCTGGGATAGTAGAACAAAACATACAGGCACTTAAGGTCCTCCAGCAAGATCTCTGAGTCTGTTATGCATTAGGTACCTCCAAACCATCGTACTCAAAACCTCTGGTAGCCTGGCTTCTTCCCATCCCTGGCCCCATACTGGCCATTTGGACTTTCCTCCTACTGGCCCCTTGTTTCATCCAGTTTCTAAAACAGCAAGTAAGCAACATTGCCAAAGTCACTACCAACCAGGTTTTGGTTCAACACCAAACCATTCCCAACTGAGAGGCTGATTACCCTTTAAAAGTCTAAAAAGCCTTTGTTACCCCCAATTAACAAGCTGCTCCCTGAAGCCTGTCTCCCCAGAAGTCTGTTTCTTGTTGAGCTCACTCACTGCCTGAGGTCTCTATCACCCCTGGTTGTTTTTGACTCCCTTCCCCTCTCTGGATCTGCAGGTTGTTTTTGTGAGTGATCACACCCATTAAGGGAGTGGGAGTGGAGAGGGAATAGTGTGGTGGTATTCTACCTCCACCTCTACCCTTCATCCCTACTCCATCCCTCTCCCCACCACTATACCTGCTCATGGTAGGTCATCTCACCTCTATTGAGCTTCTTTGGAAATGACCTCATAGACACTCCCAGATTGTCTTCAAGGTGATCTGTCAGGTTGAGAATTGAGATTAACCATCAAAGTCATGGAGTGTCACTTGACTATGCTACCAATACTAGACCTAACCTCCTTGCTAACTGTGCTTTGACCCAGTTAGCTGGCCATGTTCTCCATCTCTTTTCTCTCCCCTTCCCAACCTCTGATGACCACTAATGTACTTTGTTTCATGAGATAGATTTGTGGTTTGCACACATGAGTGAGAACACATACTTACTGTATGCCTGGCTCATTTTATTTAGTCAATCCTCTAATGCCCTGATCTCTTCAGCCCCCATCAGACACCCTCCCATCATTCTGCTGTTGGTTTTTTTTTTTTTTTTTTGGTTTTTCGAGACAAGGTTTCTCTGAGCCCTGGCTGTCCTAGACTCACTTTATAGACCAGGCTGGCCTTGAACTCACAAAGATCCGCCTGCCTCTGCCTCCCAAGTGCTGGGATTAAAGGCGTGCGCCACCACTGCCCGGCCTGCTGTTGGTTTTTTATGTTCCCTCTCTGCAGTTTGACAAGTTTCCAGTGCCCACTCATGCGGCAGCCTTCATGTAAGTTAATTTAAACTTTGATGAAAATAAAAACCCAGATTTTTGTTTGCCTGGACCATTCTTCAGCTACTTGTCACACTTGGGCTGCAGATATTGAGAACACTTCCACTGTTTGAGCGAATGCTACACTGAGCTCCTGGGGGCTGAGCTCAGTCACTCAACGCTGCATAGAGAATTTTTCCAAGGGCCTGCCATGTGGCACATGCTGTAGAAGTTTCTCTCACAGAGAACCAAACTGAATAGATATAGGATTGCCACAGGGAAGATCGCCAGAGTGCATTTTGTAGGTGGAGTGAGAGAAAGGAGGAGGCATGTACCTGGTGCTCAGGAGAATGGAAGCCTAAACTAGCTCAGACGTGACCTTATCTGGTGGTAGGCTTCTGTTAATATGGGGGAAGGGATGTGTCAAAAAGATTGCCTACTGGATTAGTGGGCAGCCCAATTCAAGGGGCAGTTTGGTGAGAGCCAGAAGGACACTGGAAAGCAAGAGGAGAAGCTTGGCCTTCATCTTGCTGGGACTGACAGAGGAGTGGAGTGCTCAGGCTTCAGGAAGAGTCAAATTCCCAATACAACTCCTTCAATCTGGGGCCTCATGAACTACATAAGATCCTGATCCCCCACCAGATCTTCCTCCTGCTGCACAGTAGCTCTATTGCTGGTGGCCTCCACTCTGAAGCCTCTTTTGCTGAGTAAGGCTTTGGCAGTTTGGTGTCTCATCATTCATTATTCTTGAATAGATCAACTGTTCAGAACTGAAGCTTAAATGTGAGAATTGGAGTTGAGAAAGAATGGCAGGGAACTTGCCTGTTTGGCATCACAGCTTCCCTCTTCACTTTGGAAAGAAAAAAAAATCTTCTCTAGGAAACGGTGCTAAAATCTGATGGATGAGAAATGAGTTTTCATGATTTATCAAAGAGTGCATTAAAAGAAAAAAGAGAAAGAAACAGTGTCTATAAGTGGCTGCAGATGGGGAAGACTTTAGAAGAAGGAAAGAGGTTTTCTGATGAAAAGCATTAAGTATTAGCTGTGGGTAAGAAGGGTTTAGGATGGAGCAAATCCACATGGGGCGTTAATACCAAGCTTCAACTTCTTTATTGTTTCCGTCCACAGGTGCACACCAGTTTGTCACGTGAATGGACACACACACGTGCATATGAGTGTGTATATATTCTCTCTCAACACCCTGCCCTTGAACAAACTAGGGCTTCCATGATACTTTAGTGAGATGTTTTGGGAGGATTTATTGGGACCTGCTCTGGTTTGGATATTTGAGTGCAAGGTAGGAGTTTGGTCCAGTGTGGTAAATATGGATACCTAAGGCAGGTCACCCAGGGAGACTTTCAGTCACTGCCAATTTCCTAGTGGAATTCCCCAGGTCTCCAGTGTGCTCATATCCATAGAATTAAGAACCAAAAATGTGATCCAGACTGTCAATGCAAAAACACAACTCTCACCTCAAAGAGGGTAAGAGACAGTTTATTCTGGAGGCAAATATGAGTGGCTACAGCCTAGGAATACAGATTTTGTTTGCCTCAAATTCCATGTTCCAACATAAGCCCTTTGGTGAAAAATAGTATTTTGCCAAGGTAATACATTCCAAAAGGCTTTTATCTGACATAGAGGTGGGCAAGGAATAGCTGTTTATAGGTGTTTAAAGATAGCCCAAGATAAACTGTAAGTAGGCTCTGAACCTGCAACATTCCAACCCTGCACATCAGTGAAGCTCTAGTCAATCAGCCTTTGCAGATACTGCTTCTTTCCAGAATTCTCTTTTATGGAACCCAAATCCCTCAAGGAATTCCTCAGGTCACATAAATCTATATGGAGGGGCAGAAGGGCACTCCTATCAGAGAGAAGAGCTGAGCAAACTTCAAGTTGACTTCAAGAGCAGGCAGACTTCAAGTTGAAAGGTTGTTATGAAATATAATGTGGCGGGGCTGGAGAGATGGCTCAGCGGTTAAGAGCACTGCCTAGTGCTCTTCCAAAGGTCCTGAGTTCAATTCCCAGCAACCACATGGTGGCTCACAACCATCCACAATGTGATCTGGTGCCCTCTTCTGGAATGCAGGTGTACATGCAGATAGAGCACACATGCATAAAATAAATAAAATAAATCTTTAAAAAAAAAAAAAAAGAAATATAATGTGGCAAGGGGGTACAATGGCAGGCCCATGCCAAGGTGTGCCCCTGAGAAGTTACACCATGCAACAGGCCTGGTGTGAAAGGGGTTTCTTGGGGCAGGGATGAGTGAGGACCTTGGGAAGGGATAGAGGCAGACAGATGGGAGAGAGCCATGGGCAGAGAAAAAAGGGCAGGGAGGGAGAGAGGGGGCTGCACACACTGAGAATGAGAGAGAGGACACTGAGGACAGAGAGAGAGAGAGAGAGAGAGAGAGAGAGAGAGAGAGGGAGAGGGAGAGGGAGAGGGAGAGGGAGAGAGAGAGCTGGAGTGGGGGGATCCTTTTATTCAGCCACACACAACTGGTGCACCTGGCATTCGGGAAGTGATGATGTAAGCAGTTGCTAGATCCCTGGGGGGACATTGAATGGAATTGCCTGTAAGCTAACATTCCTCCCTTTTTGTTTAATTAAAAATGAGGAACTAGGAAGGGGTGATGGTGGGGCAGGAGTGAGGGCATTGTGTTCTTTAGACTACTCCCTGCTGACTGGGTGCTATGTCATCTTTGGGGACCCTAAGGAAATTGGAGTGGTGGTCAAGTCCTGGGAGAGCTGGTTATTTCACTGCTGTCCAGGATCTGGGGACCATTTGGGGCTAGGAGAGTGCAGGCCCAGTTGAGGCACTCTGTGAGGCTTGACCGGAGCACCTATGGGTACAACCACCCTGGAGCCATCTTGGATGCACATCTTTTTTTTTTTTTTTTTGGTTTTTCGAGACAGGGTTTCTCTGTCCTAGACTCACTTTGTAGACCAGGCTGGCCTCGAACTCACAGATATCCGCCTGCCTCTGCCTCCCAAGTGCTGGGATTAAAGGCGTGCGCCACCACCGCCCGGCTGGATGCACATCTTGAGGAACACCTGGACCTGGCAGGATACTTGAACAGATATATATATATATGGGACAGAAGATAAAGTTTAGTAGATTAAGGAGAAAATTTCTTCTTGGATATACACTTGAATCTTTTAGGCCCATGGTCTTGGCAGTTGTGGGAGGAGAGTCCCAAAATCAGGGAAAGGGGGAGGAATCCAACCCTTCTGAAATAGGCAATAGGTGGGAAACTTAGGATGTTGGTTGACAGGGGTACTTATCTGGAGTCCATTTGACCCGTGAGAAATGGATTCAAGTGGATTCCCGGAAGCTTACAAGAATCTTTTAAGTTTATAAAAAGAGATAAGTAGGGTCTGGAGAGATGGCACAGCTGTTAAGAGCACTGACTGCTCTTCCAAAGGACCCAGGTTCAAATCCCAGCACCCACATGACAGTTCACAGCTATTTGTAATTGCTGGGGGTGGTTGTGCACACTTTTAATCCCAGCACTCAGGAGGCAGGAACAGATGGATCTCTGTGAGCTCAAGGCCAGTCTGGTCTACAAAGTGTCGGGGTGGTGTTAAGCATTCTAAAAGTTGATTGGTCCTGTTTGCTGTCTGTTACTTAATTGTCTCTGATTGGTTAAATAAATACTGAGGCCTGGCAATTGGGCAAAGACAGAGATAGGTGAGACTAAGGTGTGCAGGCTTTTTGAGAGAGATAGAGAGCATCTTGGGAAGAAGAAGCTTGTTGGGAGAAACCAGGAGTAAATAAGGAAGACACACCATGGGGTAAAGAAGATCCTTCCACGTGGCCTGGAACATCAGCTTAGCGTGGAGAGTAATAGTCCAAAGGGACGTATGTATATATGGGGTCATATTTGGGGAATAGAATTATGAGCTAGCTTAGATGGGCTAGGATTGCACAATTCAGGCCAAAGCTTGTTAAAATCCATATGATGTCTGTGCGTATTCATTTATAATGGTGGGTTAAGGATTAACAGCTGCCAAACCAATTGAATATAATATAAATACTAGTAAATAATTTAATTAGCTTTTTGTTGTTGTTGTTGTTGTTGTTGTTGCTACAACAAAGTGAGCCCAGGACAGTCAAGGATACACAGAGAAACCCTGCCTGGAAAAAAAAAAAGGTAAATTTTAGGCATTAGTATCAGCATTTTTTTGATATTGAGACATATCAGCTCCTGACAGCACCCCCTATTCTACTCCAAGTAGAAGATAAGCATCGAAGAATCTCCAGTGTGAGATGGTTGAATTAGCCGCAAGCCTATCTCTTGGCATGAAAAAACCCCTTGCTCCAACTGCAGACAGACTGCTGTCCAAAAAGGACAAAACTTGGTAGCAGGGAAGTCGACAGCCTAGCTCTGCCAAGACAGGGTAGGTAAGTCCTTCATAATTCCTGCTCTACAACAAATGTCTGTCAGAGAAACAGGACCCAAAGGCTGAAGACTGATGCTGGAATGTATGGAGAGAAAATGGGAACTGTCCAGGCAGTCACTTGTATGTCATTTCTTAGTTTTGGAAGCTGCAGGCCCTGCACTTCCTATATAAGCAGATATATTTATCCCTCTCAGGTCTCTGAGGTGGTTGAAGAATAGACAGCTAGAGTCTCATAGTTAAATTTTGAGTTGTTTAGGAATCAAGAGGGTGTTATTGTTTGTAATCTGTACTGAAACCCACATTGTAGAAAAGGCAGTAGACTCACTAGTTTTTTGCCATTGTAGAAGCATGAGAAATGATTTTTTTTGGGTTAAAAGCATGAACACTCTTTAAGGTGAGCTCAGGGAAGACAGAAGATTTCTGTGGAGCAGAAGGGGCAAAAGCTCAGTAGATCTTGATTTTTAGTATGTCTACAGACCATGGAAGAGGGGCTTCTTCCCTCTATCCAGAAGACTGAACATACACAAATTTAGCACAGTCAGAAACACTTTTAAGTCTATACTTAAAAGACAACCAAAGGGAATTTAAAATCTTGAACCTGTGACTATGGTAGTGGATCTTATAGCAGAAGGCTTTACCACAGGTAGACTAACAACTTACTAGAGTCCCATTGATTAATGCTAAAGCTCTGAACTTTGAGCCTTAATACAACAGACATAGGGACAGGAAGAAACCTGAAGGCATTTTTCATTCTTTTTATATATCTTAGATTATGTTCTTATCACCATTTAAGCTTTTACACCCTCCAACCTTCATAACTTGCATCTAACAACCTTAAAACATGTTCTTAGACCCTAAAACACTTTCTCAGATCCTCACTACTTAATCTTCCATATCTTCAGACCTTACATAAACTTAACTTTTTCTTTTTCTTCTCTAATTACTTACCATGAGACACAGGTGGTTGATTACTGGGAGCAGTCATTTTATTTTTATTTTTTGAAAGATTATTTTATTGTGTATACAGTGTTCTGCCGGCATATACACATTCACAACAGAAGAGGGCACCAGATCTCAATGTAGATGGTTGTGAGCCACCATGTGGTTGCTGGGAATTGAACTCAGGACCTTTGGAAGAACAGCCAGTGTTCTTAACCTCTGAGCCATCTCTCCAGCCCCCGGGAGCAGTCATTTTAAAGTAAATTCCTTTAAATAATGGAATAGTTAAACAGTTACATCTGAAACCTGTTTATCTTTTAACATGAAGCATGTGAGCTGGAAAGCAGATTTGTTGCAGGTGGCACTGGTCTGGAAATAGGGTTCATATATGTGGCTTAGCCACCACCGAAGGAACACAGCTACCAGGAGAGTCTACAGAATCTCAATGAAATATAATGCGGCAAGGGGTACCATGCCAAGGTAAGCTATGACAACCATAACCCTAACAAAGGTAAGCTCTGGAAATAGCAAAATATTCAGTGTTGGGAGAGGGTGGATGAGTGAAGCGTGCTTATGGAATGAGGGGATGGGGACTCAGGGAAGGAGCTCAGAGGTTTCTCAGCTGGTCGAGCAGAGGGGAAGCTGTAGCACACTGTGTGTGCTTAATTTATATTTACTCTGTATGTGTGTATGTGTGTGTGCACATGCATGCATGTGTACACACGGGCGGCAGGACAAATGTGGAAACCAGAGGACAACTTTTAGTAATAATTTCTCACCTTCCATCACCTGGGGCCCAAGTATTGACATCAGATCATCAAGCTTGGTGGCACGCACCTTTGTAGTGAGTCATCTGGCCCCACATTGTGTTTTTGACTGGAGTGGAAGGTGGGGCTGGCAGGGACATATGTGATCTGACGGTTTCTTGGTTCCATGCTCTGAGTTTGTGGCATGGTTGATTCCTTGGGGAATCACTTAGCCTTTCAGGTCTTTAATCTTACCGGAAAAATACAGGGGTTGGACAAAAAGAAGTTTCCCTGTTTATCACTACACCTTTCCTTTCTTGGGCAGGCTTTGTTTGCTGATCAGCTTTGCAAATGTATCCACCACCCCCTCTTTTTGGCTAATTACAATAGAAGAAAGTTCAAAGTCTCTAGTATATCCTGAGATGAGTAGATCTTGGGTCAAGGCCTCTCTTGTGGAGCCTGTCTTTATGTTGCTATAGGGTCTGAGGATTCCAACCAGGGACACAAAAGTATTCTCTTGCCAGAGGCAGGGGAGGGGGGGAAGCTTTCTCCTGCCCCTTGGTACAGGGAGTCTCCAGGACTCGGTTGCAGTTGAAGCTCACAAGGGGGAATGCTTTGTGGGGAGTTGTATTTGGGAATATATATATTCACAAAATTGTGCACAAGGGAGCAACACTAACGTAGGTTAGAGCCATATCAGCGACTCCTCCATGCCCCCAGGTCAGCACCACTCCGCTCACCAGCCTTGGGTGTGTGGGATGGATGCCCGGGAGGCCGGGAGGGGCAGCACAAACAGCTTAATTCTGTGGTCTTCCAATACAAGATTTCTGTGTTCAGTGTTGGCCTATGTGTGTGCTAGGCACAGAGACCCATTTTTCAGGGTCACAGTTGCTTTTCCGATGATCGTTAGACTCATCTTGTTCCCAAAAGTCATTGAAATACTCACTTGAGTGTTTAAAGGCGATTATTTTGTTTTGGGACCCGGTTGATTTGCCCGAGTGCTCGGACTGCAGGCACGGACGGGCTGGCGCTTTTGTGTGGTAACCACACAATCCCCTGAGAACTCAGAGTGAAAAAGTACAAACTGTAAAAAGCGCGGCGGCCGCTGCACACTCCAGGCGGCTATGCAGGCACCAATCCCAGATACCCACCGCGTGCGATGGCTCGCAGTCCACCGGAAACAACTTTAAAAAAGAAGCGTCAGGAAGGTTTATGCTGGCAGTTACCTCTGCTTTTTGTTTTTCTCACTTGAAACTAGGTCTGGGCACTGGGTTTCTGCCATCCCTGCTGACGCTGCCTTTCCACGGTGGCGTCAGGTTCACTGCCACAGTCCCCTATCCTGGGCACTGGTCCATTCCAGCTGTGGCCGAGGTCGATGTGACCGCCCTCCGCTCTGGACAAACTGCAGGAACTTTCCCAGGCGATCGCGGGATGCTAGGCGGATTTTCCTCCGCTGAGTATCACTTTGGTTTTAAGGTTGTCAATCTCTGAGGAAAGAGAAGCCCACGTTGGGAAACTGAGCCAGCCGGAGGGCGGAGTCACGCGCCGCCCCGCCTCGTCCCTGCGGGCGGTCCCCTATGGGCCCCCCCTCCCCGGAGCGGTGCCCATCCCTCTGGCGTCTCGTCACAGCCACTAGGCCAATGGGATTGGCCGCACGGCTACACGCACTCGCACCGACTGTCCCCAAGACCCCGGCACAAGGTCCCCGGCTCTACTTTTCGGCTTTCTTCCAGCCCGCAGCCGTCTGAGTCGCCATGCAGTCCCAGCGCACCGCGCTCCTCTCTTTGCTACTGCTGCTGGCTTCGCCCTCCTGGGCACTGCCGTCCGGGACCAGCCGCTCGGCCCCAGCAGCCACCGTCTGCCCCGAGCGCTGCGATCCCACACGCTGCGCCCCGCCGCCCACGGACTGCGAGGGTGGCCGCGTCCGCGACGCGTGCGGCTGCTGCGAGGTGTGCGGCGCGACTGAGGGTGCAGCGTGCGGCCTGCAGGAGGGTCCCTGCGGCGAGGGGCTTCAATGCGTAGTGCCCTTCGGGGTGCCGGCCTCGGCCACAGTGCGACGGCGGGCGCAGGCCGGCCTGTGCATGTGTGCCAGCAGTGAGCCGGTGTGCGGCAGCGACGCCAAGACCTACACCAACCTGTGCCAGCTGCGCGCCGCCAGCCGCCGCTCCGAGAAGCTTCGCCAGCCTCCGGTCATCGTCCTGCAGCGAGGCGCCTGCGGCCAAGGTACCCGCCCCGCCCTGCGCTGCACTCCTGGGTGGCTCCCCACTCTGGCCAACCCAGCCGGACTAGTCAGGACCGTCGGGATGGCATGCCGAGGGCCAATGAAGCACTGTGGGGTGCTCTAGGCATCCAGTCAATCGGGGAGAGATACCGGGCTGGAGTGGCTGTGTTTCGTGGGCTCCCGCAGGCGGTATTTCCGCACCAAACATCGGGTCGTTCTGCACGACACCAAGCAGGTGCTCTGCGAGTTTTGGTCCGGCACCCCCTGGCCAAGGTGATCCCGCATCCCGCTGGGGAAAGCCGCGCAGCACCAGGGTCTTGGCATGTTGATGAACATGGCATAGGGACAGCAAGAACTCCACTCTGTCGCCTTCTCCTTCTCTGCTGCTCCTCTTCTTCTTGGAATTATCCAGGCAGTATTTTTACTTGTAGATTCTCTTTGTGAAAACTTTCACTTTGGAAAGATGGGAAGAGGGTACAGCTCTGCTCAGCTCAGCCAGCCCTTTTCTCACTTCGCCTTCTAAACAGGATTTAGTAATCCTGGCCGTCCTGTTTCCATTGATTTGAGTCAACTTTACAAAATAGCCCCACAGCTCATCCTTTGGTCCTTTGAATGCGCTCCACCGGGTTATCAGACCACAATTTTCCGGAGGTAGAGGAAAGGCCTGCTAAGGATGAGAAAAAGATGTACCCCCTCCCCTCTCCATATGTGACCTTTCTGTACCAACAAGAGCTGGAGTGGCAGGCAGGGAGGTAGTAATGGTGATGGAGTGAAGAAGGTTGGAGAAATGCCCAGCTCCCTGCAGGACCTTCCAGAGAAATGCTTCAGTTAAATGCAGAGATACCCTGTGGAAAAACAGTAAATTTAGACTGGCCACACCAGCGGTGTGGGGACCAGCCAGCTGGGCTCTGTTGTGCACTTGGCTTCAGCTACTGGGCTCCTTGCCGAAACCCAGCACCTCTCCCTGGGCATGTATGTGGTGGGGAGGATAGGAAAGCACAGGACAGGGGGATTGATCTAGATTTTTCTTATAGGAATATGGTCCCGTATGACTACTTTGGATTTGGCAAAATTTTACTCACATGGACAGGAAAGTATTAGAGTGGTGTAGGAAGATGTGGGAAGATGTGGGCAGATGTTTATAGTCGTCCCACCAGAGCGTAAGGCTAAACCTCAGCCCCGGAAAACTCAGCCTCATTAGAGAGAGGAAAGTTTTTCCAGAGAGGACTGATCCAGAGGGCTTCCTAACAGGCATGATGAGGAGGCATACCCACTAAGCCCTACCCCACCTGCCAGGTGAGTTACCCTGGTCTACTTGGTCTCACAGCCTCTGGAGAAGGAAGCTTCTGGCCCCCTTATTGTCTTACACAAAGTGGAATTGAGTTTGAATAACTTGTCTGAGGTCATTCAGCTGGAACATGAACTCAGGCAGCCTCATTCTGACCAGGCCAGAGCTTGACCCCAAGGCTGTGGGAGATGGGCTTCCAGGGGGCTGGAACTACCATCTCACCCTGGGGAGAAGTGGGAACAGTGCTGCGGAGAATAGATAGATATTGCAGGAGACAATGAGAGATGGGCAGAAGAAGTAGCCCAGAGTAGTGGCTCAGAGTCCCCTGAGGAGGAAGAGGTGTGTCATACACTGACGTCCTTGGAGAGCTTTTTGAACAGGTGCTGCTCAGAGGAGGGCTGGTGTAGGGCAACCTGGAACAGGGCTGCAGCAGGTAGGAAGTCTGGGCTACTTTTGTAAGAATCTGAATGTGCGGTGATGGCATTTAAAAAGCACATTTTGGTGAAAGACAGGGCAGCTGTTGCTGTTTTTTAGTATTGCTGCTCATTTTGTGGGGCCCTGAGTTAACTGACACCATGTGAAATTCCTAATTTATTCCAAGTGAAGCTGAGTCAGTTAAGGCCTGGAGATAGCAGAGGTCAAACACTTGGCTGGTTGAGTTGCCCTAGGGTGACAGGTCCCTCATTGGCCATCAGGTCTCCCCCCCCCCCAAGTGGTCCGTCAGTGTGGAGACAGCCACAGAAAAATGGCATTGGTGGCTCTGGAAGGGAGTATAGAGCTGGTTGGTGGTCAGCCTTCTCTCCTACTGTTGTAAATATTTGTTGCTCTGTATCATGTCTGACATAGTGTGTTTGTGTGTCTTGTATTTAGGCACTGATGGTTATGTGGGTGGATGGATAGAAAGATAGGAGCTTCTTGGAGTGCGAAGCTGATCCTTAGTCTTCCTTTGCCCTTACTCCCCATCTAAGGCTGTGTCCTAAGGTCTCTCCAGGACTGGACCCTGGGAGTCAGCTACCTTCATTCAGTCCCACTCTGGCTCTAGCTTTCAGCAGCTGATGCCCAGGGAAGCTAGCTCACTTATTGTCACAGTTGAATAAGGAGAATTGGCTGCCTGCTCCTGTGCGAAGGGTAGATGGGAGTGCTGTTGAATCTGGGTGGACACAGAGGCCTTTTTTGAGAAGTACCATTGAGTAGAGGGTGAAGGGAAGCACTGTGAGAACAGTCAGGGGGGTTCTGAGGCAGGATCTCATCAGATAGCTCAAGAGACAAGTGGGAATGTGGTAGGAGGCGATGTCCCAGGTATTGCTTTGGGAGTCACAGTGGCCCATTGGATGGAGAAAATGCCATCACTCCAAATAAAACTCTTGTCTATAAGTCAGCTAATGAAAACATCAAGAGAACATACCCTGTTTGGAAATAGAGACAAATTATCAGTGCTGCAGGGTTTGGCTGAGACATAACATGAGTATACCAGAGGACGAGGATCTGTTGTTATTGACCAGGAGAATGAAAATAAATGGGTATGGTGGTTCACACCTGTGATTCCAGCAAGAGCTCCAAGGGATCGAGGCCAGTTTGCAGCCATATGCAGTAACAGCAACAGTGGTGCCATATAATTCATACTTTTGCTCCAGGCATCTACTTACCAAGCCTTTGATCCTCCTAACAGTGTGTGTGCTATAATTCTCCTGGAACAACTGACCATCACACAGCAGCGCCTTGAGCCTATGCGTGGATTGTGAACCTGCTCATAACCAGCACTCTGTGCTGTTGACAGAGCAACGGAGATTATAAACCAGATCCAGCCAAGTAGCAGCCGAGAGCTGAAATAAACAATGCTCCAGATGGCCATGGCTTTGGGATGATGAGGGTTGAATCTCTCCTTCCATAGGTACAGGAGTCAGGGACAAGGTTGCTTTTGCTACTGGCCAAGGAGAAGCACAGAGTATATGGGGTTGTAGTAGAGATGTCTCCAAGCCAGAATCCCAAAATGTAAACTGTTCTTGGGCAGGAAAGGCCCTTCTGGATCTTGAGACATTCCAAAAGACTAACCAGCATGTGAGGTGCTGCAAATGTCTGCTAAAAAAATCAGGAAAAAAGACTCCCCAGATAGGAGTAACCTAGTCTATCCATTCCTCCTGTTGGAAAGGTGCACTCCAGGAAAACCCACCTTACCCAAGACATTCCAAACAGACAAACTTAACAGGTTTCCAACCCTCTGGTGGGGACAGAGGTGGGCTGGAGGTGGGTAGTTAGAGGTTTTCAGAAGTTCTCACTCCTGGCCTCACCCTAGAGCTTCTGAAGGCAGACACAAACAGAACTCTTGGAGGCATGAGTTATTTGTAAAACTGACTTTATTTAGATGGCTCTTTTATGTGAGCCTTGAGCTGGTTGTCACTGTGAGCTTCAGTGCCTAGCCTTGCTGGACTCTGGAGATACAAGAAACGGCACGAAGTCTCTGCCTGAAGGAGCTCACAGTTAACACAGTGGAGGCAAAGACAAGTCATTCATTCATGGAGACTGTTTCCTTTTGTGTGCAGTACAAGTTCTGCTATTGGCAGTTGGATGACCTTTTGTCATAAAAAGCAAACAAACATGCATATGAGGTGGGTCCTAGGCTTCATCTTAGGACAGGGTTGGTAGAGTGAGTAGGGTTTCCATCATCTGAAACTGTCTTCCTAGCCTTTGTACAGCTCTTCTCACGGGCTGGGGTCTTTCTGGCGTTATTGCTGTGAAGATTTGCTAAAGTATTAAGGGTTGATAAAATTAGTAAGTCAACAGGATCAAAAGCCAGGTATTTGGTTTACTTTATCCCATCCCGGGGAGCAGTAAATAGATTGCCTTGGAACTTAAAGCTGCAATTGGTCAGGAATGGCGAGACTGTGAACTAGCTGGCCAGATGCCTCAGCACGGAAGGCTGAATTCTGAGTTGGTTTGGAGCCGGGTGATCCTGGACAAATTTCGTGCCTTGGATTCAGACATCAGACTTTCCATGAGCTTACGTTTCTTATGAACCAAGAGCTCTGGCTTCGCATCCTGTGAGGGGAGTGGCCACGCTTGTCACTGCTTTGTGTTTCGACCCCTGTCTCTGGCCTGTATGGGGCTAGACCAGACTAGTACCAGCTCCACTGGCTCTCAGGGCCACAGCTGTGGAGGGCCTGGATCAGTGGCTTCTGAGATCTCTTTTAGCTAGAATGGTAGAGTCTTGTAAGGAAACCAACAGTCTGTAAGGAGATTGTGCTACTGTATTCCTTTCAAGGGCTTGGATGCCCTTAAACGTGCTCTCCACTTAAATTATGACAAGTAAAGCCAAGGTTGGCACTGAAGGGACACAAGGCTCCCATCTTGACTGTAGTTACTTTTACTTCAGCTTCCTGTCAATTCCTGATTGTTATTGGGAGTCAGTGGGGTCATATTCCCACTCCCAAGAACCAATGCCAGAGAGACTGGTAGTTCTTTGCTGCTTCTCTATGACCTTGAGCCTTCTTGGTCCTTCTGGTTGAGATCTCCACTGAGCTATTTCTTTTGCTTTTCTGCTTTCTCTGCCATTAGAAAAATGCTTCCAACAGAGAAACTGAGGAGCATCCTGAATGCTTTTCCTAAAGACTCTTAGAAACCTCTGGAAAATTGGTGTGATTCAGCCCTGTTAAGTGACGGGTTTCTACAACCACAGGGGAACATTAGCCAGGACAACATGCTTCAGAAGCAGACATACGTGGTAATGAGCTGACAGCACTATTAAAGGCAGAATTCAGCTTTCGGGATCAGTGATGTACATCCTAAATTAATCCAAACATTTATTGAACAACTACTGTATACTCAGCAGTATGCAAAGTATAGGGAATGAGAGGTCAGATCGGCTGACTCTTCTTATTGAAGTGAGAAACTTTCACGATGCCCAGCTGTGGGCTATTCTGAGCTGCTCTTTTCTGGATGTTTCCTCACCAGTAAAACAATAATGGAAGTAAGATTGTGTTTGCCACACATCTTACTCAGAGCTATTAGCATGGAAGGACACTGTTTCATGAAGTGTTTAGCATCTGGTGCCTTTCTAGATAGGACTCTGTCCAGTCAGCTGTAATGATAACCACTGTCGTCATCACCAAAGCTCCAGTGAGGTGGTTAGCTTAGAGGGAAGTTACAAAATGTTTTTGTTCCATGGGGTACTTTGGGTTGGTGAGTGTGTGAGTTAGGAAGGATGCCCAGAGATGGGGTGATGAAAACATGTGTCCTGAGGCTGACATGGAGTCTGCTAAGTTATAAAGAAAGGTTCTCTAGGCCAAGGGAGTCAAATGCCACTTTTCTGTGCCCTCTGATGGTCCCAGTCATCACCTAATCATCTGTCTTCTGAAAAGTATGTGGCTTCCTTTGAATCGAGAGCTGCATGTGCGGGATACCTGGGAGTATGTGTGTGTGCGGAGTGTCTGTAGAGACCTGGGAGAGAGAGGGAGAGGGAGTGTGTGTGTGTGTGTGTGTGTGTGTGTGTGTGTGTGTGTGTAGAGACCAGGGTCCATGTTGAATAACTTCCTCAATCATGCTCCTCCATTTTATATTTTGAAATAGGGTCTCTCACTGAACCTAGAATTCATAGATTCAGTCAGACTGCCTGGCCAGCAAGCCTTATGGACCTTGGGATGATAGAGTGCTGGAATGATAGAGGTGTGCCGCTGCTTTTTCACATGGAACTGGGACTTCATGCTTGTGCCTCAGTTTACTGATCTGGGCATTTCCCCAGCCTTTAAGACTTTAAATGCACTATCTCATTTACCAAGTTGAAGCACGCAGGAGAGCACAGTTGATAGACACTCCAGGTCCTTCTTGAACCTGGCCTGGTTTTTTTTTTTTTTTTTATGTTCTGGAAATTCCTCATAGGGAAAAATTGTTATATCTTAAGAAAAGACACGGTGGGGGGAATAACCCAAACAGTTTGGGAATTTACAAACACCCTATTATTTTGATTGCTAGGACAGTTTGTTGAGTTAGCATATTTTATAAATGGTCCTGTACAGCATTGCTTGACAACAACTGCTCCTTAGCCACAGGCCAGTCACATCTGTGCACTGAACTCTCGGAGGGCTGGTTGTCGTGGTTGGAATTTTTTGATAATTTCCCAATTTCAATAACTCATGTCTTCATGAGTCAGAGGCTTGTGCAATATTTCAGACTTCAGGAACGTCTTCTTCCCTGGTTGGGCAATGAGCGCTCTTGAGGGAGATGCTAGGCTGCCTGTGCAATGAGCGTGTTTGCCTCAGCATGGACGAGATGTAGAATTCCCTTCCACACAGTCTTGGGCAAGATGCTACCCGATCATCCAGCACTTGGGGCATCTCGTGCCCTGTGACTAATATGAGCTCTCTCCTTGGTGCCCATACTCAAAGTGGGAGTCACCAATGTGTAGACACATGGATGCAGCGTGCTGCCAGTTGGGGTTGCCTCAGTAGATGTTGGCCAGCTGGATATGGGAGAGGAGGGATCATTCACCAGTTAATAGCTGCCTTTTTTACACACACACAGTAAGCTACTTAGAGGTGGAGTATTCTGTTCTTGGGTCAGGATGGGGGAAATGTCACCAAACTACAGCGACCTAAAGAGTGACCACTACTGTTCTAATTGTGTAACAGGCCTTGTCTTGTTCCTTCATGGATACCCTTGAAGGCAGTAACATTACCCTGCTACTTAACTGAATAAATAGAAGAGGCTCAAAGAGGTTTCATCCTCCCAGGGCCATCCAGTAAGAGGAGAGAGCTAGGATTTGAATTTGACTCCATCTCACTCTCAAACTGTGTGGGTGACTTCCTTGACTCAAGTGTTGTTTAAAACCATGGTGATTCATCTTCAAATATTTGGAGTCTTTTTTCAGCCTCTTTCTTTTTATACCTTTCTAGTTTAGCTCCGTTGTGGTCTGAGAACATGCTTTGTGATTTCCGTTCTTTAAATTCATTAGAGGATATTTTCTGGCCTTGAATGTGGTCAGTCTTGGTAACTGCCTCATGTGGGCTCGAGAAGAGCATGTGTTCAGCTGTTGTTGGCTGGAATCTTCGGGACACCAATTAGGTAAAGTGTATTGGTGGTGCTGTTTAGATCAACTAGGCACTAATTTTGTGAAAAAGAATGCTAAAGGGCCCTTAGCTGCTACAGTCTCTCCATTTTAGAAAACTGCTTCTCCTTGGCCCCACCCCCATCCCTGGATGAGTTACTGACGCTGTGGTTTATTTCCTGATGTGTTACACAAGGACAATGATACTGCCTGGGGCCAGCAGCAGGACATTGTGAGGTCAGATAAACTAATGCGATAGTGAACTGGCTTTGTCAACCAGGAATACAAATGATTGATAAGGATCTGGACTGATAGACAGTAGTTCCAAACTCTTCCAGATATCCTGCTAGGAACAAACAAACAAACAAACAATCACCAAGACTGAACCAGAAAAGATAGAAAAATAAAGTGAATGCTTACTGGGTCTCTTCTGGCCACAGTACTATCAGGAAATACCTGAGACTGGGTACTTTACAAAAGAGGTTTATTCTGCTCACTTTTCTGGAGGTTCAGGCGTATGCCTGACTCTGGTGGAGATGTCATGGTGGGTAGCACCATAATGGTGGAGTGTGAGCTGGAGAGATCATGAGACAACATGGAAGTCAGAGTGAGGCCAACAGAGACCAGGCTTGTTCTGTGGTAACAATCCTCTTGTAAGAACTAACCCACATGAACTGCTTTAATTCCCTCTAAGGTTCAGACTCCCAAGTTTAGTCCTTCCTTCCAAGGCCCTATCTCCTAAAGGTTCCACATTACCTCCTGATAGCACATGGAGGACACATTCAAACCATGCAATCTGCTGGACTTCCCACTACACATCTCTAACCAATCCAGCTCCTCATTTCATGTTTCCTTGGCTTTGTGGACCAAGACAGTGCCTCCTGGAGATGCCAGAGGCTGGGCAAAGTCACCAACTGACTATGGGGAAGACAGTATCTTAGAGCATGTGACCTGGAGCTAAAAGTTGCTGCGGATCTTATTTATAATCCAAGTCTTCATTTTATGGACAGGGAAACTGAGGCACCCAAAGGGAACTCGATTCTCGTATGCTGTTTCATTAGACTTGCCAGGGTCCGAGCCTGGGCCCTGGCTGCCCCAACAGCCTATGTTGAGCTGCATGTCCTCAATTGCTCAATTAATAGTGAAAGACAATAGTGAAAAGCAGAAATAAGGTGGACACATTGGAAAGAGAGACAAAATAGTCCAGTAACCCTTCCCAAGTTGATTTGACATGAGTTGTAGATAAATTTAAATAAAGGACAAAGAAGTATGTGACTTAAGCAGTCCAGGTCATGGTGTGGTCCCACCCATCACCAACCCATAACTGTCTCAGTTCCAGGCTTGCTTACTTATAAGATGCTCTGATATGTCAGAATTATGTGAAATTTCTTTCCTGAAGACAAGTTCCTTGTTTTCCTGGCACCAGGCTTCACTCCTTTTCATAGCTCAGCATGAGATTTCTCTGGAAAATTTTCAACTCCTTGGGGACCATTGTTTGGCTGGTCTGATAGCCAAAGGTGGGGGCACAAGAGTCTCCTTAGACTTTCTTCATATCTGGGCTGGAGAAATGGCTTAGTGGGATAAACTGTCCTTGCAGAGGACCCAAGTTGGGTTTCTCACAGCTGCCTATAACTCTAGTCTGGGTAATCAAACACCCTCTTCTGGCCCTCACATACCCAAACCCGCACATACACACATAAATTAAAAAAAAAAAAAGAAAAAGAAAAACTCTTAAGAATGTCTTCATCCCTGTTAGAATGGCTCCAGCCTGGTATGCTGTGCAGCTTGCTGATGGGGGGAGGTGTGTGATACCATGAACCATCTCAGCAGCTGCCTTCGACTGGAGCAGTTAGGTGTTTGGAGGAGGCTGGGGTCCACATGTGAGATTTTCCCATGAGGCCTGAGAAACAGTGGGTGTTTTCACTTAGTCTCACTTTTCAAAATGTCATTGAAGAGGTTTTTTTTTGTTTTGTTTTTTGTTTACCCCTCCTTGAAAAGTTGACTACAGATAACTATGGAGCAATTCGTGTGGTACTAGCTTTTCCCCTCAAGCGATTGGAGGCCCTGGAATGCTAATTACAGTGCACTCGCCTCAGGGAAAACTCTGCCACAGGGAAAATTCCGAGTAAATTAGTGAAGGAAATGGGGCTGCACAGGCTCAGTGTCCTCACTTGTGCTTTGAGCATCTTCAGAATGAGCCTGTTTTCCTGTACAGATGGGCTCTGTTTCTTTGCTTTGTACTGTTTAGCCTTCGTTGGAATCCATCAGCTGATGATGATCTGTTGTTCTTTATCAGCTCCTGAAAATCAGAAGCGTAATGACATCAAAACACACAAGGAAAAGGATTCATGTTCCTACTGTCACCAGGGAACACAAGCTTGACCCCAACTCCTGACCTCAGGGGGCCGTGGTTGTTAACTCTTCAGGGATGGACACTTCTTGTTCATGAGTGTTTTTGTGTGTTGAATTCTTTTAGGATGGACACTAACAAGTGTGGAGTCGGTAAGGAGGGCATGAATTTGCTGTAGCCTGTGGTGTTTATTGTCAACCTCTTTTCCCAAAGGGTTGCTGCACTATTTTGTCACCAGTGATGAATATATTTTTAAGTGTTTGTTGGGGGAGAGTGTGAATGTGTGTGTCTGGCAGTGCATGTGTGCACACCTGTTTGCGGTGGTCCTGAATCAATCCAGGGGCTAACCTTGGGTGTCATTGTTAGACCTGAGTCTCATTGGCCTGGAATTGCCATATATATAGACTGGCTGGTCAGCGAGCCCCAAGGATCCCCCTGTCTGAGCCTCCCGGCCCTGGGATTGCAAGCATCTACCACCATAGGTACTGATGTTCTTGTGGGTTCTTGGGTTTAAATTCAGGTCCTCAGTGCTTGTGTGGCAAGCACTTTCCTCACTGAGCTATCTTCCCAGCCCAGCTAGGGAATGTCAGCCTCTCAGTCAGTGAAAGCCAACAAGAAATTCCCTCAAAGGAACTCCTTCATGATGAACGGCATGATGAACGGCGGTCGGTTCAAAGCCAGCTATACCACTCAGTCAGCCGTTTTCCTGTTGCTCTCTTCAAGTTCATCACCTGTAAGGGGAAGCAGTGTTTGGGGTAGAATGAGCACTTTAGAAATTTGGGTTTACTTGGGGTAGTGAATTGTGATCACAGACCATCTAGTCTGAAAGAGCTTCTGACTGCCACATTGGTAATCTGGTTTTATCACTTGTGTTTTTGGGTGAGGAGCCTAGGACAAGTGAGGGGACATGAAGGTCCAAGGGCATTAGCCCAGCATATGACAGAGACTGCAAGTCTTGGATGCCCAGCTCAGGGCTCACTACATGGAACCTTCTAGATGCTAGCTCTCTCCAGAAAGTGGATTGAGGGCAGACTATTTCTGTTTTGAAAAGTGAAGAATGTGTTTTTTCAGATGTATTGGACACCTGTAGGGGTGTAATGTGAGCCATGTAAATTCAATTTTCTATTTTGATACTTCTATTCAAAAAGAAAATAAAAACATGACATTAATTTTCATTTTAATGACAACATTTTCAAGACATAATTCACATACAGAGTCTTTATATGTCCTTAGAGCTGCGGACTTATTACCCCTAGTTCCAGAACATTCTCATCACCTCTAAAATAAGCACAGGACTCATTAGCAGTCACCCCATACTTCCTTATGCCTGATTCTAGCCAGCTAGCTAGCAGCTTACTTCCTGTCTTTGGGAATTTGCTTTTTCAAGAAATTTTCCATAAGTGGGATTCTATAACATGGTCCTCTGTGACTGGCCTCTGTCAGTTGGCATCATGCTATTAGTTTATGGCTGAAAAAAAAAATCTTCTCATTGTGTGGTTATGGGAAGACATCTTTCCATGTTGGGGACACAGAATCCCAACTCTGAAAGTCTGAACTACTCAGGGAATATTAATGTATTAGTGGTTTTTTGGGAGGAGACTGGTACCCAAACCACAGGAAGCCATAAATATTCCATAAGGTTGAAAAGATCAGGAAATGTACCTTTTGGATTTATTAGGTCAAATAACTTTCTTGCAGCTGTGGAGAGGGTGTCAAAAATGGCCTAGCCTCTTCCTTCATCTGATAGACAAGAGGCCTAGAAAGAGGAAGTACCTTGTTTCTGGAGCCAGCCCACCACCCCCCTTTCACTACTTGCCCCAGACATCATTTCCTTCTGGTGTATGTCTCAGGTTTGTAAGCTCCCCTTGCTATCGGGCTTGTCCATAGGAACAACAGCTCATTGGCAAGTGGGCACTGGTGGTACCTCTCTGGCCTTCTGGAAGCAGGACTTCCTCCGTTTCCCTCCCTTGGCTCTAGCCCCAGCTCTCCTGCCTCTAGAGAGGCAGCCCCCTTGGCCCCACTTCCCAGCCCTGCCCTGGAGGTTGGAGTTTCAGAGGCTGAACAGACAGGCAGCCCCAGACAAAACAACTAGAGGAATCAGAGCAGGAAGAGAGCTTAGTCAAGAAATCTGTGAAGGTCAGGACTGGAGCCAGTCGCTTATCAGGGGAAAGTGGATGGAGGTAGTTTGCACTATCAGCTATCAGCTCTTTCCCAGCAGTTAATAATAGACACTTGCTGGGTGTTCAGAGATGTCTAAAAAAGATGATTGACCCCCAAGCATTTACCATGGTTATTATCATTTTCTTTTTTCTTGCCCTTGAGACTGAGAAGTAATTTTTGTTTTCAATGAAAGCATCATTCAACATAGACACATGCTTCTATAAAGGCACCTTTCCCCAGGAAAGCCGAAGCTACAGAATTGGGTTCAGCTTGTGAGTCACAGCACAATTAGGGGCTGCAGGCCAGCTGGCCAGGTGCCCCCAGTTGGGTCCTGATGTGGCCCGTTGAGGGAGACAGCCTTAGACTTGTCTGGGTGACACCCCCCCCCCCCCCCCCCCTGCACTTTACCTGCTGTGAACGTCTGGGCACCAGGCACTGCAGCCTTATCCTAGCCCCTGCAAGCGGTTTCTTGTACCACCCTCAGCCATCACAGCCTGAGGTCTGGCATAGGGCAAGCTTTTCCCACGTGGAGCTGTCTGGGAGACTGTACCGGAAAGAGGGGCTGCCAATGCTTGGAAGTGCCAGTGTGGGCTGGAAATCAAGGCCAAGCTCCCTGGCTCATCTCCTCTTCCCTCTATTCATTAGGAGGAAAGAAAGAAGTCACCGGAAACACTCAGGAATTTTATGCAAAAGACAGGGGCAGAGTCCATCTTTTCTCTTTCTTCTTTTCTTTGTTTCTCTTCCTCCCTTCCTCCCTCCCTCCCTCCCTCCCTCCCTCCCTCCCTCCCTCCCTCCCTCCCTTCCTTCCTTCCAAGGCAGAGTCTCAAGTATCCTGGTTGTCCTTGAACTCACTGTCTACTCATGGTTGGTCTTGAATTTTTATTCCTACATCCACCTCCTGGGTGCTAGGATTACAAGTGTGTGCCATCTCCCATATTGGGGATTGAACCCAGGGCTCTGTGCATACTAGACACTCCACATCCATAGTGCCCTCCCCTAAAATTTTTGATTGTGAGAAATAAACTGAACCAGGCATGATTGCACAGATCTGTCACCCTAGTTAGTATTTGGGAGGCAGAGGAAAGAGGATTCCCAAAAATGGACTACATAGTGAGACCTACACACACACACACACACACACACACACACACACACACACACACACA